>JAIFRP010000031.1:5322445-5364854 GCA_032403825.1 Odynerus spinipes
ATTATTATTATATAAATTTTATTAAGTTGCCTGAAAAGAGTATTTAATAATTTAATAGAAACGTTACAAGAGTAATAGTCTCATCGGTGTCTACTTTTATCTCCAATAGTCTTAGGTACGATTAGTGTATAAGATTGAAAAACGCATCTTCGAATTTACGCTAAAGAAAGTATTTTTTTATTCCTCTTTGCTTAAACAAAGCGAAAAATTGTTTCGTGATTTTTTTTGTGATGCTTTGAATCTTCAAAAGTATTCGTCGTTGTATCTACGAGTTATTTTAGTAACACCTTTGGCACCTATACTGTTTTAGTCAATAAAAAATGCATTACTGCCTTTATGAAATACATAAAAATGAACATAAAATTGTAAACTATTCGTCAAAACGTGTGGCTTGCTCTTGGAGAATTGCCAATGTTAAAAATTTCCACCGGTAATTTCTAGCGAGTAACAGGCTCTTTCAAGTTTTTGCAAAAAATATCCTCGGTAAACTTATTGTTATCGTGTAATAAATTTGTGTCGCAAGATTTTTCTCTGATCGAATTTTTCTATGATTATTTTTTGCTATCGTTTATACTAAACCTCGAAAGTTGTACGTTTTCATATAGTTTACACGCGAGTTCTTTTACAAATAAAGAATGTAAATAACATGCTAACATAATATTAGCAGAATGGCTTAAGAAATTTACTATTGTAAACTTAGGCAAAAACATTAATCTTCGAATAAAAGTGCCTTGGATACTAATATGCATTGATATTTTTTATTTATATATATTAAGTTTCCTTATAAATCAGCTAAGACAAAAGTTATGAATTATTTATTCTATTTTATTATAAAACTCATATTATACACATCTTATACACCTATTTCGATCACGATAAATTTAATACACAAATTTTATCATATAAATAAATTTAAGATAGGAGAGGAGGACAAAGCAAGTAATCTTATTAAACCTTATAACAATATCTTTGGAGTGTCGGCTTACGAACCCCTGTAAAAATAAAATTTTTTTTAAATTTAAAGACAACATAAATAAATACTTGGAAAAAATATAAGCAATACTTACACAATGATATTGTTGATAGGGATATGAATTAATTTTACAAAGAATCCTATGAAGCCCATTATACAGAAACCAATGGCTGTTGCTATTGCTATTTTTTGGAATTCTAAAAAAAGAGAAACCCTGTGTTAAAGTATTGTCTCATTGTTACTCGCGTAACAAACGTTATTTCTTATACCTTTCCGATCTGGTTTCGTACACCTCTTTACAAGACGTATACTGTCTTTGGCAAACTGACGGCCTGGCTCTGTTAGTTTTTTAACCTGATCCATGATAGTGAAGTCTCTGTAAATTATAGAAAATAAATTAAGCTTTAATCCCTAAGGTATGATTAAAATTATATCAACAAAGCAACATTTATATAACGAATCTAGTTTTGCGGTTGGTTTTCTTAATTTCTAATACATCATTCTTCAAAGAAACATATGGAAATATATTAATTTCCTAATCTATCTAAAACCACTGCTTAGGTGTCTATACCATAAACAAACTACCTATACTTGAGATCCTTTAGGGTTCTAATCTTGACTGAATGTTTCATTCTCATATCAATGAAACCTTCTTTACAGAATAAAGTAAATCTTTGTTATAAGCATAAATAAAATAAGCAGGAAATAGCTTTGAAGTTATACGAAGATCGACGAAAACAAAACATACTCCATACGTATCTAACCTGTTACATAGTATAATTCAATGAAAATAAAGTTGGGTTATGTCGAAATTCCAAAATAAGTATAAATAATTAAAAATGCACTTGATAAAAAGGGACACGCAAGGGAGAGAAGTAGCAATTTTCTATGATAACAATACTTACGTTGTGCACGATCGAAGTACGTTGTACAAAGTGTCGTCGTTTGACGTCCGCGCAGCACGATCATGGGAATAATCATGAGCTACGTGGACGATACGTCGTGGATACGTCACTTCCGACCTCTGACGTTGCACCGAAGCGCCGCCATGGTGGAACAACACTGTATTACCGCGTAAATTCAAATTCTCGACTGCTACGCAAAATCTTCAAAGAATCGAAACATCTTTCCACTGCACTTTATCCCCGCAGTAGATGATTCGTGATAAACTTCTTTAACTTGAGAAAACATCGAATATTTGACTTCTCGTAATCAGCCTGTAGCATGTTTCTGACCATTCGACTTCATTCTATACGAATATATGAGTAAAAGTAAGCTCCAAAACATTGCATATAACGCCTTAAGCAGCGTAGTCCACGTGATCCGTTGACGACGCATCACCGATAGGTAATGTACAAGGGGCAAGCCAATTATCGTTACAATAGCATTATCGCATGTATCTTGTTTGCATATAATCCGGCATGCGTTCGTATGAATACAGCTATCGTAAAATATGACGAACTTTCGTCAAAGACAACAGGATAATGCATCATGATACATGATGATCGTGAGTAATCACTTTATCTCCTTTATTTTGAAAAAAGCCGTTTGAGTCGTGACGCCGGGATTTTCTTTGTTGATCTGGAAAAGAACATTTGGTAAATCACCTGACGTTGCCGAGAAAGTGGAAATGAAAAAAAAAACAAAAGAGAAGACTCGCTTCGAAACGTGACGCAATGTTTGGAAGACATTACAAAAAATTATTTATCCGAAATACGAGAAAGGAGCACGTCGTGCATATCGCCTTGAGACGTAACATAATTTCGGAGGAAGCCGGGCTAAATCGTAATACGACAAAAGCCCGACGATAAACTTGATCGTCGTACGCTTCATTGTCGTCCCTTCCGTTCCAACCCCGTGTCCTCCCTACTATAAGTAAGTGTGCGTGCAGTGTGGTGGTACGTGCCGTTGTCTAAACTCGAGCGCCGTCTTCTTCGACGATCACTGTCAGCACGGGAACACCGAAGAAGCAACAAGATGATACATTTGCTCGTACTCTGTACCTTCCTCTTCGTCTCTGGCGTCGTCGAGGTCTCCGATGCTGTTTCATTTCAGGACTGTGGTAAGTCATCCGATCTTTTGCTTATTCTCCTATTAAATTTCTACAAAAGCGTAACTTCTTACGCGTATGTATTTTTCTTTGCCTCTTTCTTTCTATCGTGAAAGAGAAATAACAGAAATTTCGGTAAAATGAACGAAAATTTGAATCGAATCGACGGTTATGCGTATATATATTTCGAAACACGACGAATCATATATTTTTCTTATCTTTTTTTTTTGCCGTACTTTTGCTCGGAATGAAAAAGCATTTTCTTACGTTTACTTATCACGGTCATTGTTAATGCGAATTATTTTCTCTGCAAAATTCGTTGATATTTTCTCTGTTAACCCTGAGATCACGCCAAGATCAAATTTGCTGCTGCGTTAACTGTGAAATTAGAGCGAGAAAATAATCGATCTTGTCGATTAGACTCGCGTTGCATCGATTAAACGACCGCGAAATACAACGTCCCCCTGGCGCATCTTTCGTCTGAAAAGTTAATTAGTCCATACGTTACAAGGTCTTTGACCATCGAGAAAACGAATTTGATTTGGCGGTTCCATTACAGTCGTCCGTCTTAAGAATGTAAATACATTCCTTGTTAATATATCTTATCGTATTCTATGCGATAATACAATCTAATATTTTTTACGGGTTTTGAATATCACGTGAGAAGTAAGGGAGTAAAAAAAAACCGGAATAGTTATCAAAGCGATATGTTATGCCATAGCGTAGTTTTTTGTAGAAGTAATTGTGTAAGACTCTGGAAGAGCGTTCGGGTTTTTTTTTCGTTGTAATAAGCATATTAAACTATACAGTAGTCTCCTCCATTTACGTTTTAATCGCTTTCAAAATAAGCCGATATAAGTCAAAAAGTACGCAAGGCGGCGTGCGCGAAGTATACGTATATATATATATATATGTATATATATGTGTACAAACATACACTTATCCGATATGGATACGTATTTACATATATTAATTGCGTTTTACTAGATCAAAAAATAAGTTTTCTTTTAAATAAATACGTGGAAGCTAGAACACGATATATTTGGGCTATAAATATAATAATTGACTATCGCGTTACCAATAAAAATGACGTAAAACGGGTGGACGTAACTCGAGCTACTACTATATTAGCTACCTAAGCTCTGTGAATACTATAAGTACAATGCCATTACCTTGATTACGATAGAGTAGTACAAATTCATTGAAGCAGTATTTGCCGTTATTCGTGCCCATTCGTCCGTGTAATTAATTCGCTTATTCGATTCACTTTGCGTGATTCATACTTTTGGCCATGAAACGAAATAACGACTTTCCGTTTTAACATTATGTAACATTCGTTTTTAACGATTGGATAATTAATAAATATATTTATTTTTTAGGCTCTAAAATAGGTCGCTTCACGGCTGTCACTGTATCAGGTTGTGATACTACAAAAGCAGCATGTGATTTAGTAAGAAACACTAATGCAAGCCTAACTATAGATTTCATACCCTGTAAGTATGAAGATCTTTTTTCGTTATTTTTTAGTACATTGGATTGTCGTTATTAATTTTTATGATATAATTTTTTTCCAGCTCAAGACATTGAAAAGGTAACAGCTGAAGTTTATGGTGTAATCGCCGACTTACCTATACCTTTTCCTTTGTCACACCCTGATGTGTGCGCGGATCAAGAATCAAATATTCATTGTCCTCTGAAGAAGGATACCCCTTATTCCTATAAAGCTATTTTACCAGTGAAAAGAGAATATCCAAGGGTAATTTGAATGACTGTCTTTTCGCTAAAATAAGAAGGTTTAAATATTTTTAACATTTGTGACTATTATTTACAGTTGACGGTTCAAGTGAAGTGGCAACTTAAAAATGAAAACAAACAGGACATAGTCTGTGTCTATATACCAGCGAAAATTAAATAGAGAGGATGCAGGGAACATTGTATTTTTATGAGTAATTATTCACAATTTGTAATTAGTTGAATTCTTAATGAGATAGTTAAAGTAAGTAATTGGTTTATAGAGATTAAAGACGTTTAAGCAATTTTTTGACAATGTTTATTATACCTATGTTTTGATCTGACCCAAACTACACCAAGTTTTCCTTGTACTTCAAGAAAATTTTTACAAATTAACAAATTGGTAAAAAAAGTTTAAAAATATTTATATCATTTTAAAATTCAGCGACGATAGGTGTAAAGATGTGTCAATATAGTATAATAAATAAAATATTAGATATATGTTTTCCAATTTATAAAACAGATATTTCTTTAAAATTACTTATAATTTACTTACTAATGGAAATGAGTATATTCTAACATTTAAATTTACACAGTGGCTTATAAGCTACAGAAATAGCTTATGTTTCCTCCACATATTTTCTAAATCGAAAATACGTTATAACCAGTACTCTGTTAAATACCGTTATATTTGGATTTAATGTCTTTTAAAGACATTTTATATTTCAGCGTTCGCTGAAATACAATAAGGTATAATATACTACCTTAGTTTTATTTTTCTTGCATAATATAGATTAAGTCTTTTGGTAATTTTGGCATAACTTGTTATCAACTGTCCATCGCATCTCCTCTATCTTCGACTCGTTCGGTATCCATTTGATGGATCGTTCTTTTGCTTCGTTGTCTTATCGAACTTTGTTGACCGTTTTTTAACGTTTTTTGCGCTTGATATATAGGCTCGTATTCTCTTAATTGTGCAACAAATCCTTCATTTGGATTTATACAAAATCTCTTTTGTTGGACTATGGCATACGCACGACTAAAATATTCATTGACTTTAAATAAAGTTCGTTATTCCGACGATAGGTTACGGATAAGGATGCCAAACAGGTAGCTTACGTTTGCGAGAGTCCATACGTTTCCATTACGTATGCCAAAACTAATGCAGCAGACCTTGATATACCAGCATTACCGTGAACTAATACCTGTCCACCAGAATTTATACCTTCGTCTATAAAAGTCTTAACTTTTTGAAAATGTTGGATTATATTTTCTGTGGCAGTATCAGCTATATCTAGGACGAGATACCTGTAATGTAAATTATGTTTACATATTTCTAATTGCCGTTGTATTAAAAATAGATATGTACTTGAACGTATCAGGAAAGTTTGGTCGTATAAAATGTGCTTCTATATCTTGTCTAACACAAACTATATGAGTGATGCCGTGATCTAACAAAGATTGTAGTTTGGATCGGCTCGCTGCGCTGTATGGTCCAAGATACAAGCCAGGTACTACTTCCTAAGGACATGATTGAGACGTTAATTCCATTATTTTAAACACTATTATCATATAAAAAGAAAGTTACGTACCTGCATACATCTTCTCATAGTATAAGTCCACTCTTTAGGCCCATCCAACGAAGGAATAGGTATTCTTGGATATTCGTCCGAACCATTTTCACTAGTACTTTCCTAAAATTTCAAATTACTAGGGTGATCCGAGAATTTGCACGAATACATTAAATAATAAACGGTCTAACCTCAATTGGAAAACATTCTTACTGAAACAACACTACAATTGATATGGCAATAGATTTACCTCATCTTGAAGTTTCCCGTTGCTATCTATGGATAGCATAACACAAATTGTTTATTTACAAAAACTCTAAAAAATCAAGATACATAGGAAACAAGAAGACAAAGAATTCTTTTTCCCGCTATCGTAATGTTATTTTTTGACGTGTCGGCCATTTAACAATTTCAAGCTGCTTATGCGCCATCTCTCGAGAAATCGAAGACTTAAATTGCATTTTTCAAATGATCGATTTATCGATTTCGCCGAAGTGCACTTTTGAAATGCAACTCAGATTTGTAGAAAAATGATGTTTAACATCATTGTTGATGTTAATATTATAAATATAATAATATATTAATATCACGAATATTTATGAACTTGTATCTAAAATGAAAAAATACAATTTACGATATCGAAACTTTCGATATTAACTATATTTATTAAAAATACATATTTCTTTCTGAGGTTTTCACGATTGAAGCGTGACACAGAACGCCGATAAATCGTGCGTATTAGATCAGTATTAGCCGTCGAAACGTTCACCCGCGTTTCTAAAGCGCTGTCAGATTTCGCGACGTAAAACTTTACAACGAAACATTATTAGCGATATTATGGCTCCTTTCTAAAAATAATTGCACTTCTGAAAAACGCATTGTCGTGGCGCGGTCGGCTATTCGGCGGCGAATTGCACAATCTTTTCGCGGTTCATTTCTAAGATCGATCACCAATTCTCACACCGACAAACTTCTTTCCTTTTATTCGCGGAATTTTCGAAAGACACAGAAAGTGTGATCCTTGTGCACTAAATACATTCGGATTATCGTTAAGAGTTTTACGATGACAAATAAAAAATAGAGTATTATAATTATTTCAATCAACGATACGTAATAAATACTGCAAAATTTTTTACATCCGCAGAAGCTTTAACTCGATAATAATTTCATGAGATATGCTATGCATAATCGAATTATACGCCAGATCATGCTTACCTATAAATTATTGCTAATGCAAAAATCATCCATCTCGTATCGATTTCGCTTGGCTATCGGATGCTAAGAGATTAAATTCTCTTTTTATCTTCTTTTCTTTTTAACTACGATCATTTCGTTAACGCAGCCAATATTGCATAGGATTCTCGGATATCCTGCGGAGCGAGGAACGATGTAATATCGTTACGAAGTCGATGCGAGTGGTTCTTTACGAGACGATAGCTACGCTACCATTCGACCAATTTTCTTCCGGGTCTAAGTTAATACGTTCCTATCAATCGTGTCGCTTTCGCGAGGAAAGTTTACGCGAACGCGCTCGATCGGTTTTGCAACGTACGCACATATATGTATACAAATATGCATCCGCATACACATACATGTATATACGAAACGCTCGTTCCGTTGTTAATGGATCGAAACGCGTGATATGCAGAATCTCTTACGCTTCCTCGTGAAATTCATTTTCGTTCCGTTAACAAGAACAGAATCGAACGTGACATAACATTACTCTCGATCGGTTCGCGATCTACTCGCGATTCCTTTCTCAAGTTCCTGTTTTTTTACCAGCCACTTGAAAACAGTCCGATCGCTGGCATTAGAAACAGGTTAATTAATAATATTGTCCCTGGGAAGATAATTAACCACGCGCTGTTCTATCGTCTCGTGTCTCACGAGTGAAGGGTACACGACTATCTATTCTACTACGTTCTCGACGATCTATCGATCGAGATCTACGGATCGATGCACCGATGCACTCCGAGGATCACCTTGTTTGCCCTTAAGGTGACGCGCTTCGATCCAAGTTTGCCGCTCTCAAAGTCATTGCCCGCGGCTCTGGCACAACCCGGGATGAGATAATCACGCCTAGTTTCTTCGCTTCTCCTATCTCCATTCATAGCGTCTATCTTTTTTCTAATTCGTACTCGATCGATATTCTTATGGAATAGTTTTATTATTTTTCTTTTTAAACTTGCGTACTTTTACGACGTGCTTTTTCTTACACAATCCCATATACTCGTCTAACATCTGTTATAATTATTTTTGCAAACTAAAAAAACGAAGAATTTCTTATAAGATATTTTTCACATATTTTTACAATTGCTAACTACGTTCTTGTACATACTTATCGATAACGCTCAACGTGCTAACGAGCGTTTTATAATCATCTCGGGATAACTAAGTACGTAAATAGGTTATCGCTTACAAATTTAGCGACATTCCAAGAATGTCCACTCGCTTTCGTTCGAAAGATTTATTACGCCATTATATCGTATACCTCTCGTTTATAATATACACATATATAGAATTTCTATTAACAGTCCCACGCTTATCATCGCGTAAGGTGTTCAAATATGCCGTACCTGCTCCTCGACTGCCCGGTATCGTTTTGGACATAAAATTATAGATTACCCGAGACAGGGAGCGTGCTTCTGTGCGTTACGTGCGATTTAATTGAACGATTAAAGAGCGTGACGAAGAAGGAGAAGGTGTGTGCTGTGGTAGGTGTGTGGCTCTCGATGCACGCGAGCGAGCCCCGACTTCTAACTCACTTTCTAAGACGGTGCTGGCACGGGCTCGCAGATATGGGAATCCGCGTAGCCTCCGGCATCTCGATTGTCGCAATCGCCATCCTTGGCTTCGAATCTGGAGCGTTCGAGTGGACAGGCTGGACAGGCCTTCTCTCAAAAAGCTAAGAAAACGAGAAATATCGGTCTTTTTTTTTGTATTTTATTGAAAAGGATACCGCCCTCGATTTTAATCGATACGTAATTTGTAATTTAAACAGGTGGATATCGATTGGTGGATATCGGAACGAGCCTGCCTTTCTCGTGTCATTAGCGTCACGCTCCGATCCACACCACGGTGACAATAAAATCGTATGATACATTCCACGCATCGAGGTATATCGTAATATCTATCACTTTTCAAAACCCGTCGTTGCTCGTTCTTTTTTTTTTCCTTCCTTTATCTCCTTCCTTTTCTCACAGCTTTCCTGACTCGGTGTGACTTCGAGTCATGCGGCATATGACCCTTTCGGAAATGTCCACTCGCGAGAACGACCAGGAACGCGGTCAACGAGGGTACAAAAAAATCGCATTCTACCGGTTCTTCGATCGGAAGAAATCGATAGTAGATGGATAGTAGATTCGTATTATCCTACTTCTTTTATATCCATTCGGCAAACCTCGTGAATCATCGGAATTGATTTTAAAACGCTTGTCTAACGCTTAGAAAAGCAAAACTTATTTTGCTCCACTAAAAAGCGAGTCCATTGTTCGGGTGTGGGAGTGTTACGTAAAGGGTGGAACATGATTCATCCTTTCCGCGCTGGTACGATCGGTAAAAAAGAAAAAATGCATCTGTACGTGTATCTAGCGTATCCTTCGCTACGCTTATTCGTTAAATTTTCATGAAACGCACGATCGGTTGACCGGTTCTCTCTTTTTATTGTCTAGCCGTAGGGAGAAACGATCGACCTCGATTCTCGATCACCCCTCGGTGTTTGTCCACAGGCGGTTAGAAATCGCCGCAGGTATTTGCATTTTGTATTAAAGAAGTCAGACGTGGGATGTGGTAAATCGATTTAATACGCTAAATCAACACTTCATTCAGATCGAAACAATCGCGAACGTATTTTACGAAATTATCGCGTGATTTCTACGAAACTTCGCGTTAACTACGCGAAACTAAGCGCCAGTGCGTTGTGGCTGCGCAAACTACACCGCTGATTTCATTTTTTATTCATTTATTTAATCATTCACGGCAAGCAGTCTTCGAATACGATAATAAGCATTTCTACAATAAGACATGTCAGCTGGGACTCTTTAACACGTTGAGTGCCATGGCGGTCACCGGTGACCGACACTGGATTTTGCAGATTGTGTTTGAAATATTTACAAATTTTACTTCTTGACATTTACAAGAATGTAGCTACCGATTATTATAAAATTTGTATTCCGAAAATAATTAGGAACAATATTAGAAGTATATAGTATATATATTAAGGATAACGTACGAATAACGTGTTAAGGATGATTTAGAGCTAGCAAGTAGATCCAACGATGGATGACAATTATTTCCCAGAACACAGACACGACGGATAATCCAATTGCAGCCGTATTGAGTTTTCTACCTGGGTGGTATCTCGTGGGTGGTGCATTTTGTAACAAACTTTTCTTCGCGAAATTTCTTGCGAATCTGTTTGGTAATCGGGTTCAGACCAACGAATTTCCGCGATTTCTCGCGAATAATATTCTCGCTTCGTCATCGTCCCGGGCAGCGGTGTCTATCGTTTTACAGAGGTTCGGTTAGTATGCGTTGTTAGCAAGGCACGCCCGTTGTCTAACGTCCATCTCTAATCCGGGCAGAACCGAGGCGTTACAAAATAATGGGAATCGTTAAACTTTCCAGGTTTTGCAATGATTCCTACGAGCAAAAGCCGCATTAACATCCGCAAGACGGGGTTGCTCGCTTGCTCGCTCGTTCGCTCGCTCGTTCGCTCGCTCGCTTATTCGCTCGTACACTCTACCTCGTTGTACGTACACGTTTTACCTCTGGCTGGCTAGCTAAAACGTAGCGTGCGCCTGGATTATTGCGTAAAATCTCTCGAGTGGTGACTGGTAAGAGACTCGGTCCTTGGTAGGTAATTGCTAATCACTTGGGAAAAAGAAAGAAAGAAAGAAAAAATTACGAAGAAATGTCGAGGAACGTATCCAATAACGAATATCGATCATTGGATCTTCCTGTTTGCTCTTACGATCGGTGAGATCAACCCTCTTGGGTTCTCCAAGGATTACCATCGTAATCTCAAACTCGAACTTGGAATAGTAACTCGGCAGACCTTTTGGCAAGGTCGAGTTCATCGGGAGCTAATTATGAAGATGTTTCCACATTTTTCTACCTCGTTTTTTAAACATCACCGATCGTTCCGTTTTTCAACCGTGTCACCGAGATTAGGTAACGTGTGATCGATCCGACAGCCATGTAAAGGGCGGGCAGCTTTCCCGAAAAGGCAAGTTTCTCGTCGAAGGAGTCAAGAAGAACCGTTTTAGCTGAAGCGTGCCAAGGTGCAAACTTCGTTGATCCTCGTCAACCTTCGATCGAGAAGATTCAGGATAGTCGCATTGCACGAGAATGTTTTTCAGCGAATGGGTTATGCGTATATATTACATTTGGCCGTTCGAGGAATGCTTAACATGCAAATTCCAAGTTGCGTCGAAAGGACGGAACGGGAGTCGGTATTACAAAATTCTGCTCGCTACTCTTATCTCGTTACGAAAGCAAGATAAACTGAATTCTAATTTTCTCTAGCCTGTTTATTTATAGAAAATCTAGTAATGCTAAAATGTTTGTGTCGCGTGGGATTAATTCATGCTATTAGTTTCAGAGAAATAAATGACTCTCTCTTTCTCTCTCTTTCTCTCTCTCTCTCTCTTTCTCTCTCTCTTTCTTTCTCTCTCTTTCTCTCTATTTCTCTCTCTCTCTCTTTCTGTATTTCTAACTTGGTGCTCGGTGTCGAATTTCTACGAGCATGTTTTCCTCGAGATGAACTCGAGATTCAAAGTATCGTTTCTAACCACTGGTCGCTTCGTATCGTTCACCATTGTCGACATAACTCACTTACGAAATCGTAGCTGGCAGTAAAACGGTACTTTATTAGCTACCGGAGGGTAATCGGGGTGAACAGATAAAGAATTAAGAAAATTGAGAGCACCTTTTACTTTATGCAAATGATCCCAACGAATGACAGGCTTCCTGAAGTTCCCAAAACTGTAATGATAATATTCCACTCAAGAATGGATATTAAAATAATCGCAGATATGGATTCATTGATTTTTTTAAAAATTGATCTATCGATCAATTGATTTCATTATTTAACATTCTTATCATACTTATAAAATCGATCTGACCAGTCTAAAAATGTCTCATGTAACCGCAACGATTTAATTTGATCCAAATCAATGATTCCTAATAAGTTTTAATTTGTTCTTAAAGAAAAAGCACTTTTTAATTGCATAATTAATGCCAATAATTTAAATTCGATAAAAAATGTTCAAACTATCACAAAATACGATATGTTTCTACCAGAACAAAGACTGTGACTCTTTGTTTAAAAAATTGCGTCTTCTCCTCCTTCGTATAAGACTCATCAGCTGTTTCGAAGACACCCACGAGTTTGGAAAGTTTGTAGGGTGAAGAGACGATACCGGAAGTGACGGTTTCACGACGATACTAACAACAGTTCTAACCGAGCTCCGAATAAGGGGTCCGAAAGGGTCGAACGCTATTGGTGAAAGGGGTCCGTATGTACTGCAATCGTCGTGCCCCCGCCTCATCCTGGATACCCGGGCCTGGGCAGGGCACCGCTATAAAAGCATACCGCGTTGCCCCTTAGAAACGTAGTATTTTCCCGCGTACCGCACAAGAAAAACCGTCCACCACCATGAAGCTGCTCGTAAGTCCCTCTTACACGTATTTTACCGTGATCCATCGACAAAGTGGATAACCATTACCGATTACTGTGTTGTAATTTTTCTATTACATGAAATCGAGATTATTATTACGATTATTATTATTATTATTATTTTTTAATTTAGAAATACGATTACACAACGTACACGTACATACGTTTTCTCTTTCGACTCATAACTCGGACACGAACGTGTAATCTTTCTATAGAACTACTTCTTTAACGTTACTAATCGTAATTTTAATAAAAATTGCAGATCGTTCTTTTCGCCGTAGTGGCGGCCGTTACCGCTTACCCCGGACATCCATGGGCCGCACCGGTAAGTTTCATAACGAAGCTAATAAAATAATTCTAAACCGTGATGGTGGAGCGATCGTTATCAAGATCGCCCACCGTCCTTAATTCTCCGTGGTAAAAGGGACATTTACTTGTCACATAACTTCATAATTGACTAAGGATCGTTGCATGATACGCACCGATCAGACTCTACGATCTGATAAGGCTACGTTCATTCGTAAAGGGGAGCGTTCTCGATCTCTTCTCCGCACGAATTTCATTTTTAACTCGATCGATTATCTACTACATACTTCTTTCACAAGTTCTTTTTATCGGAAAGTAATAATCTTTTAACGAGGGCTCGAACGTGTTCCCTTCGTGTTATCATAGACACATACACACGTTCTCTTTCGTTACCCGAGAAATCGACAGGCTCGGGCAAGAAAATAACATGGATAACGATCTTTCGAATCAACTTTTGTGGCTAACGATTCTTCGTCGTCAAGATAAAGGAACTCTTCTCTTCAGGGCTAACAAGTCTCTCTCTTTCTCTCTCTGTCTCTATCATTCTCGTTTATCATCATCTCGTTCTTCTTCTCCTTCTTCTGTCTTCCTCCATCACTTTTTCATACTCATGGAAACCATAAGACGTTTTTGGACACGTCAACCGAGTGACACTGGACGTACTCGGGCAATCGAGAGTAACTAAAAGTAACTCGACATGGTTGTGGTTCGAATCTTTGAACCGAACTTTATCGTTGAACAAAAGTTTCTGAATATACCTCAGGTCGCCTCGCAACCTTGGCCAGATCCATGGCAAGCGTCCGCGTGGCCCGCGCCTGCGCCACTGCCAAAGTACATCAAGGTCGCCGTACCGGTAGCACAGGTACATGCACAGGTAATCATAGATAATCCTGTAGGTAATGTAAGAACGGGGAGAAAAAAAACGAAAAAAGAAAAAAGTTTTATGGAAAACGAGCCACACGATCTTTGCTCCCAATTTTCCCCGAGTCCGGCTCGATCTCGTAGAGTCTTTCGTCTCTCGAATCTAATTAGTGTCACAGGCCAGGGTATCGCATCGCAATCGACTGGTTAGGAAATGCTCTCGGACCCGTAATCACCGGCTAATTGGATTTTATTCTAACGAGGGAACCTATGCACCCTGTGTCTGTTGAAATCGCGTCGGACTTGATCCATCGATCAAAGAAGGAGCAAGAGGTGAAGAGGAGATGGAAGTGAAACGATCACGACGGACAGTGATCGGACAGTTCGGGTGTTCTCGAATCACGAAGTCACGTGTTCCGTGCCCATAGAAGAAAGTAGAAAAAAGCAAGAGAAGGTGATACTGATTGTGAAATCCATTTTCCAGGTCCATGCTCCGGCCGTTCACCACGTGATTAACGTACCTCAGCCGGCAGCCGTTCCTCCTCTTCATCCCCAGCCCCTGAACATCAAGGTACCCCATACCCAATCGGTAAGAATACCATACCATGGCGTCCACATCGGTCAACCTCATCTGGTCGGTGTCGAGCACTACGTTCCGGAACCCGAGATCAAGGTCGTAGCTAAGCCGGTGGCTCACCACCCCTGGTAGACGAAGGTCCTTCGAAGCGTCCTACCGAATGCGCCGGTCCAGGGTGGTCCAGCCGAGCTCCAGCTATCCTGAGGGAATCACCGAGTAGCGACGACGACCACCGGAGTGCGAGATCTCATCGTCACGACGGATCGTCAGCCATCTTCGATCTTGGACACCCGCCAACTCCAAGCAGTATTATATCGTCGAAGAATCCTGAGCATCGTGGCAGGGAAGCTGGATGATCGTGTAAGGACGAACGACGTTGTCAACCCTCAGGATTGACCTCAGCTTTCTAGGACCACCCGAGGACCTCAGACCAGGCAATCATGCTTAAAAAAATGTCCACTCTCGCATAACATACACACACAGTACACAAGTATACATACATATACATACATACACGCAATTCACACATAAGTGCAGCAGCAACCTTTATCCACGACAAAGCCCCCCCCTCGAAGTCCCGCGACTACCCCCCTTTTTCTGTCTCTCTTTTTATCAGCACCTCGAAATTTCGTGCGGCATGTGATATTGAAGAAGACGTCACAATTATTATTGGAATACATCATCCTGTATCTTTCTCCACCAAACCACCCCCCCCTGGTTCCCTCTTATCTCCCACCATTCTTCTATACAGCAACACTTTTATTTATTTTCTAATAAAAGTTAATTTTTATGTCTTGTGATAAAACGTGTCTTTTCTCTTTTTTTTCCCTTTTGGAATCCATGCGTGAGTACGAGGAACGAATTTTTCACGAATCGATCCACCTGAAAAGTAAACTTCCGTATACGTCAGAACCGTCCAATCGATACACGCGAACTGGATGATGTCGAGAAAAGTGTAGGGCGATCCCTTTGCGACCTTCGGTCTCCCTATCGAGGATAATATAATAACAGAAAATGTACGTTTAATACTGGCTTGCGTTAGAAACGCTTAAACCGGACGATACAAATCAATTTAACGTTACCACGGCGACGGATCGTCCAAACAGAGACGTTAAACTCGTTTGTCGTTGGACGTTACCACGGCACTTCCGTCTACGTGAATGGGACAAGTGCGAATGGTTTAGAGAACGTTTGTGAGTTATCCTGATTGGAAAACGCCAGTCACGTCTTTACATTGCTTCTGTGAACAGGGATAAATAGATAAGCAACATAATTGCTCGCGCGAAAAAAACGTAAAAATAATGACAGACAAAGTAGAACGAAGAAAACGTATAAGACCAAAATTGGGAATGCAAATGAGCGAGTAGATCGATGTAACGTGAAATTAGATCCAATCTTAGAAAGTCTTCTAGAACGTCTCTACACTCTCTCGCTCTCTTTTCACGTAATCGTTCGAAAACGAAAATCTCGCGTGCGCTAACCGATGCTTTCTGAAAGGAATCCGATAGCGCTTGAGGTAGAACTAGGAAGACTACAGGCTACCGTGCGAAACGTATTACGCAACGAGAAAGCTCCCGGCTGGATTGCCGACGTTATTCCGATCCTACGAAGTTATGCTAACGGATGCATAATCACTATGGAAGGGAAACGATGATCGGTTTTCCATCAAGTTTCACCGTGCTGACATACGCGAAGCGTAAAACACGAACGTTCCGACTTTCGTAATCGGTCTAACGCGTTCGTAGCTATATCTGTACGTATTACATTGTTTTCCGAGTTGTTGTTAGGCTTCTCGTTAACTGGTCGACCTAACGATGATTGAAAAAAGAGCTATAATTGTCGAGAAAATCGAGTTCGTCGAACTTACCCGGTAAATAAGAGTTATGTCGATATGTGAGAACCTAGCGATCGAATAAAAATTAGAATCGTTGCTCTAGGCTATTCCTTCGAGGGTTCCTGTCAAAGTGAGGTGGGACAAGGGGGAGATTGGATACGTACGCAATTATCGGAGATACGTGTACGTTTTTTAGCCAACTTCGCTCGTATAATATCGTTCCTTCTGTACCAGCAAAATCACCGTTCTCTCTTGCCGCTTACCGGCCTCTCACAATTAGTAGAGGGTAGAAAAAGTATAACGACGAATTCGTGATCGCGGTAACGCGCTCGATCGTAAAGGGGTTCGGAGAAATCGTCTTGCTTAAAGAGGGGGGAAAAATGCGAGAATAACATCGGTCGATGTCGATCGATAAGAAATTGATCGTTTTCTACGCTCACTCTGATGAAATAGGAGGAAAACGATACGATCTATCTTGGGGATTTACATATCCTGATTGGGGGAGGGGGATACAAATCGTTTCGTAAATGGTTAATCAAGTGTTACGTTTTTCAAATCGGTAGCAACTCCGTAACCGATCAAAAATGCGAACGATTTCTTCCGTGAAGGATTCGGGTGACCGAGGCCTTCCTGTCGCGCTATTTACGATATCGCGATAGTATGTAATTAATGATTAAGTGAGACGTAATCGATTTCTAACAGTTTTCCTGTTAATTAACATAGTTCTTAGAATAAACATGTTATAACAATGTAATCGCTTAGAGTTGGCGGGTCATTTCAATTATGTTTTTGTTATTACATTACTCAATGCTTCAATGAGATTACGACTGCATCCATTTTTTGCATTTCTCCTCATTTTTCCGACGTTTCCGCGGAAACTGGGAGAATCGAATGCAATTTTGATAAAAATCAAACAAAACGCTGGTTATCTCGTTCTCCGCAAGAATTTACGATCTCTCGTGATAATATAAATAATTTACACGCTATTACTATTCGCTAGTAGTCGTATGAATAATAGAATGCCCGACTTACGCAGTAAACGCGGTATATACTTTCTCCTCGTAATATGTTTTCCATCAGGCAACAAGCAGTATTTCCTCGATCGGCAATCGGCTCGCGAACATCGTCGTTGCCTTTCCGCGATACGCTCGTTGAACTCGATGGCGAATCTTTCGGTACGTCTTTCTACATATTTCTAGTTCTAATTATACGCTTTCGAGTTATCGAGCAGGTCGAAAGGACGTCGAAGCCTAACCGATTTGCGACCTCGTAAGTAAAATGAACAATTTATAAACGACATCGTCCATGTATACGTATCTATTGTCTAAAGGTATAGAATGATTACTATGAATTTCGAAGTTGGCTCTAACCAAAGAAGGAGAGACATAACAGAATTGATTGCAATTTAATATTCAAGAAAGAACTAGTCAGTGAAATGATATTGACGCTAGCCGTAAAAGTATGAGCTTCGCGAGACTTGCATATTTCATACGAAACTGGGAAAAGACTGATGCATGAATGAGACAACCACGTTGTCGTTCTCAAAGCTTCGTAATAGATCGGCAAGCTGTCGCTCGATAATTTAATACGGGCCCGTGTCCATTGAATTTATTTGCCGAGTGCATGTGCAATCGGTAGAACGATGCAATTCGATCGCTTATCGAACAGGTGGAATAGATTGACACGATAATAACGACGGGTTTTTGATTTTGAATGCTTCGCTCTGGCCTTGGATTTTCTTCCTCGAATTTATATCGTTTTCGATTCGATGCATAGGCCGCCGACGTAGTTGGAGGAAGAGGGCATAATGTCTTTTTATTGGAAACGTTGGAAATAACAACCAATCGGCTAACCGCATTTATAGCACATTCGCATGCGATGGAATAAAGCTCACTGACGATCTCTGATTACGTCTGATCATCCTCGCAAATATGTATAGATAAACCTTGAAAACTTTTAATATTGTAGCGGTTGTAATATCGATCTCGTGTTTTCTAAAGTAACGTGCTCTTATAAACATAGATCTAGCATGCAAATTATATCGTAAATATGGATTAGGAAATATTACATCGTTTGACGTCGACCGGTCTTACTTGGTTAATTTAGCTTCTAATAAATTTTCACCTGATTCGAATATCTGTCGTAAGAAATAAATTAAAAGTTCACGGGGATTTATAGAGAAAGTTCTTGTTTCGGCTGACTGACGTTAGAGCAAGGAATAGAATCTTCTTTACTTATAATCAGCTGTCAATATTGTGCTCTGAGAATCAGCATTTGTCTCGACATTATATCCACTTTACGATGGTATAAACAACCGACTTAGTTCACGGTTGCACTTTGGCTTCATAAAGAATTAGCGCTTGGCTGCTCGCGTTGAATAAAAACTTCTTTTCCTATTTTTCATTCGAATTCTACGTTCTTTTTCACGATTATGCAGGCACGTAATCGTTAAGATCGGGGGAAGAGAAAGGGTTGATAAGAAAGGGTCAACTCGCGTTGAAAAATCATAGAGAAAGGTTCGCCGCACGAGAACCACTGGTTGCCCAGGAAAATGTGAACGTATGGACAGCCGGGTGTCCCTCGAGGTTGTTCAGTGTCGTCAGTTCGATCCGGTCAGTGGGCCATTCAGCATGAACAACGAGCGCAGTGAGTATATGTCTATATCCCCTAGACTCTTTGTATTTTCCAGGGTGCTATGTACTTCCTCGCTCACGGCTCGTCGATGACCTATTATTAAATCGCTCGAGAATTTATAGAAAACTCTGATACTATTTCCGTCACCCGTGGTATCGCCTTCCTTGTCTCGCCTCTTGAGTTTTTTTTTACCGATTTTTCCAAGATAAACGTCCGGTACGCTTTACCATCTTTTGGAACGACTTTTAGCTCAGAGGTTTCGTGAGTTTGAACGAATCGTGTCTGATCTCGTTAACGCCTCCATCGTTCACCGACATCCGGATGTGTTTTATACTCTTTCGAATAGTGGCCTAGGTTCGCGTGTCTAACGCGATTAAGGAAGAAACGATGGCAGGGCTCGTGCGATTCTCAGACTGACCGGGAAGCCGAAATTGTCGTTGCATTTCCCCTCGTTGCTTCACGCGACTCGAATCTTTTATAGTTTGATAGGTCACTCTTGCTGATTTATCGATTTTCATTATCGATCATTTATATTATTAGAAATGAATGTAATTTATTTTCCTTGCTTCTAGAGGAAGATGAGACTCTATCGATATACTCGATCAACAGCCAGAGGAACCTGGTGCCCGTCAAATCGAAACGTGCCTAGTAAGAGAATGCGGACAGGTCTGATCTCCTGTCTTCCTCGTCCCTCCTCTCACACACTATTTTCTCGTTCATTAAGCCGCTTCATTACACATATCTAACAGTAGCTCGGTAGGAGGTCACTAATGCCAGTACGTAGACCAATCAGACTTGTCCTGCTTTTGTAGCTTGAAAAGGCGTACCCAGATCTCCAGTCTCTTGATGATTATCCTGTTTGTTCTGGTGGCTTCCTTATTCGTAGCGGTGTTGGTGCTTTCTATACTTTGTAAGTAGTTACCCTTTTGTGGATTACGCGTGTA
Organism: Odynerus spinipes; assembly: GCA_032403825.1. NCBI lineage: Eukaryota > Metazoa > Arthropoda > Insecta > Hymenoptera > Vespidae > Odynerus > Odynerus spinipes. The sequence goes on from JAIFRP010000031.1 coordinate 5,342,606, forward strand.
ACTCGGTCGAATGCACGTCGAGTTTCCTGGGCTGTGTTTTCGTAAGTTTATCGAGTATAGTTGCGATCAAATGAATATTTCCTCACGGTGGTACACTGCTCTGTCGTTTTTCAGATTCTATGGTTAAACGTGATATGCAACTATGTGATTCCGAGGATTGCGTGAGGATAGGTAAGCATGATACGTAATTGATAATGACGAAACGGGAATATTAATAATTTTAAAAGAGATTTCAATTATTTATAAGACACTTTGTTTCGGTTAGCTGCTAGTTTAAAGGAATCTATGGACACGTCCGTAGATCCCTGCGACGATTTTTATCAGTGAGTATAATAACAATTGCATACAACTGCAGTCTGGTGTCTATTGTTATTTCTTTTAATGCACAATGCACTCACGTACCCATAACACTTGTTATATTTTGTTGCTGATCTTGAAATAAATAAAAATTGAATCGAGTGTAGATATACTCATTGATTTTTAGATACACATGTGGAAGATGGCCACGCGAGCATCCGATACCGGACTCAAGTCTTACGAATTCTTGGTTCAACGAACGAAGCGAACGAGTAGCTAGAACGATTAGAGATTTGTTAAGGAAAAATATTACCGAGGAGGATATACCTTGGGCCGTCCAGCAAGCAAAAATATTGTACACCAGTTGCTTGGACATCGGTATGTTCTCTTAAAAAATAAAAAAATAAAATTAGACGACAGTTTTGTTTGACATTTTTTCTTCTTTCTTTCTTTTCGTAATAATCCTTTCTCAGAGGCGATGAACGAGCTGGGACTGTCGCCATTATTTGAATTGTTGGAAACGCTCAATTTACCCCCGACGCCGGCGGCACTTACGAAGAAGACGAGGAATTACATCGAGCAAATGGCTAGAATTAAAAGAATTCTTGGAATGGACGTTCTGTTCGGTCTCGACGTTTTACCCGATCCCAGGAACAGAAGCAAAAACGTTATATTGCTCGATACGCCGATCACGAGTAGTCCTTTTCCCAGGTAAATATTTTGACATTTAAAAAAATCTTATTTTCTAGCTGCTTTATAACGGATACCTTCAATTTTCTATTTTCAGCGACGAAGAGTTGGAACATCGTTTGCAATCAATCAGAACACGCATGAGAAAGTTGGAGGCAACATCCGATGAAGTAAACGAAGACCTTGACGCGGAGTTCCTTTATATTTATAACGTCATCAAGGAAGTTATTAACAACGGTACGCTGGATGCGTGCAGTGTTGAAAATGAGTCGACTTCTTCTAAAAACGACGATGTCAAACAACTCGTGTCCAAGATTTTTGAATTTAGTAGCACTTTTTATTTGGTAAGTTAATTAGATTATAGATAAGTTGATATTAGACGATTAGATATCTGAATAGAATTGATCATTTTGAAAATTAGACACTAACGATGATCGACGGGTGTAAGCAATACTATTATCGCTATTATGCCACTATTATATCGGTACCTGCTTATTGAATGATCGATAAACGACTCGATCGTGACTCGGTATTATTTTATAATTGTCGTGTCCAAACAGGTTTCTCAGCTCGAAAGTAATAAAAGCGTAACCGAGGAGGATCTTAAAGACGAGGACTACATGTACATTGATGATCTTCAAAAATTAACGGACGAATACGTGATCGAAGCTAATTCCAGTCTCACGCCGAAGGTTATTTGGAGACCTTTCATCGAAACGCTTTTTAAAGATATTGTCACGTTAGATCTTAATGGAAGAGACAAAGTTCTTGTCGGAAATTTAGAATACTTGCAAACTTTGGCCTATATCGTCGCTTCTACCAACGAAGAAGATTTGGGTAAGACTTTTTAAACAAATTTTTTTCATTCTTTACGATTAGGGACGTTTTCACAATTTTAGTCCAGTCGATCCGCACTAGCTAATCTCTACTTGTATCAAATTACATAGATACATATACACAAAGTATATAATAAGTTTATACAATTATTATAGTACGGGAAATACTCTTGGAATAACTATTATTAATTCACGATATCGAGTGTGACTCGACATAAAATTTGTCATTTAAAAATATCGTCCACTGTTTTTTTAGTTAAACTAATAATATTTTATGTTTAAGAAACATATATTTGGTGGACGGTTGTCGATACCGTCGTTCCACATTCTTCTGAAAATTTACGCGCGGCCTGGTCGGATTATGTTCGCGCACTGATGAGCGTCGAAGCTTCTACTTCCCAGTCTTTGTACTGTGCCGAAGCTGTGAACCAGTTAATGGGTCGGTATTACAATTTACATTTATAATTAATAATTCTATTTTATTAATCGATACTTTTAGGTATGGCCGTTTCGTGGTTGTTCGTGGATCGATCATTTCACGAGACAAAGACACCAAAAGTTCGTGAAATGTTAGAAGACATCAGAGCGTCCTTCGCTTCACTGGTTCACGAGACAGACTGGATGGACGAAGACACAAAAAAGGTGACCTTGGAGAAGAACAATAAGATGACCTCTGAAATCGGCTATCCTAAGTGGCTTTTCGAGGAGGGCGAACTCGACGAGTATTACGAAGGTGTAAGGACGCTCGTTAATTTCTTCCAGTGTCTGCAATTTCGAAATCGTCTCTAGTGTTGTTCCGTGGCCTTTCAGATCGATTTGTCAGAGACCGACTACTTGGATAACATGTTGCAAATTGTTCATCTAGCTTCTATCGCCGAATTGGAGTGTTTACACGATACTAATTTATATAACGAGACATAGTGAGTGAAATTCTATTTTTTTATGTTCTGAAGAAACACACGAAATATAATTTTCTTAATAAATGCTCTTTTTTCAAAAGTTGGGCGACCGATCCAACGGATGTCAATGCCTTCCATACTTTCCAAGTGAATCAAATCAGTACGTATATATGTAAATTGTTTTACTATTTTTTCTCTTTTTATTATTATTATTATGTTATTAATACGCATGCAGCTATTCCTGCTGGAATTCTCCAATTTCCGTTCTACGAACTTGGACTAGAGTAAGAGCTTAAATAATTTCCAATGTTCTTATTCCTACATAGATATATATTAGTGATTATACTTTTGATTATTTTCAATAATTACATTAAATTGCAGAGCTTTAAATTACGGTGCTATCGGTACAGTTCTCGGGCACGAACTGACTCACGGATTCGACAACAGTGGTAGACAATACGACAGTAATGGGAATTTAAGACAATGGTGGACTAACGAGACGATCTCGGAGTACACAGAAAGAACACAATGCTTCATAGATCATTATAGCAATTATTACGAGGACGAGGTCGGTAAACTTGTAGTCTCGATAATTTTTCACTTTACTTTAACGATCCCTTCGTTTACTTTCACGCACGCGTCGCTGGTTGATCCGAGACAATTTAAATTAATTATTCTTATTGAGAGTAGTCAAAATTACAAAAGAAATTATAATAAAAAAAGGAGATTGATTTTGTAGCTTTCCGTAATACTTTCGTTCGATTGAACTGACCTTGAACAAGTTGAACGACCGTTTCACCGTCTCATTGGATAATTTAATTCTATGTTCCACGATTAGGTGGACGATTACGTGGACGGCGAACTGACCTTGGGAGAGAATATAGCCGATAATGGTGGTCTTAGAGAGGCTGTCTTTGCTTACGAAAGATGGAAGGCCAGACACGGTCAAGAGCCTCTCCTTCCGGGATTCACTCACCTCACGCATCAGCAGCTTCTCTTTCTTAGCTTCGCCCACGTAAGATTATCTAATATGTGAGATTATTGACTCGGGGTTCGAATGGTAATTCGCATATCATTGTTCTCTGCTTTCAGTTGTGGTGCGAATCTTACACAGCATCGTCCTTGAGATGGATGCTTCAAGATTCTCATTGTCCCGGACACGTGAGGCTTAAAGGGGTGCTTAGAAATTCTAAAGAATTTAGCGAAGCTTGGAACTGTCCTTTAGGGTCGAACATGAACCCTGTTAAAAAATGTCGACTCTGGTAAAAAATAGTATTGTTATACGAAGTGTATAAACAATGCGATGGTAAATTCGATGATTCGATTTAACGTACTCGCTTCCTATTAATGTGTGACATATATCTCAAATTATCGACTCACACTTGAACGATTAAATTTCAATAATTATCGATGCAATCATCGCAGAATTGTTTAACCGGTCGACTGGATCGCATGTACAAAGATAATCATCCAAGGCGTTTGTAATAAAAGGAAATTTATTTACGTACAAAAATTGCGATACGTTTTGTTAGATGCATTATTCCGTATATTGAACCGCTGCTTTGTTTGGTATATTATTTATTACATCTATTATAATACTCTACAGATGTCTTAATTACATAACGTACATAGAACAGTGAAGGAACTAAACCATGACCAACGACTGACAACAGAATCGGATGTCGCGTATATCCTTCACGTTTGATGGCACGTTTTATCGATCGATCAATTTAACATTATTGATCGCGATCGATAAAACTTTGCCAATTTAATTCCTTTCGTTGAAAGTATTTGTTAATACTAACAAAAGTAACAAGGTACTAGAGTATGATCATTCATCGTGATAAATTACTGTCTTTTGCGACGTTATTCATTAGACCCTACAGGTATATCGTGTGTTTATACAGCAATCATCGTGTATAAATTTTGGCTACAAAATCTGAGATACAATTAGATTTTAAAACTTATCTAATAAACGTATCCACCATTTTTGTCGATCGGTTGGGTGAATTCCTTCGTGGTTTTCGTTACAACGGTGGTGCCCTTAGTCAACGAGCTGCCGATCGACGTTGGTATGTTTTTAACATGTTCATCAGCTACCTTCACTGTCTTCTGTTCCACGTGTTTCTCAACTTCAACGGTATCGATCGGAGCGGTTTCCGGTGCTGAGGTGGGAATTTGGAAGAGAGAACCTAGATCTGGGAATTGCGGGAGCTGAGGTATCTGGGGAAACTGGAAGTTGGGAAAGTTTTCTTGGAAAAAGTCAGCGATCGGTCCGGTTTTTTGGTCAACACCGGCTCCAACGTAAGGTTGGAACGAAGCCTTGGTTAGCGGATAAGGAGCGGGATAACCGTATTGGCTAGGTAAATAGACTTGTTGAGGGTAGTATGACTGTGGCACCTGGTAAGCTTGTGAAAAAGGGGCGCCGTAACCAGCAGAAGAGCCGAACGAGCCAGCGTACACGTTGGGAACATGAGATTCAAATTGGCCGTTGTGGCCTTGAAGATGGTAGGTTGTGTCGAAGTTGACCAGGCCGGGTTGGGGGATCACGTGACTGCCGATCGTGGATGTTTGGTCGTAGGAGATAGGTGCTACGTTTGAGAAACTGGCCTGATCGTTAGATGGAAAGACGTCGACGTGCGTTTTGGTCAAGCTCGAGTCATCAACTAACTGATGGTGTACTGGAGCTGTAGACAAATATTTTATTTTTATTCGTTACTTCGGGTCTTCAAAAATGTTAGGTGTTAGTTTCGTACCTGGGGGCAGAGTCAGTGGCGTCTTGAGCTCAGTTTTGTGAACGGTCTTCACTTCTTTCAAGTGATCGTGGACTTTGACAGTGGGAACTAAAGTTTTCGTGAGCGTCGTGTGGACGAGAGTCTTGTCGACGTTCAAATTACTCTCGGATGGTACGACGGAAGTCTGAATATATTAGGAGATTAGAAAGAACCACGTTAAATATTTGATCGTCTCTTAGCGACTCGACTCACCTTGACCGATGGAATACCGTAGGTAACGTGCGGCTTGTGAACTTCTTTCTCGGTCTGCGAAAAATATAAATCAGTCGGGGAAATCAATCGTAGATCGTAAAATTTCGTAAGTCATAGGAATTTAAAATATTCACCTTAATTTCGACGGCGACTGGAGAGCCGTATGAAGTGGTCGGAGTCGCGGCCGAAGGTGCTATGAATTCCGTGTGCAGAGTATCTGCGTGCACCGTTGCCTATAAATATCATTTAATAACATAATTTTTAAGAAAATCATTCAAATTAACAACAGATTCAGCAGTGTATTAAGTTAGGTACCTTAGGTACGTGGAATTGACGAACCGTCTTGGTTTCTTCAATAACAGGGGGTAGATAGTGATTGTCACTTGGTTTCAATGTATGAAGCTACGCAAATTTTTGTTCCAAACGTTATTGCACTCTTATTTCATATTAAACATTATCAATTATCGGTAATCTTTTTTCTCTTACCTCTGGGACACCATAGTTAGGCGAGGACACTTCAACGCCATTTTCCTCTACATTTGGAAGCTGTTCGATAGAGATGGGTTTGCCAGGTTGATGATGAGGTGGACCATAAGATGTCTTTAGTTCGGGTACATCATAAGAGCCAACATAACCACCAAGAGATTTAGATACCTCGAGTACGTCATTTCCATGAGACGAATGATGTTGATGGTGATAGTCGGTTCCATAACGCGGGTCTCCTGGCAAGATATCTCTCTTGTTCTTATCAGTGGCTGCTGCAAGAGCTGCCAAGGAGCAAACCTGAAACGAAATCACATAATCGTTCAATTATGCATACAATGACATCGTAGTCGAATATAGACTTGAAATACTTAAAGACGCGAGAAGATACTTAATTCTTCGTGTTGATCGGACATATTTCGTAACGAAAATAAAATCACGAAGGATTTCATTCATCTGATATCCAAAATGAGGGTCATCTTTATTTATCGCTTATGACGCAATTTTATCCCGATGTATTCATGCGGGTATTACGAAATCGTTATTTTATGCAAATAATTGCTAGCCGAAATCGTACGTCAAGTGACCTCGGCACTTTTTTGTTATTTGATATTTTTATTATAGTAAAGAATTTTTCTTTAATCGTCTTGTTAATAATAAAGTTGCGTAAAATGTCAATGATAAATTTGATCGCGATTGCGACGAATTAATTCTGTATCGTTTGCATAAACTTATAAGTGAACTTATGCGACGAGAGCGTTAAATACTTATTTTTTTTTTATTAACATAATAATAGTTGTCAGTTGATAGAGATAGAAGGGATGAGTACACCCTTACCGCAACGAGCAGGAGGAACCTCATGTTGGCTGTACGAAGTGTGACGATCAGTTGACCATCTTCTCGAAGGTATTTCGACCTTTTATACCTGGCCGATGCTTCCCCCCAGATGATGTCGCAATCCGGTGGCATTGGCAGAACTAGATTTTTTAATTGACTTCTTCTTGACTTGCTCTCACGAATTTAAGATTGCTCCGACAAAAATTTGTACGAATAGAGCGCCATCCTTCATCCTCTGTCTATGATCTACAATTTAACAATATGTCATATTATTTAAACAAGATATGATCACATAATCACATCGAATTCCATTTTCTCATTTTTCTATGCAAACGATTAAAAATTTACAAATCAAAATTCTGTTTTATATTCCGCAATGTTATTACATATTAAATTAATAAAAAAGGGTTTTTTACTTTTAACATTTCATTTTAATACTTTCTGATATTATTGATCTTTACCATTCGATGACTCAACATCATCACCTTTATCGAGCCGACCGAAAGAGCAGGAAGCTTTTAAAATACGTTCAAGATAAGGGACGATAAATTTTCACGAGGTCTAATGGATCGATTTTGCAAGATGTATCGTTCGTATGATTTATGCATAACCGCGTGCATGGTTCGGCCATTAAAAGTGACGAAGAATTCATCCATTAAAAATCGATGGTTCCTGCTCGACTTTTCCTGCTTTACGAGATTGCTTCCTCCTTTGGTTTTTAAATGTAGCCGCATAATGACGCGTCGACAGCTTTAAGAAAAAATTATTATACTTATCGATGATCAATCTTGATTGTTTCAAGGACGAACGGTAAAAAAAATTAGCTTTGTACTGTATTTATGTAATATTTTGGTGTGACGGATACTTGATGTTGATCGATTCGAAAAGGATATTATTTAATGATTTATCAATTTATATTAAAAAACGAAGGATCTTATAGTAGATGGAAGATTTCGCGTAGAAAAATGTGGTCTTCTCTTTACAAAATTGTAACCTTGATGAGTAACGAAGTATCGTGTATCTTGAAATCGTATTTAGTTAAGTTTCTTTCAGTTAAAAAGGCGCTCTCACTCTCTCTCTACACTTTTTGATATATTGCTGTTATTTGTGTAAGCGTATAAAAATATGAAATTATACCGAACGAATTACTAATGCTAAACACGAATTTCTCCGACCACACGCATAATTGCACAAGAAGGACCTTTTGAAACGGATATGTTAATTTAGACATGGTCAGTAAACTAGGTTACTAGGAATATAATATATAAAGATCTTAAAAAGGAATTAAATAAATTATAAAAATTAATAGTATACATGGACAGTTTTTATTTCATTAAACATTCTATTTTAAAAAGAATGTTTTAAACATTACGCTTGCTGCGAGAAGGATCTTTCATGAAAATTGAATATTTTTTACGTTACAGCATCCTTCGTTGGTCCAGAATCTGAATTATCGACTGAAGAGAACCCATTTTTGTGATAGCAGTGATCGCGCGATTTCTTTTCCAGTTTTGCAGAATTATTACCGTGGCGCTACCTTTTGACCAGAATACAGTGTTAAAAGATGCGTCAGCCTGGCTGTATGTTTCCCGCGATACTTTCTGTTACGTAGGTTGCATATTTCCAGGCGCACATACATTTTGTAAAAATTAAAAATAAACTTATTAAAATACTCATTCAAACTTTATTTTATTTTATCTCTTCCACTTCATTTTCCTGTTCATTCACCTTACTTTCTCATTACACACTGTATTCTTTTTTTTAAGAAGAAAGAACTTTATTAATAAATCATTCACCTTTTATAATAATCTCTGTATTAATTCCGAATGAATTACCAGTCGGATTAATAGGAATTCTTTGCGTCCGCCCGTTACATTTTTTCCCCACATTCAAAAGTGCTACTTCCTGAAGTGTATCGTACGTACGGGGAATGTTTCCAGACATGGTATACGCCTATAGGAAAGTGCCCGTTGTTTTCTTTCTTTTGTACCTTTGTGCCTTTCTCCGGTGAAGCTTAAAAATGTAGCTATAGAATCCGTAACGTTAAAGCGAATCGATCCTTCACCTTCAATGTGGGTAGACGTTTCAGAAACGACTCGAGTGTAACGAGAGAGTTTGCTTTTGCCGTTCCCCAACGAATAATATCGTTTGATGGACAAAAAAAAAATGAAATGACTATTTATGAATCTTGAAAAATTGATTTCCGTAAACATATATCATCATCTTTGAAAATCAGAAAATTTCGAGACCACTCTCGTAATTTACATGTTCCTTTTACTTTCGAAGTTCCTTGGGACTTTCAGTGGTAATCCTTTCACCGGTTCCCTCCTTCAACAGCGGTCCGTTCACTATATAGCTCGCTTTTGAGCATGTCGATTACTCTCTCCCATATTTATGACCGGAAATTGAGAGCAAATTGCATTCAAATTTTACTTCCTGTCATGTTATTTCCGTTGCGTGATAGGAATTGTTTCGAACGTGAAGTAGAAAATGATTCGACTGTTTGAGGCATGGAAAAAAAAAGATCGAATAGTTAAATATGTAAGAAAGTTTTAAAACAGGGATTCTTCTTGCATTTTTAATGACTCGAAAGTATCCAAATGAATACACGATTTCGCACTTAAAGAATAACGATATTATGTAAGACTATTTGTTTCATTCAAGTTGCTAAAGTACCGACGATATATGTGTATATCGAATGGCATTGCGTTACATGTCAGAGGTTTCGCTATTAGTCCACGATACGAGATTCAATGAAATACATTTCACTTTCTTCGTATCATGAAACTTTTCCCTGCGTAGTGTCATCGTAACGTGTTCAACGAGAAGTGAATTGTATAATCGATCCGGTCCAACACAAAACAAAAACATTTCGTATTATTTGTGCGCGACAAAGCGCATCTCGCGGTTTAATAATGATTCACAAATCAGTGTCATGTTTAAAATCTTTTTTTTGTGTGTAATACCTTCATTGAATCCATCATTCTTTTCTTCTACAATTCAATGCGTGGGAAATGTCCCTTTATGTAGTAAAAAATGACTTTTAATATATACATTCTACATGCGATTTGAATAGGGCATCGGTAGGGTGTCGGTAAAGTAGATCCCTACGGAAAAAGGGCGGAAAATCGCGGAAGAGGCTCGAAAACTTGAAAATTGACATTTCGCGGAATCCTTTGGGCGTGGGCAGGTACGGAAACGATGGGAAAGAAGAAATTCGCCCGTTCAATCCTTTCGAACGGTCGAGCGGTCGTCGAACTCTCTCGCTCGCGCTGAGGACGTCGAAAAAAGGAAGGTTACAAAAAGGAGAGAAGATGGAGACGAGATTGGCGAACGCAAGCCAGTCGGAAAGAGAGTGCTTTCTTCGTGAACCGACGATGGTGAAGGTCTTCGTATATAAGCAACTGACCGCACTGCAATTGTCAGTGTGGTTCCTCTCATAGGCAACACAGATCACCCTACATTCAAAGCCGTGCAAGATGGTCGCGTTACGACTCGTAAGTTTTCTATCACCCGGATCATCCTTTGGTGCACCACCTGGAAAACGAAACGATGGATAGAATTCGTGCTTTTTTTGAGCATTGTGGAGATTAGATATCGTGATTAGCGTGCTTCGATCAGTGAAAGTCATGAACTAGATCGGAACCCAATAGTTTCTCATTTTTCCAAAATATTGAATACTTGTCAATTTCTTTCAATTCTCTTGGCCCTAACGAGACTACACCCCCTAATTAATTTACTTAATTAATATTTAATTACACTTTTGCAGTTTTTACTGGTCGTTACCGTGGTAACGGCAAGAGCTTCACATTTCTCATCGTACGAAGGTCATGGTTTCTCGGGTCATCCAAAGCTTATCTCGCAATCGGTCCAGTTGAATGAGGTACCCACGAAGATCATCAGAGTAACGAAGACGGTAGCAATCAAGGTCCCCGTCCCCTATCCAGTTAAGGTAAATTTACGAGTATTAGTTAATTTCACGATAATTTCTTTGCAATAACGAGCCCGGTGACTACGTCTCCTAACTAGAATATAAAGACATTAATTACATAGAAGCAGCGCGACGTTCGTGCCCTAATTAGAAGAAAAAAACGTTGCTTTACCATTGTACTAATAACGAAACGTTCTGACCGAAGAAAGTAGCTGCTCGCGAAAAGACAGCCGGTGAAATGCGAAACGCGATCGCAAAACGTAAGACTCGTGCGGTCGTTGCAACACGATCCATTATTCAGGGTATTAATTATCCACCTTCTGGTATTAACGTCTCGCGTGTGCATCGGATAATAATGGCAGTAATTTTTGTTGTTGACCGTAACTAAGTGCCCGAACCCGTTAATATCGATTATCGCTAATCGACGACAGCTTACGTCCTTCTTCCTCCTTTCTCCAAGTTCTCGACCGAGTCACCGTTCGCTCCTCCTTATTTTTCGATGATTTGGCGCAGCGCGTGAATCGATGTAGTCTGGGTGCCTGCGTGAGGGGATTTTCGCGGTTGACTGATCCTTTCTCTTCTGTAGGTACCGCATCACATACCGGTTCCAGTACCGGTGAACCATCCCGTAGCTATTCCGGTTCCGCAGATAGTGAAAGTTCCTGAACACGTGCCGGTAGCGGTGGAGAAGCCGGTTCCAGTTGAGCTTCATCAGCAAGTGCCGGTAGTGATCTCCAAGCCGGTGCCTTTGCCACAGCCCGTACCGGTACCACATCCAGTTGCGATACCAAAGCCTGTATTCTATCCCGTACCACACCCGATACCCTATCAAGCGGAAGGACAGTCTGGGGGATACTCTGGTGGATACTCCGGTGGATACTCTGGTGGAGACGATCACCTTGGTCATGGGTCGCAGTACAGTACTTACACTGTTCAATCACCTGGAGGTTATGAGCAACAAGAACATTTCCAACCCTCTCAGCCCGATTACAGTTCAGAGCATCATTAAGCCATTTTTTGAACGTCACTGAGGAATCACCTTCGAAAGGGATAGAATTCTCCTGTTAACAATTCAGTGATGAAAAGGAGGAACTAGTGATCGGTTCCATAACATCGTTACGATGCACCTAGATCAACGATCGATTACATTTTTGACATCAACTTGCGAGTCGCGTTTCTCGAACGTGACGTTCTTCTGTACATAGACGAATTTATGTAAACGTGTAGTTTATTTCAAAATCGCGTTAAGTTTTTGTTTGTTCGCATTTGTTACATATTGTTTTTTTTTTTTATTGTTGACATAGATTCACCAGGTTGACCAGCCTTTTGTACAAGTTTTTTTTTATAATAAAACATTGTTTAAATATTAAATTAGACCGTTACGTATCCCCGATGCCATATCCAACCTACTTTTGAGTACTTAACCAAAGATATATGCGAAACAACCTTTCTTGAATCATTCCGATCGATTTGTTTCTAAAACGGTAAATCGCTCGCCATTCGCAATCGTCCTACCATGGAATCATTTCCTGTTAAATGAGAAAATCGAAACTCGATCGTGAAAATGCTCGACTCCCGGTACCTTTTATGTCCTGTATGACATTTTTCTCTATCGTTTAAGCGCGTTCGAGTTTTCCCGCTTGGCTCAAATTACCTATTGGTTCACGGAAGGAAGCAAGATCGATTTACTCGCGATCGAGTGTGTTCCGGTGAACTAGCGGGCTAGAAAGCGCGTTTCTAGTGTCCGGTGTGCTTTCATTTCTTACCGCAAGATTACTTTAATAACTTTTTTCAATCTATATTTCCTACGCCTGCGCATTAGACTTTCGATATTAATTTCTTCTCGATAATTTTATCTATACCTTCCGTAATCTTCGGGAGCGACCAGCCTGACGAGATCTATGCTAGATCTTAGACTACTGACAGCTTTATCGTTTCGAGCGTCATGCTTCGATGGTTTCGCAACCTAAGTGTGGATACCTAAATTATCGTCGATCTAATGGACACGCAATTCATGAGACTACACTGTTCGATCATCGTCGTGTATATGGATGACGTTAACAAGATTACTGTAATATATCAAGAGCTTTCAAATAACAATTTTCTCGAATAACAATCGTCGTGTAGTCTATCATAGATATCGTGTGAAGTAAATGCAAAGTAGTCGATGGTGTTTTTAAACAACTTCGATAGATGGCACTGCTTCGTGTGCTCCTTTCGATCCGATCGAATAATAATAAAAAAAAAAAAGAAAAAAAAATATTGATCCGATCGAAAACAACCGCTAATTTATGTTAATCGATATGCGGAGAAGATCTTAAATTTATCATCTATTTTTTATTTTCACCCCAAAAAAAGAAAGCGAAATTTGTCCGATCTCGTTATCGATCCATTAAAGTTTAAATTTATTTGCCGTCGTAAATCTCCTCCCAAATTTGTCTTCCTCTTTTTAGCAGGAAATACGAACGTTACGTAAGGTAAGACCCCGTTGGATGGACAGCACGTCCATCACGCAAATTTCGTGGCTCATGTCCCTTCACCAATCTTACTCTTTCACTGCCAGCTTAATGAACATTTCACTCGAGTTCATGTAATCGTTTCTTGTGCCGACTCGCCACCGAATTTCGCTTTCGAGCGTTACGTTCTTGGCCGCGTCTTCGATCCACTTTCGGGATCAAGTTTACGCATAATTCGTGCGTGACTCGCTTTCGCGCTCGAGTTACCAACGCCTCTCGTTTTTTTGCGACGTAATCGCGAATCGTCACTCGCGAAGGGGGAAGAAGAAGCAGAAAAATGAAGGATTTATGAAAAAAAGTGTTATATATATATTTAAATCATAAAATACTATTTCGATGTTCTAAATAATAAAAGTGAAATCCGTATCCAACTCGACGAGTTACATAGTCTAACACTATCACCATTTTCTTGTCCGAACGAAAACTCGTATACACTTCAGGGCCAAGAACACATTTAATCCATGATGCTAAAGGTTTGATGTTTGAATCCGTTGTCTAAGTGGTAGTAAGACGTTTTCTTTTTAGATGATCTGATCTTCAGGGGGTGGCTTGGCATGCCGTTGAATTTACCAGGCAGAATGACCAGAGTAGTGGTGGTCGGAGTGAACATAGTATGGTTGAGCTACCTTGACGATGTACGGTGCTGGTACTGGAACCTTGACCGGGACACTTACTGGAACTGGAACGGGACGGTCGACTGGGACAGGAACATGCTTGGTTACTTCGACTGGGTAGGGCTTGGGTACGTGCACTGGGTATGGTCTGTCAACTGGTACTGCGTAGGGTACCTGAAAAAAGGGTAATGATTAAAATCTTGGACAAATAATCTTGAATCATCTCAAATTTCCTCAAATTAACTTCTTCCAATTTGATTCCAGACTCATCGAAGTAAAATTCGACCATCACCAGGTAAACCTGGCGTTTAATGAGTTTAACACACCTGTGTGTATGAGTTTATAGCGATAGAATTTCGAAATGAACGTGTCCTTGATTAGTTATGAACTGGACTTGCTAATTACCGCCCGCGATCGCTGAAGTTACCGATTATCGTGCAACCACAGTCAATACTCCAGGGTAACTAGAGCGTGATTACGAACGTCGCGGTCTTCGTTTTCTATCTCGCCTATAGCGTGATCGGTTTTACCTTGATCCACGCACCGTGGATGATGACGTTCGTGTATTTTTCATATAAATGGAATCGATTGCTCGAACCTTCCGTCGATTCGAAATGTCAATAGAAGAATGTCTTTCTCTTTCGTTATTGGATCTCGTAGGAATAGATTTACGAGCTACGAACTAGTGATATAAAAAAATCTTTGAACTAGTCTCCTGTACACTTTTTAGTCATTCGTTTATAATTTACGCGGATCGTCGAGATGGAAATTCCAATAATCCGATGACAGTCGTTTCTTTTTCAACTATTCCACGTAGTTTGCTATTATTGAGATTCGTACGTACCTTGACCGGGACAGGGACATGTTTCTCAATCGGTACAGCGACCGGGTGGGGAACAGGTACTGCAACTTCCTTTGTTATCACCGTGGAGACACCATGGTTGATGCCAATTGATGGGTAGCCGGAATAAGTATTGATTCCATTTCCTAAACCATGTCCCAGTCCATAACCATGTCCCAGTCCATAACCATGTCCCAGTCCATAACCGTATCCTAGTCCGTAAACACCACGTTTGTCTTTCTTGGTCTCACCCTCGGCAGCTTTCTCGGCCACAGCCACTGCCACAAGGGCAAAAAGTATAGCGACCTGAAAAAGAATTCAACGGTTAGCCTATTAGCCTACTCGAACCTCTAATTCAAGCGGACGTTCAATGAATTTCTAATCGATCGATGAACGTGGCCTGTAGTTTGCCTCTTTGTATTATAATCTTTAACAATGGAACAATGCAACACGGTCTCAAGCTATAGTGTGGCCATTTTGACACATTCTGGCGTCGAATCGGTTACCTTTGCGTTCATGATGAGTATTCGTACTTGTAGTTGCTTCGAATCGTTTTCGACTGATGATTACACCGAGAAGATTCCTGCTTTTATACGTGAAACCGACGAACCCCTCGATGAGACGAAAGACGATTCACGGTGGTGGTGGTGGTACCGTCGCGGGCCTCCAAAATCGAGAAAAAAGAAACCGGGCGTGTACGACAAGTAGGGGAGAGCCCGAAAAACCGAAGGAGAGACCTTCCTACCTCTTTCTTAAAGCTCTTCTCGGTGTCCTTCTCTCTTACGCAAGTGTTTTTCGCACGCGCGAACACAAACTCGAGCTATTCCTCGAATCCTTTCTTCCCAAAAATTGATATTTCGTTTCTCCTTACATTATACACGATCAAAATTATATGTTTACACTTATTACAATAAACATTAATAATATTATAATAAAATATATTAACATGTCGTGTATTTCCATTTTCAAGATAAAAGTAACATAAAAATAGTTTCCTCATAGATCAGTCTACACGTCGCGTCACATTTCGTAAATAAATTCGATACCTTGAAAAACCGGATAGATGTGTATCACTAATGTACTAATCAAATGGCGGTCTCGATCAAATTTTTACGTTTCGGCGAGACTTCGTTATCTAATGTTTTTTAAAATCCAAATATAACTTGGTCATGGTCTCGGCTTCTGTGGAAAATGACGAGTCAATAAAGTGCGCGTGCAGCCAAATTTCACACTGTGTCTCTCTTACGTATTACTTGGTGAATTCGTTAATTAAAGCGCGATTAAAATATTGTACGTCTTTCTTTCTCGATTGCTGGGTCGCGTAAGTGACGCCATAATTATAAGGAAGCTATCGATAAAGTATACGTTTTTATCACTGGTAAAATTCGTAACTGTGCTCTCGTTCACTTTCAACTTTCTCGATCTTAGACATCTGTCTCTCTCTCTCTCTCTCTCTCTCTCTCTCTCTCTTTCTTTCTTGTACTTTAACGAAATTCGAAGCCCTACCATTACCGAAATTGGTGCCTCGAAACTCCTTCAATTTCTGCCGCTAATTGGCCACCTGTCTCTGTAAACAAGAAAGTAAGAAAATATCGATCCAGATCGATCGATCGATATCTCGTCGTTTCCGATCATTTTTTCTTAATCTAGCTTAGGTAGATGGCACGTACTCTGGATTTGGGATTATAGTTAATAGGTTTGTTTACCGGCTGGTATGGTGACGAGTTCGATAAGCACTTTTTTTTTCTTACATTCCATTATAAAATGTCCGGTCGCATTAAGAGCCTTAATTGTTGCGCATCCCATCGATCCGAATCGGTTTTACGACTCATTTACGAGGAATGTATTCGAAATAATTTTTTTTAAACAAAATTCCACAATATTTTGGCTAATTTTATAGAATTCGAAAACCTTAACGGCGCTCCGGAAAAGAAGAAAGAAAAACGTCGGCAGGATCCCGATCAAATTGACGCAAGTGTCATAGCTTTTGTCATCGTCTCCTAAAGAGATTATAATTTGCGTTTCGTGTCCTGGTAAAATGGCGAAAGTAGTTTACAAGGTTCGAGGATAACGAGGAGAAGGAGGACCGTGACCCGGTCTAAGAATGCGTCTTCATTACCGCAATACGGATTTTGGGATTAGCATATGACATTTTAGATCGGACATGGAGATGAATCTCGGAGGTCTAGACTAGTTTCGCTTAGTCGCTCGAAAAACGATCGAGTGATCTTTCTATAAATATCTTTTCGAGAATGCGAACCCTTTCCAAAAAAGATTTTGAGATCGTTATGTCGTGATTTTTAAATATGTGGAGTTCTGAGAAAAAGATCAAGTTGTTTTGACTATTATTACATAATAGATGCTCCCCTGTATAATGATCCTATCCAATTTAAATTTTAGAAAAAAAAACAAACTGACACAACAAATTCGTAATATGTATAAAAGAGATTAACTATCGAATGCCAAGAGGGCCGTACGAATTTACGCAATTCACGCAACTCAGTGAAATCGTTGGAACAAGAGTCTACCATTGAATTTCGACTCCTGTTCGCAGTCCGTGATAGTAAGAGCGCACATTGTTATGAAAATTGATGCGATTCGTGGCTTCGTGTCCGGTTTACCAGTATCTCGTTTTTTCCTCTCTCTCTTTCGAAAGAAAGTTACCGTAGTGTCTTGCGAAAGAGAATGCAGTATTATATCGATCGAACGCACACTTCCGGTTCCTTCACGAACGCAAACTTATATGGAGACGGTTGGTGAAAAAAAAATAGCAAAACGACGTGTTTCTTTAGAAAAACATTTACAAAATCAATTTTTTATTTCATGAAGTTTAGGTACTACGATAAGAGATAGAGAGAGGGAGCGGAGGATGTCTTTTTTGTGTTTTTTGGTCGACGCTCGTCACAATGTTTTTGCGATGTTGGGTGTTAGGCAAGGAGAATTTTGTGGGAAGTGGAAGTGGCGAAGAATAGAGGAGAAAATTCTCTAATGGTATCCATGATAGTCGTGTCCCTTAACGAGGACAGGAACTGCTTCCTTGACGACAACTGGATGAGGGACCGCGACTGGAACCGGATGAGCGACTGGGACTGGGACCGGGTGAGACACTGGTACCTAGAAGCAAAAATGAAAATATCATTAATTTCGGTTCATTTGTATGTTTGTCGTTAAAAAAAATACGATTTTTGACTTACCTTGACAGGGTAGGGTGCAGGGTAGGGCACTGGTACCTTAACTGGGACAGAGACAGGGTAGGGCCTGTCAACTGGGACCGTCACAGTCCTGGTGTGTACTACGGGGTAGGGCCTGTCAACGGGAACCGCCACAGGTACTGGGTGTGGGACGGCAACGGGTACCTAGAATTGAAAATAATCGTACTCATTGATTTCCACGTTCGATGAAATCTCAAAATTATCATTTCGAAGTTGAGGTCTTACCTTTACGGGATATGGTCGGTCAACGGCAACCGGGTAGGGTCTGGGTACTTCGACCGGAACAGTGTGGACCGCGACCGAGTGATGGCCACCGTCGTGTCCACCATAGCCGTAACCACCCCCATAGCCATAACCACCGTAGCCATGATCAGCGTAGCCGTGGCCGTATCCTAATCCAAGACCGTAAAGTCCACGCTTCTTAACCGTCTTCTCATCCTCTGCTTTTTCTCCGGCGTACGCGGAGGCGATGAGCATCAAGCAAATCTAGAAACACACAGCAAGTTCTCACTGTCTTACGATCCGGATCTTGATTTTTCTTATGGAAAAATTGTTTTTCACGAAGGTGCAACGTACCAGAGTCTTCATGTTGATCGATCGTGTGTCTCGAGTGATACCAACTAGTCTTGTTCGCTAAATTAAATCGATTCTGTTGTCTACGAAGAAAACCACCCTTTATATAGGGAATCGACTTTCATTTCGCGCGTGCACCCCCCCAATGGGAAGCCAATGGCCGTGCTCTAAACTAACGCCACACCTACCGTACGCCTCTATTTACTCACGATGCCAACGCACATGCCCCGTTACATATTATAATACATATACATAATATGCTATCGTACGGTTAGGCTGGTTGTATAACACGCTAAACGTGCACCAATGACGTGCACCAATGCCGTGCACACGAGTACACGTATTTACCTATACCACGACATCATTGGTGCCATACTACAAGCACCTATGACTATCGTGCATCACGTCTACGTGAGACTAGCAAGCCGAGCGGTGCGGCCACTTTATGCAGATACGCGAACGAGTACCGATCGGGCGACTCTCTGTTTCACGACACTCGTAATATAATATCGAGACGATTATCGAACTCGTTGATTTTCTATTCTTCGATTCTCGTGCATTTCGCATTTACATCTTTCTCGTGTAAAATTCGGAAACTGAGGATGCGATTCTTCTTCTTCTTCTTCTTCTGCAGGGGCGTAAGTTAGAAAATGGAGGAACGAGCTTGACAAAATAATATTACAATAAATAAGAATTGTTTTTGTCGGAGATCATAAATTAAAGAGATCTTGCCGTGTTTTTGTCAGAGTTTTTTTTTTTAATTGGTCGGAGAAGTAAAAGAGAATAGCAAAAACGGTGAACGATCGAGTTTAATAAATTTTCTACAAATGACGTGTTCTCGACCATTCTATAAGTATATATGTATATATGTATATATATAATTAATAACGCGACGTCTAGGTGTTTTTCGAAAATCGATGTTCCCTCCGAGAATTGATTAAATTCATTCGCAGACGTAAGAAGAAATGTGGTGCAAGATTGATTAGCGATTAGCCGTTCGAAGTTCATGCCGTCTCGGGATACCTAAGTGCTGCGATCGGTT
Source organism: Odynerus spinipes (assembly GCA_032403825.1). NCBI lineage: Eukaryota > Metazoa > Arthropoda > Insecta > Hymenoptera > Vespidae > Odynerus > Odynerus spinipes. The sequence continues at coordinate 5,362,364 of JAIFRP010000031.1, forward strand.
ACGCTCGTCTGCGAACGTAATAACGAGCTAATTGAGTTAATAACAGTGAATCGATAATGAGGTATCGAAGACGGACAGATTATTATCTCCTTTCGCTCGGTTCTGGTAAGAATCGTTTTGCTACGATCGATTCCTGATCCTAATTCTATTATTTCTTCTAAAATTACCGTGCAATCAAAATGACTACTGTGTTACATCGAATGAAATTTTCTTTAACACTTTGAGTGTCATGCTGCGCAAAACAAAAATATTAACAAATATACTAGAAAACTTGTTAACTTTTAGACTTCGCTAGGATCACTATCGACTATCGAAATGTGTGTCGGTATTTAGTGTTAATTACCAGCGTGTGTTAGTCGATTATAAAATTTGTGCTTAATTATTGCTATAAATTATCATTTTTTACGTATCGTTTGTTTCGCTAGAAAAATCGCACCATTTTTTTCGATTTAATTATGTTATTCAGTTAGGGAAATGATTACCATAATTATCGATCAATATTTACATTGTAAAATATAAACGAGTTATTTAATATCATTTTGCATAGAACTTCGGCTTGGAGGTAAAGTATTACATATATGTATCACCGTACGCGCGTGCGAATCGTAAATTACAAAATGCTTCCTGATCATTATACGCAATTTATATCAGTTGCAATATCAACGAAACGCGTTTGGAAAGCTAATCTATTCGTGGAAATCCAAAAGCCAAGACTGAAAAACTGTTTCACATGCGTCGCGTAACAAATTTGTCTTATGGAATATTAAAAATGGAAAAAAAAATTATTTAAATGAAAAAAACAGAATTTATCGGACGTTTATACCACGTGGGTGCACCAGTCCGATTTCTAACCCGTATCAATTAATTTCCGCGCGTCCCGTTGCAGTTTTAAGGTCAGCACACATGACATTTCGCGTTCTTGTCGCGTTTCGATTCTTCGTAGCATGTTAAAAGAGCATAGTGGGTTCGAAGTCCTTGAACTAAACTTTATACGAGCAGCAGTGGTTGTATCGTGGTCATTAATCATGCGTGGAAGTGGTTTATCTTTTAGCTAACATTATTTTCAATCGTAATAGTTTAGATCTTGAGTAATCCCTCGTTAATACAGTTATTAATTCTTTGACAGAATCTGTCAGGAATATTTTCGAAGATTTCGAAAATAAAAAATTTTCATCGAGCAGAGTAATTAGGATAATCATATCGATCATTCTCGAATCATCGAAAATGTTCATTTCGTATCGGAGCAGGAAAAACCGGGACAACTCGATTGACAGGACGTTGATATTTGCACTGAACGAGTGTACAAAAATTAAACAGTTAATATCTGATTTACTTCCATCGACTTTACATTTTTTATTAACAACGTACTAATTTGTATCTTAAAGTTCTTGAGAATAAAAAAGCGTGCTAACTTGAACGCTTAAGAGAACCAGTAAAAAAAAAATTACACGAATTCGTCATCAACGACTTCGGACTTAGAAAGCGTGACATAATTCCAAGTTTCAACTAGGCTAGATTCGTTAGTATGAAAACTGGACGTGTTTGATTATCGGTTATGATCTCTACCTTGCACTCGTACAAATAAAAACGTTTTCCTAGCGTCAACGTGACGATTAAAAAAAAATATTTAGTCGAATCGAATTCTTGCTACTATGCAAACAGTGTGTTGCAACATTTCATTAGTTTTTGCTATTTCTTGGCTAATATACGTACATAGGTACATACGTCTGACGTTTGACACAAGATTAAATTCATATCGCATTAGTCGTCCATGCCCGTTCACGCCCTTAATGAGTATTCTAATCTCTAAACAGGGAAATCACATAGCTCATTGTTCCGTGTGTTCTATACCGAAACGCTGGAGAACAATCACCCTTTCTCCCTCTTTCCTATTAAAAGCGTCGTTCGAATTTTCCTCTTTGCTAGTCGTGTTACGTCAAAGGTGCGGTAACGAAATCTGCATTCGTACCGGCTGACGCACAGACTCTCTTATCTCTCCTCGTGTCTCCCACTTACTCGCGTGAGCGTATCGCTTTAGGAAGTCAGTCGCGTTCTCTCCTCGTCTTCTTTTACGAGCGGGACACGAGCGTGACTTTCTATCTCGGAGGTGTAACGAGCCTAAACTTATTCGTTCTCTATCGCCGATTGTTCTCTCCGTTATTTTATCTCTTTCTATGAAAAAATAAAAGTTTTTCTTCGAGATTTTGATAATAACATTCGGAGATAGCGCATCGACGTCATTTTATTAACGTTCTCTCGGTGTGACGGATTGGACATCGAATACGCGTGCAATTAGTACCGCGTGTCTGTGATGTCAAGCTAGACCTAGTTCGAAAACCTCTGCACGGTAGAACGAACGCGAACTCGCGTGCGAGGCGTAATTATCGTACGACGAATTCTTCTGGTGTTCTGAACACGCATGCAACGACAATCAGTACGAGAATGACAAAGAGGATCAATTTCGTAAAGGTTTACACGTGCCTGTGGCGTA
>JAIFRP010000031.1:5364998-5386188 GCA_032403825.1 Odynerus spinipes
AGAATGACAAAGAGGATCAATTTCGTAAAGGTTTACACGTGCCTGTGGCGTACCTCGAAAATTTCATCTATTGTTAAGAAAAAAAGAGATCGAGATCACGGAAAAATGTGAATCTTTAGTCAAATGTTATGGCGATCGATCGATCTTATCGGATAATCAAGTTGGACTTCCATTGCGTGCCACAATTCGCTACTTGCTACCCTGTAACTCGTAAAATCTGAAATACAATATACTATGTAGATCGATCACCTGGAACGACCGTTTCCTTGCAACGCACGCGATCAACTCGCCAACTTCGAATTCTGAAAGTAAACAACTTATTTCTTCGATGATAAATGTTAATCGCTATTCGAGCTGCTCGAGAAATCCATCGAAGCTGAACTTTCAAATTCATGGAAACAATCAGATTTTTAAGTTCACCCCCTATTTTCCTCATTTAAAACAGGATTGGATATCGAATCGAGTGTGACTTATCAATAACGAAATCGTAATTACGCATATACGTAGATATATCATACGCATACTCGATTGCATAAACGATCTCGCGAAGCATGATTTTACAGCGGACCGGAAATGGTCCATGGAGGTGTGTCACATTGCGGCAGGCGGCGGGCTCGACACTTTGCTCGAGCGCCGTTCACGACAAAACTCGAATCTCGTCCTGCGTACCGGATCCGTTCTCATGGTAACGTAAATACGGCCAACCGTATCGGATAGGACTTTTATCTGGTCACGCACGTGTGAATTTCATACGAATATCAGGATATCTGACGTGAGAACCTCGTCCCCACCCTTTTTCGATAATTCAACCAACAAAATCGTGCATTAGTCGAATATTACGAGTAAAGATCGTATTTAGTACTGGAATTACCAGGCCAGTGAAAATTACTGGTTTTAAATTTTCATTAAAAAATCTAAGTAGTATAAATATGTACGATATTATGTATATATTTGTTAACGATGTAAACATTAAAAAATATCAATAAAGGCTTATTACTGGTCTGCTAGAAATAGGTATACATTAGTCGTCGGTAGTTCTAATGTTAAATATCGTAATGGATCGTCTAATCAGTAAGAACGTCAATGGTGAAGTTACGTGGCCTACTTTATCTTAATTAATAGAATTAATTCGAAAATAGAGGTAGATAGGGTAGTCGGATTTCTTCAGCTAGCGTACAACTAACTAATCGATAGAAAGTTTACGCGAAAGATCATTTCCTACTCGTTAATCAGGTATTTGCATGAGGTATGCGCCAACTAAAAGCTTAGGTATATTAGGACGTTCAGGGGCTACGTAGCTACGTTAGCTACGCGGGCTGGTATCGATCGAGTATTATCGAGATATTACGCGCTCAAAAATATATATATTTTTCTTGTCGCCGTTGATCCGTGGCTCGCTACCGAGCATACCTTCCATATCGGCAAGATATTTATTCAGACACGTGCGCAATTAAATCGCTCCACGTTTTTCCTCTCGACAAGGTGGTTCTTTTCCTACCTCTTGCATTTTTACCGTATCCTCTCGCTTGGTTCTCATAAAAATATTTCAACAGTGATATCATAATGCTCGTTTTATAAATACTCGATCGTGGAATCGATCCATCGATTTCTATTTTCTTTCGTCGGTGGTTAGTATATCTACAAATGGAATGATCTTTTGTCGCGAAGAATGCACAAGACGCGAGCTCGTTAATCTCGATAAAGTCGATACGAAATGAGAGTAAAAGGGCCATGTATAACAAAGATATCGGTTTACGATCGACACCGTAATCGACTTCCGTCACTTTGCCCACGTACGAACCGCAAGGTAGATCGGACGACTTCCGAAGCGAAAGAAAGAGAGAGAAGGGTATAAAATCTTTCTCTTTTGACATTATACTCAGATATTGCGCAAGCTTCGAAGGCTCGAAGGGAAAGTTTGCTGTTTCGAGACTTTTCGTCTCTTTTCTGCCATTTTTTTTTCACATACCTTCCGACGAGAGAATCGAAGTTACTTTTCGCATACGATTTTGTACCAATCGTAAGGAGGATCTTGGAATTCTTCAATTCGAGAGCAGACACGGTAGAGCAGATCGTAAACGGATTTATGTTTCTGCGTTCTCCATTGAATTCTATCGTCGTCGTGCCAGCGTGCATATCCGAGATCCGTATTACGTAACACCGCGTGCGAACGTGGTTCGGTACTGGATCCAGCGCTGGATCACTTTGTATCAGCTCGAAACGAGCGAACGAGTAATCCAGGAGTAATCTAAATAACCCAAATTTTATCGACCATCTCCATTTTTTACGCTCTCTTTCTTGTTTTTTTTTTAGCCTTTCCCTTGAAGTTATGGCGTGTTATGGTGACGCAACGATGCGTCGCATTCCTCGCAAGGACTTCGCATGGTCGAACGCGTTTCGCTTTCTTTTTATTTTATTTTTATGGCTGTTGGTACGGAAAAGTTTAAAGTAACGACAGGCAATTGAATGGATAATGAAGTAATGAAATAGCGATGATTGTAATAAGTCTGCAGTAATTGCAGGATTTTTAGTATTATGTTAATATTTAACGAACCGATTATTATTTTTCTATTTTTCTCTGTTTCTTGACGTTTTTAAGCAAATTAAATAAAAACGCGTGCAAGCTTTTTTAAAGCGTTGCAGTTTAATTAAATTAACATCATTATTAGTACAATAATAAAAACGTAACTTTACGCGTCCCGTTAATTAAGTGTCAACGAACCGACTTAACAGAAATAAATTAACAAGTATTAATTTATACTGTTATAAAAAAATCATCCAACACAATGTTATTGTCGTTCAACTCCAACTGCATATTCCGTAGAAACTCAGTCTCGTTGAGTCAGACTCCCTGAACTGAAAAATTCAGAAGAACTGGTTCTAACGAGTAACAGGGTTTCGGTTCCATTGGTGAAAGTGAAAATAAAAAATACAATCCAACCAGCTTATAGAAGATATAAACGCATGCTAATTGTTCCTACATCTTGTACAGGCTTTTCAATAAAATCAGGCGATCTACATAGGTATCTTTAAGAAATTTTCGCTTATCGTACTCTCGTGCGAACTCGCGTATCGTGTTGTACGAATTTATATAGGGCGACACGACACGGCGCCATTCGGTATGCGGCACGTGAGAAATTTCGCTCGTAAAATAATATATACAGCCGGCTTCCATCGTATACGTGGATACACGTTCGATAAAATAAAAGATATTTTTTGTCTTTATGAATTAATCGATACGGACGGATATTCGCGATCGTTAATAGATCCATATTAAAGATTTACAGGCGTACTTCCCAAGGAAACGTTCCCAAGCCAATTTTTCACCATACTTCGTATCCTTCCACTCCTTCTTACGTTCTAACAACTCACTCGCGGTTTTCTACCGCACGCGGATACGGTAGAGGCAGACACGGACACGTAGGCGTGCGTCACGTAACAATAAGGGCACGGAACGTAGATCAAAGTCCCCGTAAATCAAGAGATCGACGGGAATAAAACCATACTGTCTATCTCGATCGTGGCATGAGTCTGAATCGAATCTAACTCTCTTTTATCAGTTTCACTCACAATCAGTTAGACAGAGAAAGAGAGAGAGAGAGAGAGAGAGAGAGAGAGAGAGACAGTGCTATATCGTTTTATAACGCGGAACCTGTTAAACCGTCTCGTACGACCGTCCACGGGGTCAACTGGCTTCATGGGTTGAAGTGGGAACAATAGCAAGGTTATATGGGTAAAGGAACGTGCCAGGCGTTAATCCGAGTCGGCCGTGACAGAGAACTTCTTTGCGATAGGTCATAGACATTCGATGATCTTTCTTTGCGAGCGACTTCAATTTTTGCCTCGGGCTCGTGTCCAGAACCCAGACGCATATTTTATTCACGTCTCTCTCTCTTTTTCTCACTTTTTATCTAAACGCTCGAGGCGATCGCGCGGCAGCACGGGGCTGAACCTTACCTTGAAAATAATTAACGTATTTTTAAATAACTCTAAATTTATTACTCTTCTAACGTTCGAGTCAAATTAGCCGTAAGGATTTTATTTATTTTTAGATGGATTTAAGAGGGTGTTGACGTAATTAACGCAACTTTCTCATAAATATGGCGTAATCGGAATACGAAAAATCGACATTCCTCGTTCAGAACGATGCGATCATGTTTCGTCAGAGCAATTTCGTGAGTTCACACTTTGTAACTTGCAAATTCGAGATCGACGTATCCCTAAGCGTAAATCCCTAGATCCGATCGAAAAAAAAAAAAAAATAATCAAGAGTTCCAGCAGCAGCTACCAAGAACGGTAGTGGTCACGCTCGCTTTCGTTTTGTCCCACGATATCGCGATGAAAATCATTAGTCGCTCTAATGATCCTCGCGGTACCCATGCGCCCAGGTACGATCGAATTACGATTACTTTTTCGTATTGTCCGTAGCACGGAGTTGGAGTAAATTACTCCTCCGTGCTCGATCGCGGTGCGATTAAAAAGGCAGGGACTCGATTTATCTCGCAGGTCGTAAGGAAAAGTTTTCATTATTAGTATCTCCCTCGTAAATCTGAGATAGCTTCGCGTTTGAACGTTTTGCTCCGTGTTTCCTCTTATGTGTGTACGTGTTTGTGTGTGTACGTGTGTCGTAGAGTCACGTTCCCATCGAAAAGCTCGTTATAATCCATAGTATCTTTATTCGCTTCGAGAGAACAATTTCAGTCGCCTGTTTAACGGAGGTACGCCTTTATGTAACCCGTTCGTACATTCGTATTATATTTTTTATTTTTTTTATTACATATCGTCGGACTTAGATGGAAACGCACGCGGATTCGTCGATCGTGGGCGGTCGTAGGATCGAACTTCTAATGTGGATTATGCGGAACGTTAGTTAATGTTATTCTACGTCGCGTCGTGTGGAAATCGCCCGTGACGCGTTAGGCCGCTAACGAGCTTTTACCGATATCGTAAAATCGAACTCTAGAAAGTGCCCTAAATTAACATTTATGACGAGTTCGGTGTAATCGATACGAGAAGTTTCAATTTTTATAAAGAAACCGAAGTGATCGGCTTTCCACAGTCCTCCTACAAGACGGTAGCCCGTTAATCATTGCCACGGTGTATGAGTAAGGCGAGATACGTTTTAAGATAAACCTCGTTGAAAGAGCCTGCGAAGTGTCTTGAATAAGGCGTGCCCTTTTTCTCGTGAAACGTCAGAAATTTGAGATAGTTGGTTTAGACTAGAATTACTAAACCCGTCCAATTGACGTATACCTATCGGGTTTCTTATTTTATAAATAGTTAAATCACAGAGGCACTTTCGTAGTTTGTATAGTTTTACCAAATTTGTAATAACGAATTAAAAGAAATTATTAATATATAGTAACTAATCTTAAAGAATTTATAATAAGATATTTAAAAAAGTGAGATGAAAAATAACAAATTTATAAACTTGTTATTAACAACTTTTTTTTTCATGAACCATTAATTGAAAAAGTTTCTCATTTATTTTTTACGTGTTTCGTTAACATAACGCGAGATTAGAAGTTGCGATTCTTTCGAAATTCTCCTTCTCGCCTCTTTCTCGATCTTACATAATAATGATAATACTACGAATAGCACGGATGATTCCTCGATGTCGGTAAATCAAAAGGGAAATCCGTACTGGTATTCGTACATCGCGATCTCGCACACACGTCACGTTTCTCCGCGTGCCCGATAAATTTGACGAACACGCCGTTGTTCCTCGTTAGTCTCGACGAGCCGAGGCCTAGCACGATTTACGAGGCACGATCATCGTCCGGAACGATATTGACCAACGAAAACGCGTTGGCAATAAAAGAAAGGAAACGTTTATAGCGTTGATAAATATTCTCGAAATTTTATCGATCGTTCGATCGATTCCAAGGTGTTTTATCATCTCGAAAATCATCCTCCAAAAGATGATTCATATTATTTCTATCGATAAAAAAATCCTAGTTTTTTAAAGAGCAATAATAATTAACACGGCCGCGAAGGAAACATAAACCTCGGCTCATTAAAAGCTCGCAATGTGGATCGATACGATCGTTACACGCGCCTGCGTTGGAGGTAGATGAACGAACGCGATAATCGGTGTCGATTATGTAACTATCGTCGATCTCGATAGTTACACGACCCCCCGTATCGATAACGAGTGCTCGATAAGATCCGAAGATCGTCGTCGATACGTTTGAGGTCGAAAAATCACAGATAGCTCGTTAATCTTTCCCTCGCGCGAAGAGCCCTGCGTTTCTAATGATTCGCGATATTAATCATTTATGATTACTATCCACGTGCGTGATGGTTAATCGTTCGCGTTGAAGTAGGTACTTCTAATCTCTTAGAATTACATTTCCCGTTTCGTTTAGAACGTAGAGCGTATTGTCTTTCATTTTTGCCCCTCTCCCTTTTGTTTCGATAAATCGCATACACTTTGCATCGTTCCGTTCCGTTGCACTTCGCTTCGTCGCGGCGTCCTTTTATTTGCCATTCTCCTGGCGGAGATTATAACGAGATCGGTATCGTTGGTAGCAAACAAGAGAGGTTAACGAAGAATAAGGAAATTTGCAAAGATATTTATCGGTGATCGGGTACACACCGATGTCGAGTAATCGCGTGTGTTAGTGTGTGTACATATATTTTAATAGGAAAGTGTTTTTCCGGGACCACTCGGTGCAATTATCCCTCGAATCGACGGTTATTGCATTAAAACTGGTACTAAGTTAAAAATCGTGGCACTTACTGAGATATTGCCTAAACATATCCGTAAACTTCTAACGCGATACGGTGAAACCTTTAACGAGTTCAAGTGTCGACATAATTATTCTAATGTTCTCTTCGAAATTGATCAAACTCGCTTGAAATTAATATGCAAAATGTTACAGGTGCGTCCAGTTCGAGGCAAAAAAATCGGTTCGTACTTTGGCCGATGTCGAGTGTGTTTACCTTGTTGAGAAAAAGAAAGAAACGTTGGTAGGTCTTCGTTCATTCGACTACGAGTTTCATTCAGAAACGATTATTCCTTTTACCTGTCCCCTCTTACCGATTTTTTCCCCTCCTTCCTATCATTCTCTCTCATTCTCTCTCTCTCTCTCTCTCGATTGTCCCAGATAATACATGGCAAGATACAAGAAGCGGGCATTACTTCTCGTAAATAATTCCTAAGAACGTAAGTGCGCGTTTCCCGCGCTCGGTGTTCCAGTAATTCGTAGCAAAATCCGATTCCGATCGAAAGGCAAACTCGGTCTCATGGTTACTCCTCGATGCTTTGCTCGTGTTCCAATGTCGCTGTTGAGCAAAGAGAGACACAGAGAAAGAGAGAATCGTGTAAGATTTTCGCTACGGTCGTTAATCGATCGACGAACGATCGGGGGAGTGAACGAAGTCAACGTGTTTTCTGCGATCGCGGATCTGGAATTCGAAGGGCGAGCCGATCGAAAGGGAAATCGTTTGAGAAACACACGACTAGCAAAGACCTCTCTCTCTCTCTCTCTCTCTCTCTCTTTCTGTTTCTTTGAAGAAATCGAGAACGCGACATCCGATCGAAGATTGAAAATCAATGCAAAATCATCGAATAGGAATGTACGCCCACGCACCTTACCGATTTCTAATTGCACTCCGTGTTTTCTCATTAAGATTTGTATCATTTAGCAGTGGGCCCGATACTTCCACTGAATTCGTATCGAAAGTTGGTTTCTCACGTTGCTTGTCGGTATATCGAATGAAGGTAAGATTGGAAGGGAGGACGTAAACGTTCAACGTGCATACGCATTCCACGCGCACGCGTTCTTCGCTCTCTGATGTAATACGTAATGTGTCGTTATACTCATTACACGTGTGTGCCCATAGAATCTGGGTCGTTTCACTCTAGAAGCGACCAATCGATCGTCGTTATCGATCGACTCGTTGCACTTTCCCCTTTCCCGTTTTCGTCGATATTTTTTCCTGTTTTTTGGTTCTCGGTTGATAAAACAGCTCGGGAAGATCCTTTCTAATTTGTAACTTTAACGGGTAACCTTGGCTGTCCCATTTCCAACTAATTTATAAATCCTCTTCCATTCTAGTTAACGACGCGTATCTATCGATCGATCGACCTACTTTTTATTTTTTACGCTCTGATAGTTCATTGATATGCGAGTGTTCTCGTTCATCGTGTAAATATTCAGAAGAAAAAACATAATGTTCCCGATGTCCTTTGAAATCATGGATCATGTAGAGCTCGTTCGTTTCAAGCTCGATCCAAGCTCGATCGATCGACGTCAACAGGATTAGATCGATCCTTCGCGAAAGCGGAAGTGAAGTGAATTCACGCGCGGCGTGCTTGTTGCCGATCGATAAGACCGCAACCGGTCCATTGCGTATATCACTTGATAATATTCCTATATAGAGTAACCTATACATAATGAACAAAGTAATGGTCATGTATAATCGAAACAAACAAGAGCATGATATCTGATATATTTCATTCCTCTTACCTGAACATTCCAGCAAAGATGATTTTGTTTTTCACGTTCACGGAATGTGAAGGGTCGAGGAATGGAAAATTTTTTAAAAATATGCTAAATAATATTTATCCGTGCGATCCAGAAAAGAAATAAGTAGGAGAAGGAGGAAAATTTTTTATGAAAAAAATATCTACAAACGACCCTCATTTTTTCTCCTCTCCTCTCTTACGACGACCAAACGAGTTCTCTGTGTTTATCTCGTACTTAGAAGCCTCCGAAAAATCTGTGCAAACAGGGGTATGAAAAAATGCTGCAGGAATTCCGCAAAAATTTGTGTCGCCTCTTTCTTTCTTCCTTTCTTTCTTTCTCTCTGTGAAATAAATACGAAAATATTTTCACCGAGAAACGAGCATTTGCATACGGAACACGTAGATCCATTCGTTTGAACGGTTTACGTACGAAACCTGAACACCGCATAGGTATGCCCTGAAATTGCTGCCGGTTATAAACGAGATCGCCTTTAATTCCATCGCTTTGCTCGTTATTCGGGCGTGGAAAGCGGCAATTCCTCTCTCTGACGAAAGACGAGGCAGGCGCCTGGTCCTCTGCTCCGATTACCGAGAGTATGCTTCTGCTGTTGCTGCCGTTGCTGCCACGACTCTCAGGGACTCGATTAAAAGCTGGCTATTACGTAAGTCCACAGGATTACGTGGGTAGCAAGCCCTGGATGCACGCTTTGTATTATATACACGAAACCCATATACTTTTCTATACATATATATGCTTGTGTGTGTGTGTGTGTGTGTTCGCGTTAGCAGAATCGTGCATCGTGCATGTATGCACATAATACGTGGCTAAATCGACGGAGCGCGATCATCGAAGCGTAACGGCAAGCGATATATGTGGTAGTTACCCCTTAGGTACTTACATACATGTATCTTACGTATATGTATACCTTTTACGTCCTACCTAGTCACCGAAGGTAGAGTAACGATCGCGATGCAGGCGGATTTCGAGAAAGCGATCGTGGACGCGGAAAATCTTCGAAACATGCGACACCCACGCACCAGCTGCACGTAAATAAATCGCTTGGAGTTTTGCGAAACGAAATTGCTTTTCCTGTATGTATCATGTATTTTTATATAAATATATATATATACACACGCGTTATTAAATATTGGTCGAGGGAAAGGAGTTAAATCCTGATATTTTTTCAGGACACCTAATTGTGAAAAATGATCGATTAAATAACATAACGAATAAATAGGAATAAATAAATAAATAAATAAGAAAAAGAAGAGGGATCAGAGTTTCGAAGCTTCACGTCTCGTTCTCTTCGTCATCTTCCGTGATCGGTGCTTCGGTCGGTGGCTCTGTTGGCCATTTTCCTGCGGTTGCGCCAGGGTCGATGGTCGATGGTGGATCTGTGATGACGATTGGGCCCAATGGTTCAGCTGTTTCGGTCTCTTCATTTTTGCTTCCATTTTCAATGTTTTCCGATTCGACTGCTTCGGGTTTTGGCGATATAGTTTGGGGATTAATTGATAAATCGGCTCCTGGATCTGGCATTGGTGGTGTCAGTTCGGTAAATGGTACCATTGTTTGGATTTGACATTGGCGGCCGATGTAACCAATTGGACAAATGCATCTGGAAAAATGATTATATGGTAATCATTTATAAATGTTAATTACGTACGTACACATTGACGAATAGGAACGTGGATTATTGAGATAATCGTACCTATAATTGCCATCTGCCGGCGTCATGCTGACGCACGTCCCGTTGTTTCGACAGACATCAGGATGATCCTCGCAATAGGTTAATTTCTCGTCGCAAAGATCACCGGCCCAGCCAGGTTCGCATCTGCACTCCCATGGCTTGTTACAGGATCCGTGAACGCATCCTGGATACGGCACGCATTCGGTACAATTCTTTCCTGTCCAACCAACGCGACATCTGCAGGTATCAGGGCGACGACATCCACCGTACTTCTTGCTACATCCAGCCGCACAAATGGCTGGAAAATGAAAGCATTGTTGATCTTGTTCTTTGTGTTTAATAAAAAAAAGAATAAATAAAAAAATGAAACTCACGAGTATCACACAACAGTCCTGTCCAACCAGGCTCGCAACGACATTCCAATGGTCCTTTACAGGTTCCATGCACGCATCCCGGTAGAACCGCGCACTGTTTGCATTTCGGTCCTTGCCACCCGAATTGACACCTACGCAAAGTTTTTTATCTCCTATATTTTCACCGAAAATATTTATGAAATCTTCTCCCTGTATCCTTAACTGAGAACGTTCAATATTTGCTTAGGCAAACTAGCTCCACGAAACCACTGACTACATATCCATATATGTAGTCAGTGACGAAACTATTCGACCACTCGATGTGTCTTTTGAACGAACTTCCTCGAAGGATACGGTAGAATGTTTCTTTACCGACCAGAGATTCTTTCACCGACTCGCGAAGGCTCTCGATCGTGATCAACGGAAACGTTTTGTATCGGTACCTGCATTCTCCTGGCTTGTTGCAATATCCTTGACTGGGTAAACAATCCTGGGCGCAAATCGCTTCCGAACAGAACAAACCTTTCCATCCTGGATCGCAAGCGCATTCGAAGCTCACGTTACATCTAGAGAGAGAGAGAGAGAGAGAAAAAAAAAGAGAAAATCAACGATCGTTACAACGAATAGTTACTTTCTCGATCGATGGTCAAACGAGGATCGATGATCCGTCGCCGGAAACGAACGGTTCGAGTTACGAGGAAGTATTCGGTGTGCGAAGTGAAAGCAGCACGGTTTGCTTCACGATTTCAATGCCATTTTTAAAGGGGAGTATCATAATCGGTACGCGAGTTTACCTTCCGTGTTGGCAGCCAGGTAGAACCATACACTTGTCGCAGAGTTCACCGTAGAAGCCGATCTTGCATCTACATTCTCCTGGACGGCGGCAGAAGCCTTGAAGGGGATCGCAACCCTTTCGACAGATCGGTACGTCGCATAGATCGCCGGTCCATCCTATATACGAAAGATTAATTAACGATCGACGAGAAACGATAGATTTTGTACTTAAAAATCGTATTACTCACCTGGTAAACATTTGACTTCACCAGCTTCGTCGCAAATGTAATGAGAATTCGGATGCCTGGCTGCTGGTATCTCACAAGCTTGTTTCTTCCACTTCGGAACGTATCTACTCGAACGATGAACGTATCAGAACGTACGAGACAATTTTTTTCGATCCTTTCTAACGCTATCGCGCGAATACTCGTTACTCGAACCTACCTTGGTCCAGCAGCAAATCCGAAGGGTAACCCAACGATCCCAAACACAGCTGCAACTCCTACGGCTGCTCCATTGTTCACGACAGCAAGTTCACGGTGACCAATCAGGAGGCTCAGACAAGCGAGAAGAGGCATCATCTTTGCTTGACTTCCGAGTCAAGACTGAGGACGAAGACGTTCAAGGCTTCGACTCGGATAACGGGACCTTGTTCGAGGTCACGGCACACTTTCTTGCGGCCGCGTGTGTGCCCGCATTTGCAACTGTATGCGTGCGCTCCAACACGGATCGTGTCGACGACTCCACTTGGTTTTACTATTCGTTCGGAAAGGTTCAACGCACTTAGCTCGGCGATCATCCTCGAGGGGCGAGAATGCGTATCATCGTTCGAACTTTGGACTACAGGATTGTCGTGAAGACATTGTAAAAACGTGTACCGTTTTAACGGCGATTGAAGAATTAGTATAAAAAATTCCATACATGGCATCGTTTCTAAGAATTCAAGAAAATTAAAAGATTACTTTTGATATTATTGAAATGATATCGTGATGGTATTAAAAATAGGCGGTGGGATCTCGAGGGTTCATCAATACTTTATATTTCTCAAGTTATTTACAAATATCGGTGATTATGTACAAATAAATACAGAGCTCGAGGCGCACGCCGCAGCTGCGCCTGGATTTCTTTTCTACGTCATAGGAACTCTCGTACAGTCTGTTCGTTGCGCCTTGATTAGGATTCCGTCTAAATAATGAATAATCTACGACGTACAAAAATATTTAAACATCTGTACACTCAACACGCTCGTCCGCGAAGATTCATCCTTTCGTAACGCTAAATCTCCTGAGTGATATTTGTACATTCTCCGCTGATCCTTCGTCGCGATCGCGGAGTAGGAGGTATCTAAACATCGATGCAACGATAATAATCGTTCACGCATCGCGATGTCACGTTCCGGTTTTAAAGCGGAAAGCGGTCACTCGCGCTGGCTTTCGCGAAAGCGACCAAACCCTGAGTACGAACATGTCCTCGAACACGATTTTCAAACCTCTTCGACATCCACGTTCTTTTTCCTTTTAACAATTTTCACGAGGACGATCACGAAGATAACTATCGCTGCACAAGCACAAGCCACGTAAATGTCCCAAGGATACCAATCCTCGAAATTTCTTTTAACTCTTCTAACTTGGACCGAGCCAGGCCTGGTGTCGACCTCGATTGGGAAACTACCAGGTCCATCGTTCGATGCTATCCTAACGAGATACTTCGTGCCAGGAAGAAGCGAGATCTGAGCCGAGTTCGAATCGGCCACTTGATTCCCCATCAGACCACCGGTCTCCGGTTCCCAGGACACCACGTAGGAATTCTTTTTCCTGGAAGACTCGTCTCTGCCAATCCCCAAGTCGTCGAAAGAATTGTCGTTCGTCGATGGGCTGCCATCGGTCTCGAGAGACGCGTCGTTACGCTCGTCCTTTCTTCTGAAGAAGAATCTCCTGAAAACTTCCTCCGATATTTGAGAGTCCTCCTGACTCCTCCACTCGGCCAATACTTTCTCGCCGTATTTCTCGAGAAAGAATTGCCGCACGCGGTCGTTGAATCGCTTTTGTTCGAGCTCCTGTTGCTTTCTCAACTGAGACGACACGTCCTTCCACGTGACCGTAGCCTCGTACAACGCGTCGCCCTCCTTCAAGGACTCCAAAGTGGGCACCCATTCTTGCCAGCTATAGTGCTTCATGCCTTCCTCCATGATCACGATGATCCATGTGTCCGGTCGAAGACCCGGAGCTCGTCCACCAGGGTAATATCCACCTTCGCGCCATTGTTTGTGGACTTTACGCATAACCACAGCTACGTCAAATTTGTCTAACGTGACCGGTCCCTTTTTCGGGGCTGGTAACATCGATGGGAGGTATTTTTCTTCCACTCGAGTTTTTCGATAGCTGCAGGCGGTCTGACACGCTGGACACTGTAATAACAGGAATCGTGTTTGTTAAATAGGTACACAATTTTATGAATCATTTCGAGGTACTTTGATCCATGGGTTTTGAGTGACCGAGATGTTAATTAACGATCTTGGGATGAAGAACGAGAAGAACGGTCCATGGAAAGCAACTCGAGTCAACCTCGTAAAAACTGAGAAGCAAGAAAAGATAAGAAGCCAATCTGATCGATCGATCTCCAAAATTCGTTCCTTCTCCCGTAAGCCGATGGAAGTAGGTATCCTTCGAAAGATTTTCATCTTTCCTAAGGATCCTACGTCTCTACGATACCCGAAACACGATTTTCTATCCAAGTTGCTCGACCTTCCGTGAAAATCGACAGGTAGACGTTTCTAAGGATTCTAAGGTGTACCACCGTACGGCCAAACGCTTTAAGGGCAAGCCTTCGGCCTATTTTTTTCACGGAGGATCGAAGGATCCCTTTGATTTCTTGGAACTCCCTATACTTCACAACGTTATCCCTCGTGGGATTGCTTTTGACAAGCATGAGAGATCCTTTCGCGCTTCGTTGCTTTCCAAGCTTTGCTTCGATTTTTTTTTCTTTCCCCGTCACCCGAAAACCCCGTGGACACGGCGAATTCACTCGGTGAAGTCAGCGAATTCGGAAAAGCGAAAAATTGGTGAAGGCTACCTTTTCGGGGAGGAAAAAAAATGAAAGAAACTTACCCGTGTGTATTGATCACCCTCGCAAATGGTTCTGCTGCTACTCTCCCATTGCTTTTCCACAGCCTCACAATTTTGCCAGCACTGCAACAGAGAAGAAAAGAAGGGAGTGAGACACTGTTGCTTCAACGAAGACAGACCTAACAGTGTCCGCATGCGAGGAAGAAAGACGAGGAGAAGAATTCGATGGTGGAAAGGAAAGAAGAAATAAGAAGCATCGGGTGGACCATTGAATCGAGCGATTTAAGCGGCCTGGCATTGTTGTCAGGTGGGATGGGGGTAAGGGAGGACGAAATCGAGAGGTAGGATCGAGGGAGGAGGATGAGAATGAGAAGGTGGAAGTGGAAGAGGTAGAGGAGGGCAGCTCGAATTAGCTCCAACCTGTTCCAGGCATAACAGGCACTGTCGTTGTTGTCTTTATATTTATTGGGGTACCGTCTCTCTCTCTCTCTCTCTCTCTCTCTCTCTTTCACCATTTGAGATTTCGAGCTGTTCGTAGAAAAGAGCATCATCTCTTCCTTCTCGTATTAATGACGATTCCGAAAAAGCACAGGCACTGATATTTCGCGATGATTTTATTTAATGTCCTACCTCTATCTATTTTTTTTATTATTTTTCTCGAAGTATAAGAGAGAGAGAGAGAGAGAGAGAGAGAGAGAGAGAGAGAGAGAGAAAGAGAAAAAAGTAACGTTGTATCCCCCTCTCTCGCAACTCTAAAAACACAGCGATCGTTTGTTTTGCGCTTTCTGGCCGTAGCCCGAAGCGGCTACGAAACCCTTTTTCTTTTGCACCGCTCGTTCCGTCTTTACGATGACGACGACGACGACGAGAACTCTTGCAACGATCTTTCCTTTCCTCTCTCTCTCTCTCTCTCTCTCTCTCTCTTTCGTTGGGAAGATGAGCCGAACGCGTTTACGACTCCCCGATTATCGTCCTTCGATAAAAGAACTCGATGCGTCCGTTGAGATACCGAGGCTGCGTCCACTACCGTTACTTTGAGCTGCGTCGCTGTTTTTCTTGGTTATATACAGGGTGAACGCGAATAAAGTGATAAATCACGAAAACTGGTTCTTAGAAAACGTCATATCATTTAAACGATTACTATTTGACAAAACAATGAAGGGAATCGAAAAAGGAAAGATTACAAACTTCATCCTTATCGATATAAAAAATAATTAGGATAAAAATTATCGTCACGATTCATCAATTATGAACCATTATTTTTTTTTAATGCAAAATTCGTTTTGAATCGCCATGAATTTTTTTATTGAAAAATAATCAATTACTCATGGTTACCCCTCGCAAATCCAATTATCCAATTCCTAATATATTCCCACCGATAAAAATCGACAAGATCCGACGATGTCAACGTCCACGTGCACGTACGAAGAAAACGAGTACTCGTTAACGATTTCCAGAAGGGCGGAACGAGAAAGGGTGCCCGTGAAAATCGTCAAGGAAGGCGAGATAATCGTCATCATTGGGGCGTAGCTGACACGTTCCGTAAGGGAGTGGGGAAGTAGCGTGCGGGGGTGGAGATATCCCTTCGCGTCTCATCCCTTCGAGCACACATCGTGTGCCTTTCGTTCTTCGTTACGATTGTTATTCTAATGCCCGGAGCCCAATACGACCGTCCTTCCCGGTGGGTATAAATATGAATGGATCATCGTCGCACCCTGTTCGATCCTTCGCACGCGCGTGGCTGCTGCTAACACGGTTTCGGTCTCGCGTGCACACACATTGGCATCGATTTTCCCCGAAATTAATGAACGCCCTTAGACGTGTACCCCTCCTCCCTCCTCCTCCTCCTCCCACCTCATCGCGGCCCGTTCGTCTTCTCATCCTTCTTCTCTTCTTCCTCTTAATGCTCGAATCCACGCGAGTACCCTTCATGAGCGGTGAAACGAGCAACGCCCTTCTTCGTACCCCCCTTTTGTTCGTACCGTGATACTAATTGCGATACGCTTTTGAAAAGTTCCCTTTTAAACGATCTCTTTTAAACATTGGTTACGTTCGAATGTATGGTAGATAGCGTGAGCGAGTAAATCTTTCTTTAAAACAATTTCATTTCCCTTGGGACGTTTAATGTTGAAGATCCAGTAGGATTTGTGTAATCCAGCGTAAGTAAATCCTCTCGTTAAAAATATTTTCTATTTTATTCCAACGGAGAAAATTGTCGGTATAAAAAATATCCGATCTCCCTGGAGAATGAACGTCGCGTTATTATTTTCGATACACGGACTAATCCTACGCGATCGCGATGTAATCGTGTGTAAAGCAGAGTACATTTCACATTATAGCGAATGAAACGTTCGCGTGCGCGCGCCCCACGTTAATCGAGATTTCCATCTGTCCATCGATAGATAGGGGAACGATGACCGTTTCGAGGGAGAGAGCGAGAGGGGACCTCAGACCACCATGATTTTCCACGGCGCCCCATAAAACCAAACGTCGAAAGATTTATCGTTCCCTTTCCGTACGCGACCCTATATCCGATTTCGAGGTTGAGCTCTCGATCGAAGCGAGTTTCGAGTTCGCGCTACTTTTCTCTCCCTTCTTTCCGAAATTGTTTTCCTTTCACTTTGTCTTCAGCGCGCGACACTCCATTTCCCGAGGAAAGCGTGAAACGCTTTTGGATTCCGGTATTAATGACTCTTTCTTTCTTTCCGTCTTTCTCACGGAGACAAGGAACAGGAAGAAAAATAACGCTGGATTTCGGACGTGGAAACGCGTCACGTTTTCCCTTCCTACGAATTCGTGCGTGCTCGGTGATCCAATTATATCGCGTGGACGCTGATGGATCGTTTTGTGAATGGACGCGGGAAGATGAATCGCGTTTAATTTCGTATCGAATTTTTCCGTGTCTCGTGTGAACCCTGTGCTATACGTGACTTGTATTTGTGTATATATATATATTATTATTATTATTATTGTATAAAAAAGAAATCGACTCATGATGACGTTTATGCTAAATACATTTATAGATACAAAAGTTTAGACTCGATGACATAATTTTTTTAATAATGAACATAAGAAACGAAATGTTCAAGGAAATGTTCATGAACGAATGAAAAATAGAATAACAAAAAGGAATATTCAATTACCTCGCTGCAAACGGTCTCTCGTCGACTGGAGAACCAATCGCATGTCCCATCGGTGCTGTGTTTTCGAAGGCACTGCGATCTACACTGTGCGATCCTCACAACCGGTCCAAGATCGAAGCTGCTGACTAAGTTCGCGCACAAACTCAAGATTATCAACCACGAAGCGTTCCCCATGTTGAATCGATCTTCAATTCGCACACTTAGTCACTTTATCAAATTCTCAATTTTTTAATTAATTAAAAAAAAAAATATTTCTTTATCACTGACCACGAATGCGTTCGCCCTCGTGCTCGAGTTCGAGTTCCGATGTTGTCACGCACCGAGATCGACTCAGAAGGATAAGAGGAAGAGGAAGAAACGATACCCTTGAAAAATTCCTTCCAACTGCGACCCTTCCGTCGTCGGGAGCTTCCTTATGTAGCCGCGGTCTCCCCACCGCTACGATTTTCGGCTCCCCCACCCTTCGCAGCCGCGTAGCATCCCTTATAATTATTTCTGGGCTGAACCGTCCCTCGGCATATGGCCGACCGTGCCGTACGGACGGAGAGAAAGAGAGAGAGAGAGAGAGAGAGAGAGAGAGAGAAAGAGAGGGAGAGAGAAGACCGTACCTATCCCAACGCTCTCCCTAAGGCAAAATTATTTTTTCCTGCTACGGAACTGGAACGAAACTGCGAAGGTTCTCTCTTTCTCTTTATCCCTTTTTCTCCCTTCTTCTTTTTCTATTTCTAACTCTTAAGGTAGTTCATTAGCTATGCCGGTATAGGTGCCTACTTAAAGTTCTCTAATAAGATTATTATGAATATTTTATCAGGAATTTATTATTACAAGTAGCTTTAAAATATCGGGAATAAACTGGACACTCTAGTCGATGAAATTATGGCTTTTTTCTTTTTATCTCAAGCGCGGATCATAAGGAGTCGTTAAAGTTACGAAGGCTCTCCTCTCTCTCTCTCTCTCTCTCTTGCGTTATTCCTCCTGTGCCACCCTCGTATTACGAGCGCACGGCGTTTCTCTCTGTAATTATCCACGCTCCGTACGGGTCTCCGGCATATGGTCCAGAACGCCATCTTATTCCCCGACGATGTCCGCTCTTCCGAATGCAAAAGCAGCAGTAACGAAAGAGCGAGAGAGCGAGAGAGAGCGAGAGAGACAGAGCGAGATAGAAAGAGAACATTCACGGGACAAATTAAATTTCGACTCCTCTCGATCGTGAAATTGTCCTCTTTGTGACGCCATCGAAGAATACTCTCCATCTTCTTCCTTTTTTCACTCGCGTCTTTATACTTTTCATCTTGCAAAGGAGGCCTTGCCGTAATTTCGTGTGGAGAAAAGAGGGGAATCGATTCCTGGTAACGAGATCGAGTCGAAAATGCTAAACGTGAAACGCGAGAGTCATCCTACTCAAAAATGTATATATAATGCGTTCTTAAATGCACTGCGCGAGTTCTAATCGACGAGGCACCGGTTCATTCGAATTTTAAAAAGGGGTCGTTATCCCGCGTGATCGTGCTTTCACGTTCGGCGTGCTAATCCTTAGGTAGACACTAGACAGGGATGAAAGCGCCCAGAATTTCTCTTCCGTAAAAACGTAAGAGGAAGGTAGTCCTTAATAACCGATGGTTATTGGATATGGTAAATGGAAAATGCTGGTTAATCGTCCCCTTCCTTCTTCTAAGTAAGCCCGGGAGAAAGAGAAAGAGAAAGAGAGAGAGAGAGAGAGAGAGAGAGAAGAGGATGTTGAGCGAGGAAGGGTCTAAGAGCCACGCTTCCTCTCGGTGTCCGAAGAAAATTTGGCAGACGATTAGCCTCCGGGTCTTCCACGCTCGTTTAACATCCGGTTAGGCTTGGAAAAGCTCCAGGGGAAAAAAATGGAGGAAGAGAAAAAGTGCAGAAACGTAAGAAGATCGTATGATCGTGATATTCTTTATCAAAGGAGACCTCGTAGGCATGATCGAATGGAGTTTTAGGCTTGCAGGTACGGTGCTCCACCCACCTCCTCTTACGATTTTTCGAAAATAAAGGTGAGGAAAGCCGAGGAGGAGTTTTCGAGAAGAAAGAGGAGGAGGGGGGAATATATAGTATATTCACCGGAAGTCGTGCGCGCTCGCTGGGTGCTTCGTTCTACGTCACAATGCACAGGATGTGTACAAATAAGGGTATTTGTCTCGCCGGCTGATTGTGGGGTGAAATATACGTGACGTTAAACGAGCCGAGTTTCATCCCCGCTTGTATAAGAGCGAACGAGAGAAGGAGACGGAGAATGAGACTTTGAAACGCGCGGTCCGACGCCCGTTTGTGCCCGGTGGCAATAGAAAAAGGCCCACCGAATGGAGATCCATTCATCTAGGCAGCATTTAGGGGTGGCGCTCCGGCGGATCTCGTACTTTCAATGGAGAGTGACATTTTATTGTGCGCGAGGCTTTTCTCACACCTGGACAGAGCTGAGCGCACGCTCGATGTTTCACTATGTTTCTTTTTGCGATATCTTCTTGACATAAGTACGGAATTAATTCTAGAAAGATAATCTTATGCTGTATTCGATAATAAATTGTATAATATTTAAACTATCGCTTTTTTACTATGTTTTATTCCTATATATTGTTAGTAATGGTACTTTTATAATAAAACGAATAAAATTCGTATTGTTGATACATGTTATGGTCACAAAAGAAGATAATAATATTCAGTGGTGCAATAAGAGGGAAAGTAAAGAGATTTCCAGGGAGTCCATCGAAACGTTAATAAATAAATACAGCTAAGATGAAAAAGGGGGAGCTTGGTCCATCGTTCGCACGATTCTCCTCTCCTTTTCATTAAGCTCACGTCCGCGATCAAATATTTACGATCCACGTTGCAAATATATCCGGTCCTCGCGCATTGTTCGCGATAAATGTATCTGGCACGCGTTGTCACGTGATTCCGGAAAACTCATCCGCGGGTTCGAACGTGAAAGGGCCGACTACCGGGCGAATCCCTAGGGATCACGGATCCCACACGAGTAGGTGAAGAAGAACAGGAGAAGGGCTGCAGGGGAGGGGGGGTTGTTCGGGATTCCTTTCTATATATTCAATAAAGTTACTCGGAGCAGAACAGTAGATATAGATAGAGATTTTCCGAAAGCACCGGGATAAAGTCCCCGCCTCATCGATCTCCCATAGGATCCACTCTATTTCGAGAGCACCGCGTTATGAATTATTAATCGCGCGAGAGTAAAATATTCGTGAACGCGAACGAGAAGGTAGAGAGGAGCGAGGGCCACGCTCGTAATGCGAGTTGCGTGACATTGTTCGCTCGGTTTGTTCGAAACCGACGCGAGTGTTTGGCGGCTTAGAATTTTCGGACCCGTCAAAATCCTCTGCGAAGGGATTTTCGTTGGGTGAGAACGCGAGCGAGGTGCGAGGTGTTTTCGTAGGATCCGTAATCCGGAACGGTTTGTCCCCGCATTCTTGTGTTTCTCTCTCTCTCTCTCTCTCTCTCTCTCTTTTTCTCCTATCCTCCCTTTTCACTATCTTACTATCTTTCTCCTTTTCTCTCCTATCGTCTCGTAAGATCTCTCGCACGACTCGCCTCCGTGTATTCACGAGTCTCCTCTCGTAAGCGCCTTGTTTATCGATCGTAATCCTCGCCGCGACGGATTACGTGCTCTCGGTTTTCCGTAAGAACGCGTTTTGCCCTCCTTCTCTCTGTCTGT
>JAIFRP010000031.1:5398703-5416195 GCA_032403825.1 Odynerus spinipes
AAAAAAAAAAAAAAACGTTAGACGACCTCGCAAAGTTTCGAAAGCGAAAGTAGCGTCGAGAAGAAAAATTTCTCGCGCTTACGTTTGAAAAAAAGGAAGAAACTCACTTTCTATATTCTCGATAGCCGAAGGCACGTAATATGGATCACAGGTAACGTTCCAGTAACGATTCACCACAGGCTCCATGGTCTAACTACACGGATTTAATTCTTCGATCCTCGCGAGAAAAGAAGTACTTCACTTTTTCACTTTGGCGTATGATCTTGCTCGGTCCGTTGGTAGGTTCGACAAACTTGGCAAGTTGAACTCCAATGTTCAGCACGATCGAAAAGGCAAGTCGGTCGTACAGTCCGGAACGAACACCAACGGTGAGAGTGACTCCCCACTTTTACTCTTCAAGTTAAATCGCGATGTTGTAACGACTTATCTTGAATAGGAACTTAGTTCGGCTATTTTCTCTTTCGATTCTTCCTCCCTCGATGAGTTTATTCAAAGATATATACTCTGGTTGAGTAAGTGGAAGTGATTGAACTCTGATAGAAACAAGTTCGTGTCTTTTTTCTCTATATTTTATCGGTAATTTGAGCGATAGGTTTATGTGCAATTTAATATTTGAAATTTTGGCCCATTAAACTGGATTTTCTTGAAAACGGTGTGATCTATTAAATATTGTATGGTAAATTGTTATATAATAGTTTTGTATAATTGAGAGCAATTCTAAATAAAAAGAGAAGTTTTGTATTACAGATGACGCTATGGAGTGATTTTACTCCATGGGTTATTCAATTTTTAACTTACCCAGATTTTTAGTATCAAGGTAAGGTAATATAGTTTCTAAAGTGTCCTGTATTACCAACAGTTGATGGATGCAGCTCGAAGGGTTCTGAAATATCGACAGTAGATCAGCAAAATCTGTAATTCATGATTTTAGTCTTTGAAACAAGTTGATCCAATTTTTTACAAAAACAAATAATAAAATACTTCATTTAATTATTCATATTCGATACTTGATAAATTATCAATTACTGATATTTAACAAAGTTAAAGTTCGATGCATTCCTACTCCCTGCTAGAAAAGAAAACTTTCGTTTCTCCATAAACTCTTGATAAAAAGATGAAAAAAAGCTGAAGAAAGTGATGTCGCGCGAAATTCCTTTCGATCTTGCTAACGGAATCGAGTAATCTACAGATCTCGGAGAGAAATGCTTCCTCGAAGAAGGCGGAGTAACTTGGTATCTTCGATACGTTTATGGTGCCGCAAAGAGAAAAAAGACGAGGTAGAATGTGATCGTCTTAAGCAGAAGACAGGTGGAAGAGACAGGTAGACTCGAACGACAGTCGAACGTGCATGAGTGCGCCGGCAGGACGAGCGAAGAGAATTAAGCGGCTAAGTTTGAAGAGAGAGTTCGAAAGTAGGTCTTAAGTCAGGTTCGGTCAGTTCACGACTGCGTCTCCAGACGATCGGTCGTAGCAATGGTGAGTTTTCTATACGTTTTTTTTTCCGGTCACTGTCATCATTCATTAATAACATTTACTACTCGCTAAGACATTTGTTCATTTTTGTTTTGCTTATTACAAACAATTAACAAGCTGCTTGTTATTTTGTGCTATTTCTACAGATTTCTATCATAATAATACTCACGTGATCGTTTAGTGTCATTTTGATCGATTTATAGATCGTTAATCGTGTAAGTGTTCGTTATTAAATTTGATTATTATAATCAATCGGAAAATCAAAAAATTATGTTAATCATTTGCGATAAAAGTATGTTAGTCGGTCGTTCGATATAATCGTAGTCAGAAATGATCGAGAAATGTGAAACGTGACATTTAAACTACAGTCATCATCGATATCTTGACCTCGGCTTTTTCGAGCGAAGAAATGGTAATGACACTTTCCGAAAAGGTAACTACCGTTGCGGCATCGGGAATACTATGCCCGTCGAGGATGAAAGTCACTTTCGTTCTCGTGAATCCTCATCTTCCGACTCGTGCGCCGTGTCTAATTTCATCGTGGGGTTTGTTATGATGTTCAACTATCCTATCTCGTTATGCTGCGTGCACAATTGATGATTTAATAAAAAAAATTCTTGAAAGTAAAATAAGTAAAGTTCTATACCGAATCTAATAAATCTAATTAACATAACCGAGTTTGTAGACATTGCTTTTTTCTTTTTTTTATTGTTTTATGTATTACATGTGTGTCATGGACCGAACGCAAAATAATCTAGCACGAAAAGAAAAAAATCAAATCATCGACTCACATACGGGTATAATTAACTGTGTCGGTCCAAGGATCAGATGCTGTGCGCTGGATCGACTAACAGTACTTTCTCGATCGGTCTTGGCTGTTCATTCCAAGGATATTTTGCGAGTGGTATTTATGAATATGGAAAATATTGCGGAACCGTGTGTAAAATTCTTCGTGTAACACGCTAATTGTACGCACGGTGATTTGGTAATGAATGTAAAATCCTTGAGTTATTTCACGAAAAGTAAAATGTATGCAGGACGTATTCTTTCGCAGTTTCGACATGTCTTTTAAATCCTGTTTATTATGTAGAAATACTGATAAAAAAGATCATTGCAACTTCTTCCATTTATTTACTGAAATTATTTTTTAGATTCGGATTTTGAGCGTTTTGCTTCTCCTGGGTTTGCACAATGGCTACTCGAAGGAACTACCATCGATATTTGAAGTGGAAGGATCGATCAATCGAACGATCAGCGAGGTGGAGCGATTAGTTAACGAGAATCCAAGTTTACCTCGATTATCTCGTCATCAGATCGTAGATATACTCTACAACATCACGTCCAAAGATTTAGAATCGTACGAGGACAAAGATACCATTGAAAAAGCTAGAACAATGTATCAAAGAGCACTGATGGTCGTCTTACCCTACAAAGCCAGAGAATCGTCCGAAAATCTGAAAGATTTATACACGAAACCACCGATCGTTCAAATAATTTCTGATTCCGCCAGCGGTGAACGTCTTCAGATGGTCTTAGACGATAGAACGAGAGAGAGTAGTGCGTCATACGAAGCCGTATCTTCGGAAACCGAATCTCCGCTGGACAATTTCGTAGTGACTCATCCTGCGGAGAAAACGAGCTACAAGAGCAGCTTACCTAAAAATCACAGGGAGACTTACTCGGATGTAAGGTTGAAAGAATCCTTAAAAGAGTCTCTAAATCCTGGATCGGCACCCGTTAGGTTTACTTTCAACCTGGAGGACCTGCAGAAAAATGTGTACAGCACTGAGAGGACAACTACCATCGGTGATCCTGTTTTTCTATCAACTACGACGGATAATGAGAGAGTACAAGGTATCAACGTGGTTCTGGATTCGTTGAATAACGATAAAGAAGCTAGTTCGGAAGAATTGACTCTTGATTTGACAAGGCCGACTACAGCTACTTCCAAATCTAGTCAAAATGTTCTCTTTTCTGATCAGTGGCGTTATCACGCGCCTCCACCTCAAAAAATTGCAGAGAAGAAACCACTAGCCCCGTCTTTCGTTCCAACCACTGTACAAATGTCATGGGAAGATGCGATAACGTCCAGGACGCCGAACGAACCTGAAGCGACGAGTAGAATTGAAATCCAAGAAGATGAAAGACCATCGCCAATTTACGTGACACCGTTAACGTCAACGTCGACTTCTCAAAAATCCAAATACAGTTCCACGTTTGCTTTGAACTCTGGTGGGTTCAGAACAGCCACAAGAACATCGACTGAGAAAAATACGGAAGAGCCAATGAGACAAGAAGTGATGGACCTATTAGCTTCGATTGGTTTACGTCCTGACAATGAGACCAGCGTTGAAGAAATTTTTAACAAGAATAAAGAAATCTTAGAGAGCAACTCACAGATACCTGATACCGAAGGTTTGACTTATACAACGACTACTGGGATAACCAATCCTGATTCACCGTCCATTGCTGAACAGAATACCTTCGAAACTGGTGCTTTTGATTTGAAGAAAGGTATGCAGAATTTAACACCCGATGTGCAGTTACTGTTTCAAAGATTTGGACTTCAGACTTCGAACGATCAGCTGCCATCAGTTTCTACGACAGTCCAGACATCTACGAATTCGTACACAAATTTTAAACCACTGCCAACGTCCAGTGTGAGGGATCAAGAGATGAAAGAATTTCTTGCTAGGTTTGGATTAGGTCTAAATGACAACAGACAACGTAAAGCAATGAAAATGGTCACTGAACCACCGTCGGTGATCGAAGCGGTGCCTTTTAACATGAGGACAATTTTAGAGAACATTGGACTCATCTCTAATTCTCGTAGAACCGTAAAAACTATGGCGAATTCGGGAACAGATATGGAGGAGACCGAATCGACCAAGTATCACGTTTTCAAGCCTCACGAGACGAATTTTAGAAACGAGGATCAAAAATCGAAGATCAATGATTTATTGGATACTGTCAAATTAGTTCAGGAAGGTAAAGCCGATGCTAAGGATGTTCAGAAAGCTGCTAGTAATCTGTTGAAGACTACGAAGACTCTGTCGAGTGGTCCAGATCCTTTGAGTTTAGAAGAAATTATTAGAGTTTATAACGAGGATCTTCGAAATGAAGTAAAGAGACAACAACAGGAGACAGGTGGACAGAATGAAACTGAATCGTCTGTGGGTTCTAATACAGGTAATATAAACGTTCTCTGATTAGATAAACACATTTACATAACAGAAAGAAATAAAATATAAATAAATAAAATTAGATTTTCTAATACAACTAGAGTCACATTTAACAATCGATAGTCCTACTAATATCTACAAACTGTCTAATTAATCTAATCTCTTCTAATGCATACCAGAATCAACGGAACCAACCCCAACAACGATTCCGACTACTGCAGTATCAGATTCTGCAAAATCTGCCGATGAAATGGTTTCAGTGTTAAGAGAATCAGACACGACTACAACAACGACAATGGCATCAACAACGGCTAGTGCAAACCTATTGGACTTGGAAAGCTCATTTGGCGGAACTACAAGAGCACCTGACCCTATGTTACCACCCCAAAGAAAGACAGGGCTCTATTTTCTAGTGGACTGGAACACTTTTCTAGAAGTCGGTGATGAAACTAGCGAAAAAATTAATTTGAGGTTTCAACCGAAAGTCGGTGACCGGTCGAGATTCATACCGATAACGGTGCCTTGAAAAAAAAAATAATAATAAAGTTTACGCGAACGATCATTTCGCGTGACATATACATATACTTTCCTACGTATGTAATTACGTTAAAGTATAAATACTATGATATATACATCGTGCGTTGCTCTCATAACATCAGTGAAACGGACGTTATGGCATTATGATAGAAAGTATGTTATCTGTCTATTTATTACTTTTTTTCTGTCATATTAAAAAAATGAATACCCTAAGGTATTCGGAAGTAAAAGAAAAAGTTTCGTTCCTGAAAGGGATTTAACAATTTATATAATTTAATATCACGGTGATGTAATTCTGTATATAAGGAAGTAAATAATTTTATATATTTATGTACCATCTTTTGTAAGTTCAAATTAGAATAAAAATAATTTAAGTTCATTCCGTATATTAATTTTCTACTAAGATTTCTACAAAAGTGCGTTAATCCAAAATTCGTTATTTCAATTTGCTTAATTTTATTCTAATATTATTTCTAATCTATACATTCTAATCGATGACGTTACAAATCGATCTCTAAATATTATGAGTCGTTCGGAACGATTCGTTGATCGATTGTAACAGGGAAGAGGACCTACGTTTGAACGAGAATCACATTCAGTACTCGCGAACATGCGTCGACTATCGATACTTCTTCTCTTCTTTCTCGTTACGTTTAAAGTGTCAAAATGCCAGAGTGTCGAGGAAATGTTAAAACATGTGAACGACCTGTTGGGCGTTGGCGCCAAACCGTCTCGACGTTCGCGAAATTCCGAAGAAAGTTCCTTCGTTTGGCAAGAATATGAATTTGGAACCGGTGCTGGAAATCGAGAAGGTAGAAATGTCATTGGTTCATACGCGATTTCTATTTATTGTCACAATAATTTTATATAAATTAATATGACCATCTAACTGAAAAGTTTTCATAATTTTTTTTTTTAATAACGAAGTTATGAGATAATTACTTGTTTTAACATTTTTAATATTAAACTTCATTCTCGTCATGATTTGTTAAATATAATTTTAGTCCTGTAAATGTTTTAAATAAAATCCGTAATATTGCTATGTATGTTAACTTCTTCCAGAGGTTGTAATAACAAACATTTCCATTAACGAGGAACCCAAATTACCGAGTGCAGAGTTCAATTGGGTATTTCTCTCAAACAATGGCACCAATTATCTCGCTTGCGCAAAAGAATCGACTTTCATGCTGTACACCTCTAATACCGACGATGTCGTAACGGAAAGTAATTTTACCGAGTTCAAGATAGACGGTCAAGTTGTAACGTTCGCTTTGATCAACGTGGAAGCAAGAAAATTACACGAAGAAAATGATATTGTTGCTATTTTGTGCGTCGAGAAGGGCGGTGCTAATACTTTACAATGGTATAGAATTTTAGGAGAAAATTTAGATC
Source organism: Odynerus spinipes (assembly GCA_032403825.1). Lineage (NCBI taxonomy): Eukaryota > Metazoa > Arthropoda > Insecta > Hymenoptera > Vespidae > Odynerus > Odynerus spinipes. Next base: position 5,405,288 of record JAIFRP010000031.1, read on the forward strand.
TGTTTTGGGTCTGGGCGATACAGGAACCTATAAAGGATATCAAGTTTCTTCGATATGGCGATCAGAATAAATTGTTGCTGCTTGGAAATAAAGAAAATTACGTGGATGGACAAAAGTCGCCGGTTAACATTTATGGCTTCAGTCTTGATTTTCTTAAGAAAGATTATGATTTCTGGTAACGTTCGAAAAATATTAAAAATATGCTAGAATTATTGACGGTACTTGAAATAATAAAAATATAATAATTGTATAGGTTATGTCAAAGGATACTGGTCCCGATAACGTTCGATATGCAAATATGTAAAATTTACGAACACGCTTTGCTCGCGCTTCGTGGCACGAACGATGTTTTGCTTTACGAGCACGTAGGACGCGATTATATTCACGGACAATTCGAACCTTCGCAAACTATCAAATCTAACGATCTTAAGAATTTCATTTGCTTCGAAAGTGGTTATATGCAATACTTGGCTACTTCTGGACCGGAATCGGCTTTGTTTAACTTCTTCGATAATGAATTTCAATATAGTTCAGAAACTGAGGATTTTTTTAACGGTGAGATTTTCATTTTTTTGTTTAATATTCTTCAACATGAAAATAATAACGTTAGAAATTAAATAGATTTTCCAGAGGTTGCCTGGGTGAAAGACGTTCGTATCGAAACTTACAGAGACGAATCACTGTTGCTAGTTCAATTAAAAAATTCAACAGTTTTTGCGCTAGCCTGGGAAGGTGAAAAGTTTACAAAAATATCGTTACCTAACAGATTACTCGATAATTTCGATCTTTCGAAGATTACAAGTATACCAAGGTATGGATTTGTATCTGGAAATAAATTTGTAAGAATTGAAACCAAGTTGAAGGAACTTCCACGGCCGATCGAAGATAAGGTCGCTGGAATAATTAAAACAAAAGCGATATTAGAAGTACGTAAAAAATTAATCAATTAATTGTGGATATTTTTAATATTAAAATGTAATAATAAAATGTTTCTAGGATATATTACGTAAACAGGAAAGCGTTATCGATCAGATCGATAAACGAATAGATTTCATCGATCGTATTAATCATACCGATGCAGGATCATTAAATATTTCGAAGATAATAACAACGAATTTAACAACAGAAAATACTGTTTATAATAGCGTCAGTTTGGGATCGAATAATTTAACATACGAAGACATCCTCACAGACATCAGCTCGATCGAAGAGTCATCGAATGATCTGCAACAGAAATACAATAAATTAGAATCTGATTTACAAAAGGCTTTTAATTTCAGCACGACGGACGTCGATCTAATCGATTTTGATATTTCTGGAAATTTAAATATTAAAGGAAATTTATACGTCGAACATTTTTCAGCCGATTCGATAAATGATCTATCGATGACAGACATACTAGAAAATTACGTAACTCGCAACGATAATACCGTCATTAATGGACAGAAATCATTTTCTGAAGTTGATGCCAAAAATTGGATTGTTCGTTCGATTAATGGTATACCTATGGAAAAAATTATTTTTGGATCATCTAACGTGGATCACTCGAACGTCAACTTCTCGGACATCGATAACATAGTGATCGATGGCGACTTAACTTTTTCAACAATAAATAACATAAGCTGGGATCGTCTTGTTTGGAAAAATAAATTAGCGTTTATACCTGGAAAGACTGTCGTCGACGGGGTATTAATTTTTTAAATAAAATAAGCAATATATATAAACGTCGATCATCGTGATATCGTTGATATTTTTGTTTTTTTTTAGGAGATCAAAGTTAACCATGCTAAAGTGAAAAATTTGAATAATCTTCGTTATCCTCACGATTATGTACTAACAGAAAGTCCAATAGGAGTTCGCGTTGACGGTGTGAAAAGTTTCGATCGATTAATCGTTGAAAAATTATCAGGGGTTCAAACTATAAACAATATTAGTATAAATGAGTTCATTACAGTCGATGACGATCATATTTTAAATAACGAAATTACTTTTCACAATATAACAGTTCTCGGATCATTGAAGGTATAGAAATAACCAAATTTTATTAATAAAGAAAATCAATGTTTTATTCTTTATTTTTTAACTTTTTTCTTCATTTCAGATCAATGGTGATGTAACCGGTTTCGATAGAACACAATTAGTGGAAGAGCCAATGATCAATGAGACATCCACCATCTCTTCTGATGTAATTTTTTTGAACTTGACCGTCCTGGGAAACGTTTATCTCGAAGACTCGATAGATAATAAAAACTGGTCAAACTTCGACGACATTTTATCGAAGAATGATTCTAACGTTAGGATTATCGGCACGAAGTCTTTCTTGGGCAACGTTCACATTGGTTCACCGTTCGATCTCACGTCGAATGTGATTAATGGGCATGATCTTGGTGACTTCGTGACGTTGGATACCGATCAGGTGTTTTCTAGTAAGTATCCATCATTTAACAGATCGAGGATCAGTCTTTTAAACAAATATTTTAAAGAACATACATAGAATTAAAAATATTAAAAAATTGCCTTTTATTTTTCAGATTTAAAAGAAATATCAGCGGATGCAACTTTCGATAACGTCACGTTTGGATTCACTAAAAAGTTAGAAGATTTTCTGAAAAACAATTTTGCCGAAAATTCGAGTTGCCTTGATAAAACCATAATTTTCGAAGATACCTTATTAGTCGATGATTTATCATTCGATACTATAAATAACATTAGTAGTGATCTGTTCTTAAAAAAATTAAATCATGCCTTTAAGAACGTTTCCTTTAATAATTTAACGGTGGACAAGTTAAATGTTCAAGAAATTATTCCAGAATTTATAAATAATATAAAATACTCCGAGTTTGTAGAAAACGCTGTTACTTTATCTACATTACAAAATCTTACTGGAAATTACACCTTTGATCGCATTGATACGAAAATGTTACAAACTGAACAATTAAATGGAATGTTAATTGAAGAATGGAACGATCTTATAGATCATTTGCATCGATTCTATCATGCTATTTTTAATGGCAACGTTACCATAGATTCTGTCACTGTAAAAGGAAACATTATCACGCCTTCGATCAATGGCATTTTATTAGAAAAAATGTATAACTTCAAAACTATGGGAAACGTGATCTACCAAAATGATCTATACGTTGAAGATCTAACAGTTCTTGGTTTCGTAAATGATTTCAATCTTACGGAAGTTGTTGAAAACGCTGTCTTGAAGACGGACACTGACATTTTAGTGACGGGCTATAAAGAATTTGAAAATGTGAATTGTGAATTTTTGGATATTGAATTATTGAATGGACACAAACTTGAAACTCTTCTTGATCCGTATAGGGATCAAAATCTAACTGGGTCGATCATAGTAAATGGTAAGATTTAAAAACATGAATTAGTTTAGTATAAATAAATCACTATGCTTGTAATTTCTTATTGCCTTAGGTACCGTGAACGTTTTGGGAACTTTCGATGCCACAGGAAAAATTAATAACATTTCTTTCCGTAATTTGATGAACAGAGTTAAAAAAGTGGACGATGACACGTTCGAACTTAATGATAACGTTCAGTTTACGAACGATGTTGAAGTAATTGATCTTAAAACAAACGGAACGATCGATGGAATAAATTTCAATGAATTTGCAAAATCCTTAGTGTTTAAAAATGAAGATAATGTAACATTAATCGAACCAATAATATTTCTGGGCTTGGTAACGTTCGAGGATTCCGTAATTATCGAAGAAACCTTGAATGGCGTAAATTTGAAAGAATTCTACAAAAATGCAATTTTTATCGATAAGCCTTTTACAATTAATTCGAGCACAATTTTCGAAGAAGATATCGTCGTCAAAAAGGGTCTAGAGATTACAAAAAATTTGGAAGTTACAACGATCGGTGACGTCGATATCGGAAACTTGATCGATAGAATTATATACGTGGATCGACCTTTTTACATTGACAGTAAAAATCAATTTAACATTATTCTTACAATTGATTAAATAATAATAAGTTAGTATTACTTTTTCTTTCTTTTTTTAGGTCCAATTACGTTTACAAATGTTACTTTCGATTCTGGGATGCAGATAAGTCATTGGAACGATGTAGATATGAGCTTGTTAATTCCATTGCACACTGATCAGATGATATCGACACGTTTGATTAAAGCTTCCGATATCACTGTTGGAAATATCGATATCCAAGGGAAAGTAAACGACCATGAGTTGAATACAATTTATAGTGATACTTTTATGGTACTTGTTTTCTAACTTTCGCTTATACCAAATACTGACACAACCAATAAAAAACAATGCTTCTATTTTTAGAAAATCGGTTATTGGACTTTAGAAAATCGGCAATGAAATTTTAATAACATTTTCAGAAAATTGGAAATCGAAGTCTATTATTAAAAAATTCGGCTTTTAAAACATCCAAATCAATAATTAAATCTTATTATTTTTAGAAAATTGGCAATCAAAATATTACCGGCGGCATAACATTTCCCGGGAAGGTTCGTATGCGTCGTGATTTCAATCCACGTCTTATTAATGGCGTTAGCCCGAAACAAATAATACTTGTGAACAGCAACGACACTATAACCGGTAAATTCTTTAAATACTAATAGCATTTAAAAATTGTTTTAAACATGTATACGGTAGTTTAACAAATACATTTTTACAGGAAATTTTGAGTTCAAAACACCCGTCATTTTAAATGGATCTCTGAGAATTTTGGGACGTTTGAATGGAATCGATCCGGTCAGTTGGGAAGCCGTCGCAGTTACTACGGTTTCCCCGTTGAAACAAATAGTCTCCGGTAAATGGACGGTACATGGTAATGTTTATTTAAAAAAAGCTGTTACTGGTGATGGACTTTTGAATGGAATTAATTCCACCGCATTGGCCAACATGTTTGGAAAAAATCGAATGACCATTGAAGCTGCGCTAACGGAATCGGAAGTAAGTTATTTAACAAGTTGTAATAATAATGATAAAATTATACGTAATGTTATATTCCTTTGCAGATGAATCATGCTACTTTATGTGAAAACACACGAAATTTACAATACTACGCAGAAAATCAAATTTACAAATTCGATTCCTTCGGATACCTGCAAGTTCTCGATTCCTATCAACGTATACTAAGCGTTCATCATTTTGAGTTAGACGATCTTGATTTTCTTCTAATCAGTTACGATACGTGTCACGTGAATGTTTTACAATTCACCGGCACGAAATTTAAATTAATTGCCAGCATCGCCAATTTCGGCTACGTCGAACGATGGATTACCCTAAATCATGAAAATGTATTATACTTTGTTGCTATTGGAGAACGGGCCTGTAAAAGAAGTTCCATAAATTTGTGGAAACTCGAAGATGACGAATTTGTTCACGTTCACGGTTTTGATGACGTTCGGGATGTCAAAAAATTAAACAACGATACGATCTTGTTGTTATTCGAGAATCATTTGGAATATTTAAATATTGATCAAATAAATAATAAATCTTTGGGTTTAAATCTATACGATGTCGTCAAAGATCAGAATTTGAGATTTGTTCCTAATACGGATAGAATATTACTGGCGAATCGACACTCGATTTACGAATATGATAAACAATTTGTTAATTTTACATCTTCCGTAAAATGTATTGCATCGAACGAGATCGTTGGTTTTAAAGTTGGAATTTTTGAAAGAGAAGAATTCCTTCATTACGATGAAAATACATCCAAGGATTACATATTTGTAAGTAAGAATGTTAAACTAAGAAAAAATGTTTAATTTTAAATTATTCACATCTTAAATTGTCGTTCAGATTAGTGATAATAATGTGGTGAGAAGGAAGATATTACAAACAATACGAACGCATAATCCAGCATCATTTTCGATCATCAATTTTGAGGGGCTTGTTGAAACGTTGCTGATCTTTGTAGAAAATAATAGAAGCTTGCAAGTTTATGAATATAAAGGTACGACGATGATCATTCATTTGTCATTTTATTAAAATACTAAATAATTGGATTTTCAGGCATCGAAGGCTTTGTTCATAGAGATACCATTAAAATGAAGGCTGAAAAAGTTTTTAAATTAAAAATTAGGAAATATTCTAATATGGCGAAGAGACATTGTTTGGCTGTGATTCAAGATAATCGATTAACGATATTGGAGGCTAAAATGTATGGCGAGAAATTAGATATGCCTAAGTTATCATGTACAGCGTCCTAAGTATTAATATGGATATAATATTAGCGTTAATGAATATAATAAGATTATATTTGAATTTATATCAAAATGTTTTGGAAGAAATTATTTGTGAAACTTAAATTATTATATTTATTGTCATTGTTAAATTAAACTTTACTTCATTATTAATAATTTATTGTACTCTACACAAAAAAAAGAAGATAAATTATATCTCGTTGCTCGTTGAATTATTTCTTTTACAATTATTCTTCCCTTACAAGAAAATTAATAAATCCCACCAGTGCGTTTCGCTTTGTAAAATGCGACGATCTCTTCATCGATCTCTGGATCACCTGTCAATGGCAAGTTTTTCTCAATATTACTATCAGTTTTACTGTATTCTACACTTCTTTTTAAATCTTCCTTTACTAGCTGATTATTATCAACAATGGAATTTTTAATAACAACGTCATTCATTAAAAAATCAGGAAATTGATTTTTCACCATTACATTCGGATGTAACTTAGACGATGGCGTTTTATTATTAAATAGATCATGATTGCTGCTTTTCGTCGCTAATTCTTCTTCTAAGTTTAATATATAGCTTTTAACAGGAATAGCTTCTACTTTTTTATTTATTTTGTTGTCTTTCGTTATTGCTTCTTTTTCTACCTGTGATATATGATTTTTAGCAGGACTAGCTTCTAATTTTTTAATTGTTTTATTGTCTTTCGTCATTGCTTCTTTTCCTAACTGTGATATATGATTTTTAGCAGGACTAGCTTCTAATTTTTTAATTATCTTGTCTTTCGTCATTGCTTCTTTTTCTAACTGTGATACATGATTTTTAGCGGGACTAGCTTCTAATTTTTTATCGATCCTATCAACTTTGAAATCTCGTATATTTTCCATTTTGCTTAATTCGTCGCTCAATTGACTATTTAATTCATTCTTATCTTCTTTTTTCACTTTCACGTCGTTTTCAGGGCCAGATGTTAATTCAATTTTTTGTTCATCTCTGAATGGCTTTCCCATCTTCGATAAACGTTCGGCTAAAAAAGTATGTTATCCGATTCATTATCTATCTAATTGCGCGATAAAACAAATCTTTCATTACCTGTGCTTTCTTTTGCCTTTTTTTTAACTTTAGATCTTATCTCGCTTTTGTTTAACATAGCATCATCGCTTTCCAAACCACCGGGAATTATTTTTATTCTAGATCTTATCTCGCCTTTGTTTGACGAAGTATTATCACTTCCTGGACGAACAGGAATTATTTCTGCTTGGTCTGATTGTTCATTCTTCTCTTCGTTAATTTCTACAGAATCCTTTTTACCTTTTGCTTTCTTTAGCAAATTGATTAGTACAGCTTTAAAAAAGTTACGGATAAATACAAAAAAGATTAATAGAAAAGAATGTTAATCTAAGAAAAAAGGATACAGATCTCCTTATCTCTTTGCTCTACCAAATTCTTATAATAATCTAATTTTTTAACGGAATCTTCATCTTCTTTCAAGGGTAGCATATTTTTTAAATTTTCATTCTGCGTCGCTAACTCTTCAACTTGCTTTCGAAGTTTCTCATTTTCCAGTCTCAAAAGTGTATTTTCGCTGTCCAAATCGTGTTCCATTATTAACTTAGCATCATTTCTGACCAAGGCCACTCTTTGGGCGAATCTACAAGTCGATATCGTTTCCTGTCAATTATGAAATTTATTGCATTACCTTACGGACTTTTACGACGTCAATAAAAATTTATTTAAACTGTATTACTTGAAGATTCATAGAAGATACACTTAACGTAGCCAACATCGTTGTTACACAGTTACCGCCTAAGCTATCTCTTAAAATAGCAGTTAATAAACAATTTCTGGAAAGTGAAACAATTTGTGGATTAAATTTGTATAATCTAATAATAAACGTATGCAATACCTGTAAGGTATATGAGTGCTATTGTCTTGACTCAAACAGACTATAACTTGTTCTAAATAATGCAAACTCAAATTAATATGTTTCGCTTCATTCAAAATGGTCCCACTAATCGCACATTTATAAACTCGTTCCGATCTGGAAATACACAGAAGTATCGCAAGTTGCCTACTTTTGGGCACACAATATAAATTTACTATATCCACGGTAGATAAAAACGTACCCTGCAAGATCGACCAAATGCATTTTAGCTTTCTTGTAACGGCTAGCTCCTAGCTGTTTTATCGACACGACAATAGTAAAAATACAGTGCGATCTCGAGGACTGTGGGTTCATAGGCGTGTCAGCGGTAATCCTAAAATAATTTGAAACTTTAAAATATTCGACTTTTGAAAAGATCGATCGGTAAAGATGAAGTGTGACATTACCGACGAGAATCACCCAAGGAGAACAACTCCATCGCATGGTCTTCGCTTTTTACATTGTGGAAGGTCAGATTCTTGAGATGCAATCTCCCCTTTTCATCTTCCTGAATGCTGACGCGCCTGTAACACACACGCACACACACATACACCATGAAGCGTTAACCAATTGCTCATCCAACTTTTCACATATTCATTGAACCAGGAGTAAGCAGGAAGCAAAAGAAATTGGAGCGAAGGGTTAGAGTCGTCGTGATCGATCGCTCGGCATATCGCCAAGTTCTCACGAGCTATCCAAGGATGTCGGGAAAAGAAAAATGGAGAAAAGAAGAGCGGTCTCCTTTCCGTTGTAAAGGAATTTACGATATTCGTCACATAACTCAGAAGGAAGCAGAACGACGCATACCGAGCGTACCGGTTGCTCCATATTCATACTCGGAATCATGATCGAACGCGTTAGATCTAACGACACCTTAAATGGAAGCCCACCAAGACGACGACTAGGTTGCTCGGTTCTTACGGAATGTGGATACGGCGAGAGACGCCTAAAGAGAGGCGCCCTTTTACGAGCTATGCCGCACTTACGGTAAATCCTCCAAACGCATTGCCTGCAGTTGCTGGTGCACCTGCTTTCGGTCGAGCAAGTCGTAACCATACTCATTGTAGATCTCGAGATAAGCCACGTCCACGGAGTACACGTTTTCCGGATGCTGCAAACTTAATCGTTTCATTACGAGATATTTGTGGTTGAAGGGTTATCATTTTATTCGTGTACCATCCCGATAACGTTAAAGAGGTAACGCAATGCTCTTGGTATGATCCCTTGGTTCTCGCTGGTCGTTCCATCACCGGTTATGCTATAAGTCTTGCCGCTACCTGTCTGAGGATTAAATCTGTGAGTTAATTAGAGATTACGTTGGTCGCGGAATATTTCCAACACTCGGAAGCAATCCCTACGATTTGATTATCCTTTACCTGGCCGTAAGCGAACACTGTGCCGTTGTAACCATCGAGGACGCTTTAATAAACGAAGATGCGTGCGTGAATAGGATGATCTATGGAATAATAGAATTCTCTTCACCTCTCGATCACCGGTCGACCAACATCTTCGAAGACATCGCGTTGATTCGCTTGCTCGTCGATGATACCGTGAAAGCTGATGAATTCGATGATCAGGGCTTAGAGATTTTTATTCAAGATGATCATGGTTAAAGATTACTTACGCAAAGTTCCATGACTCGGGACGATGATCGATATACTCTTCTAGTTTGATCGGTGCCTGAAGTACTAGGAAGTCTTCGTCGGTGTGATCTTTTGGTCGACGATGAACACGGTAATTCTGATAAGGAAATCAAAAAATTAAATTGATCTAACCGATCATCGTTATCGTCGTTCTTTAATAACTTAAGTACCGAAACGCGATCGCGATGTTTCTCAGGCTTTAGTCTTGCGTAAACTTTGATGACGTCCGTTCCCATCTTAATGAATTAACCTTGAAATTGAAAAGAGGGAGATGATACTGGAAGTGGATGAATGTAATCGATGGATCGATGTTAATTAGTATCTATTCTATTGTTTCAACATACGATGGCTCGTAAAGTTTTTAACCTGTTCCAAATTTGATGGTTTTTAAACAAATTTACAATCATATTTAAATTAACGTGATTAGATAATTAAAAAACCTAGAAATCACAGCTGCATACCTATGTTGGTCCATTTGGAAGATATACAAATTTACATAGACGATATAAAATAGAAAAATCTATAATATCTATATAATAACTACACAGATATAATATAATAATACAAACTATATAGTAAGAAAAAAATATCGATTTATCCAACAAAAGGAGATATCCACTCGCATCCTTCAATAACCCAACAAGCTATACCCATATATCCATCATACAAATCACATACACCCTATCAGATTTCCAGGAGCACTCGCTAACGATACTCTGGATCCTATAGCTACCGTTAGAAGATACGAGAGGAGAACGAGAGGTGGGGGTAGGGTGAGTAGATGAATAGAAAGTTACGGGGTCGCCCGGGCGACAACGCCGGTGGCGTCGCGACGCTGCCGCCGTCACGTTAACAGCGTCGGCGTCGGCGTCGGATTTTGGCGTCGGCGCAATGAGCAAACGTTTCGAGAGAGACGCGGGTCGACGCTCGGCTCTCGCGAGCCAGTGAGCCTCGCGCGCATCCGCGCATCCCTTCTCGGCATCGCAAGAAGGTTTCTCGCGGAGAAGCCACCGGGACATGTGCCTTTTCGTCTCTTATTGATCGGTGCGCGCACACGCGAAAGAACAAGTCAGGAAAAGTTTTGTTAGAGAAAGGGAAGGAGAAATAGAGAGAAGTAGAGAAATAGAAAAGAGAGAAAGAGAGAAAG
>JAIFRP010000031.1:5421882-5451864 GCA_032403825.1 Odynerus spinipes
AAAGAAAAAAAGAAAAGGGAAGCTCGTGTACGCGTCTTTCTATGTGTGTATGTACGTGCGTAGGGCTTTGGTAGGGCTTTGGTAGGTCGATGCCAAAGCAGTGGGGGAGGTCCTCGAGCAGATGTTTGGTCCACGAGGACGAGTGCGAGGGGTCTCTTCAGTGGGCCGTGGGGTGCCGTACCACCGACTTACCCTTCGCTCGCTCATGCGCGCGAGCGCGGAGCGGAGCGTGTTGCCGGAGAGGAAGGACGACGAGAACTCCCAGTCGAGATCACGAGGAGCCACGTGGAGACTCTGCGAGTATGTACGCTCGAGAGGAACCTGCCTTCCTCTTACTCCTACTCCTCCCTTGCTGTTTCTTGGGATCTTCGTCTCTGCTGGGTCCGTCGTTGTTCTGCTGTGACTCATCGATCCTCATCCTGCTCGATTATTCGCTCGATCGATGCGTCTCGTGTGACGTCGAGTCAAGCGGAAAACTTTTCGAGATGACGGAGAAATCTTCAGCGGAAGTGTCAGTGCGTCTAACGCGTCTAACGTGGTGAATAGTGCTCTTCTTGGTTTACGCTGAGACAGAGATCTAACGAATCTCGAGTTTAACTCGACTTATCGGTGTAAATGGTGTACGTGTACGTGTATGTGTGTGTGTGTGTGTGTGTGTATTTGACGTTCAGAAGATAGGGAGTCGCGAAACGTTACTTCCACTTTACGCTCGATGAAGACCATGCGCCTGCCAGGACCTTCCACGTTCTGAGGTAAAAAGTAGACTACGTCGAGGTTAAGAGTAAAATGCACGGCTGCGTGAAAGAGGGGTGTTCGGAGTGCTCGCTCGAGAGCCAATGGCCAATCGAGCTCGACCTCCTCGAGCTACTCTTCCCAGCATCAGCCTACGTTTTCTCGATCAACCACACTCGTAATCGAGGTTCCTATCGATACTTTTCCTTAGCGAGGAGAATCCCGGAATTTACGTAACGTTGCAAAACGCAGGAAGACGATGATGCCGATGTTGACGATGACGATGATGCGACGTTGCATTAATTAACGACGACGCTTGTGGCTGCGTGTTCGGGACGAAAAGGAAAGTTGGCGTGAGCGATTAAATTCGATGCAGGAAATCGATGATCGTCCTTTTCTCTTTCAAAGAGAGAGGAAGTTACGAATCCTTCGAGAAAGAAAACGTCGTTCTCGAATTTCTAATACATCCAACGCAACGGTATTTGCTTTTAGCCGCTTTGTAAGTCAACGGAACACGCTTCGATTAAATTACCAACTTATATAACGTGGAAATAGTGGAATTCTTGTCTCGATGACTCGAGAAAAGCGAATGGAACTGCGTCGAGTATACAGGGTGTTTCCTAAATCGTGATACAATCTGCCAAGGGGTGAGGGGTGATTTTTCTTATAAAAGTGTGTTTCTATTTTTCAATTTTATCTAACGACTCATATCCTCGATCGGGTGTATCATGAAACATCCTGGATACAAGGATCTTTCGAGTCTTCGATGAAACGTCAGATCGTTTTCGCGGTCGATCGACTTCAGCTCGTCTCGTGAAAGTTTCACCGACATCGAGCACGCTCGTAAAGAGTTTGGCTTAAAAAGGAGTTACGTTATTACAGCGTCGATAATTTCACATCTTCTCCTCGCGTTAATTACACTCGCAAATTCGGTAATGAAATCGGCGCCGCCTGTGTCCGTCTTTACCGATGAAACCTTCCTTCGTTCCTCCATTGAGTTTGATTTATTCGACTTTCCCTTGGCCCAATAGAAGTAGAAAGATTACAACCTTTCATTTTGCTTTCTTCTCGTGGTATTCGGCCCTTCCTTTACAGCGGCCGGAATCCAACTCGGTATCGGAGATACTAAGGTGTGTCCGATTCGTTACTATTACGCCATGTCATTATCAAACGTGACAGAAACGAAATAGAAAAGTTTCAACTGTATTTAAGGCGTTGAAATGCCGTTGGGAATGAATTACATTTCGATCAAATCAATTGGTAATACCCGCTTAGAAAATATTACCCGTTTCTACGTTATGGGAGTCACTAGAAAGTCCTATGAAAGATGAACGTATTATACAAAGATTAATGATACAATTCGATTGAATATTTTACATAATATTTCACTACCAGATATTCGTAATCAATCTCGAGCAAGCCTTACCGAAATTAGTCGAGATTCGATGTATCGAAATAGAATAAAAACAATATTCGAATGATCTCACGACGTACGATGACAATTCTAACGCTATTAGGTACGAGACATTTGAAAAGGAAAACTATGACAAATCGTCTCCTATATACGTACCGTATCAACATGTGTATACACATATACATGTGTAGATCGATTCTTTTTGGTCGCTTAGATCAACGCGCCACGTGTAACGTCGCGCGTAAATCAACGGCGGGAAGCGGCGACCCGGTCGCTTTCTACGTGCCCGGCACGATGATTAAGGATCCGCTTTTCAGGGTCTCATCTATCAGGGACGCGTTCCTATTCGATGGAAGCGCATTGCCTACATATCTATGTTATGCACGAACGTTTATTTATCCTACGATACGTAGGTACCTAGGTACGTGTATGAGAGTACGTACACAGTCACGTGGGCGTCTCGCAGCATCCTCGTGCGAAAGGCCATCGCCGATTTATCTTTACGCGTGTTTCGAGATACGAGAGTTGCTTTTGCATACAAAAAAAAAATCGTTTGAAAGGAAAAAAAGAAAGAAAGAAACTTGCATCTCTCCTCGGTTTCTTTTACCAAAGCCGACGGACCCTTTCTTTTTTTACGACTGCGAAGTATACAACCACCGGCTACCGTACACGTCGAGACATAAAAGAGACGATTAACGAGATAAGCTTGGAAGTGGTAAAGATCGCTTGAGGAGTAAATGGCACGTATAAGAGAAGAGGATGGGATGGTTACTCCGACAGAAATGATTCCCGTGCTCCGATTTTACTTCAACTTCACGACGAGCTTCTTCGTTTGTTTGATTTATTATACATTTTTAGCCGAAAGAGTACAAGGAAAATGAGAAAGAAGTTATAATTACAAATTTGAGCTTGAGAAAGTAGAAGAATGATTATAATTGAGAATTTTTAGCCAAAGAAGTATAAAGAAAGTAAAAAAGAAAGATTCGTAAAATTTTCATCTCGAAGCTCGAGAGAAAGATTTCGGCTTAACGTGTAGATTAAAATGAAAGAAAAAAACGGAAACTAGAGCACGCTTATTTTCATAAGACTCGAAGAAGGTCTGAAGTAAATGCAATGTCGGTGAACGAAAGGCAAATCGGAGTTAAGATTACGATGTAACCGGGTTACTCCACCCGTCTCTCTTCTCTTTCTCTCACGTTGCCCCAGCGCAAACTGCATCGTCCTGGATCTTCGAAAAATCTCGACTCGAGTTATCGCGGGAACGATCGGCGTGCCAAAAATGGGAGGGGCTCTGGGAGAAGGAAGAAGAAGAAGAAGAAAAAATCAGTAGCGAAAGAACAAGTTCGCGTTAGGAATAATAAATCAGCGCACCTTCCCGCTAATCTCGATGAAAGTTCGCCACTAAAAACAAAAAGGATGGCGATATTGTAAATTTCTACGTTTTCCGTCCTCTCTTTCGCGACGCGTCATTATTCCGACTAAAAATGTTCGAGCACGTTTTCGAGCACGTTTTCGAGAACGTATTACATATTCCTAGCACGTTGTACTTTATTTGGAATTTTGGGACACCGAGAGATCCTCAAGACGAACGGAAAAGTACAGCGACGATTCGTAAACGCGTGCTGCGAAAACAATGATCGAGGGAAATCAGTAAGGGGAATCATTTGACAATTAGAGTCATTCGTGTGAGACAAAACGAGCTTATTTCACCCTTTAGTGTACACGTAAAGTATTCTTCGTATACCGCGAGAAAAGAATCCAATAATGGATGAGTAGGTAATCGTATACCGGATATCAGCCCTCGATGCCTCGATACTTCAAGGGTTCCCTTAATTAAATCATCGGTAGGTGAAGCTCGAGTAGCCAGGTAAGGCCACCGGGATCGATAAATGAGTTAGAAAGAGATAGAGAGACTTTCAAAGGAATCGATCCTCACCTAAGATACCTCTAAACTCAAACTGCCTCCAATCATGACCGATTGCTTACCGCAAAATATTTCTAAACCTTTTCGTTTAGAAATTAATATAATATAACGCAATTTAAGTAAATTAATATTATAATATAGCGTAAAAAATTAATTTAAAGGTTTAGACGTTGATATAATAATTTCTAAATCTTTTAGTTTAGAAATTCATGATAATCGATCAATTTTGATTCACTAGCTTTATCTACCTTGTCGATAGAGTAACGTCAAAAGTAATTTACATGTCGCGCATCATTGACAGGCATAATCGGTAATTACTATTCACGATTAGAACAAGTTTATTATTAATTACTAGAACGGGAGTAGGTACCAAGTAAGAAGTACATTATCTGTTGCGTTTTTCAAGCAACACATGACTACCGTTATTCGAAAGTAACGACTCTGCAATATCGCTACAGGACAGCGTCCGAAGTGAGAGCGGGCGTGTACACGCTCGCGCTTGTACGAGCGTGTAACCGCGTTCCTGCATAAAACAGTCGACACGAGTTTTCTATTATGTGCTAACGAAATTCTTTCGATGACATTCCCCCTTGCCTGATAAAGGGTTATCCGTGATTTCCTAATTTCTAATCTTTCCTTCTAATTCGTGCCCTTTTCTTAACCATCGTCGCTTTCACCGTTCCACGGTGAAGGTTAGACGATTAAAAAGTTCTAATCTAATCCGTGCTCGTATAGGATGTATTAAGTTATAACATAAATAAGTTCGGTTGTAGAAATAAAAATTCTATTCTGATGGTACGAATTAATTGTCTTTAAAATGGAAAACTGTTATAAATAATAACGGAGATCACATAATCGATGGAGTATAATCCTCTAATTTGTTAATAACAAAATTATTGACTATAACCGAACGTATTTACGTTACGACTTAATAATTATTTGTTTTTGGGTACAGAAGGCTCATTCATGCGTATAGTTTCTGGTCGTCTAATCCTAATCGCGGAACACGCTTAGAGAAAGGTGAGGAAAAATCATGGAAGATAAAGAGCGGTACCTGCATGAACGTACAACGTATCTCCGCCGAGGTACAAAAATCCCGGCACACTGACCCACTAAAGACGATAAGAAGCAGTAGCAGGAGAAAAACAGGAAGAAGAAAAAAAAAAGAAGTACTTACCCAGCAATCAAAAGCAACGTTCTTGATTACGAATGCTCGAGTCTCGTGCCATGCTATTAATCCGTAGACACATTCCAGGATAGATCGGTGCAATGCTCTAATTCCCTCGGCTACTTTCTTCCTCGTATCTTCGATCGCCCGTGATATTTCGTCTCTGAACTCATTAACGTGTTTAGAATGATCGATGGGTGTAGACGATCGAGTTTCGATCTTTGTCGCATCGATCGATTACTTTGCTTACCGTTAACTCGGTTTTATGCATGCGACTTTTACTCGACGATCTTCTATAGGTCGAGACATCGAAATGTATTAGAATTAAAGGAGCATTAGGACTATGCGAAGAGAGAGAGAGAGAGAGAGAGAGGAGATTAGAAACGCGTTACCCGTTCGACAGGCTGCTCTTTTCTTTTTCTCACAATCTAAGTGACGTTTATCGTCGTTGGAAAGCGACAGGAAGTTGGAAGAAGAGCCGATTATGGCGCTTATGCGATTACGAGACTCGTAATAACGTTTGATCTGTCGTAACGACGTTACCTACAATGACAAGCGTAGATCAGTCTAGTTCGCGTAGTGTTCCTCGGTTAAATACACTTTCTAAGCACTTGACGGTAACTGCCGAAGACTGTTGAAGTCTTCAGGAGGTCCTCGAATGGATTAAATTCAAAATAACTTTGTTATCCTTCCTAGAAACTTTCTAAATGTTTCCTATCGTAACTGTTGAAGGTTATTGAAACTTTTTGTTAGATTCTAAAGTAAATTAAATGCAAAATAACTATGTCATCCTTCCTAGAAGATTTATAAATATTTAAACACGATTATTGAACACCGTCAAAGCTTCTTTTTTATCCTGAAATAAATTAAATTAAAGATAACTTTATTGTCTTTCCCAGAAGACTTCTAAACATTTCGGCACAACTATCCGATACTCTTGAAGTTTATTTCTAGTCCTGAGATAAATGACCTGTGCTGAAATTATATAGAGTATTCTAAAAAATAATTAAAAAAAAAAAGATCCAACTTCTTTAACATCCACGATGTTTCTAACGGGATCACGTAAGAAGAAGCGTCTTGCTCGATCTGTAAGAAGAAAACCGAAAATGAATAGAGCATTCACGCTTTACGTGCTCGTCCTTTATAACGTTCGTTTAACTCGCTCGACAGTCGTTGACGCAATGAATAAGAAAAAAAGAAAGACAAGCAGACAATGTCGAACGCGACGAGGAGGAGACGCGACGCACGCGCGACCTTTCCTTCGCGTCTGGCAAATTAAAATGCGTCTCCCGATGCGCGCGAGGAGAAGCACGGAGGCACCGTTAATGGCGGACGCGGCGGCTACGACTATACTGAAATTTATTCTAAAACGCACCTCGGGTCAGTGTGCCACGATTTTTGTCGAGCAACAGGTGTACCTACCCACCACTGTGCGGCTTAGCACGTCGAAAGGCACTTTGTCGATCGTTCGACTCGATGTCAACGCGCTGCTGCTCCTGCTGCCACTGCCTGACTGCTTTTCTATATACACGCTCGTTATTATGCAAAGAGAAAGAAGGTGCGTCCTCGGCTTGTACTCTTAAAAGCATCCTCCCACTGGACACGTCCTGGCATTGCGTTACGTTTTTTTTTCGAAATCGTTTCTATTTTTTATGGGGATGTTTGCGAGGTGTCCTCGATGAATTGTTGAACTCATTTTACGACTGACGAGTGTGATCTATTATTCGAAAACGAATTAGCTTTTTGCATGTATTTAAAGTAGAGATTTGATTTAGTTTTTTTTAAATCGATCTTTGGTTTTTAAATAAAATAATGTTTGTCCTGGAATGTTTCTTAAAAATCGGCACGAGACAAGTTAATAAATCCAGACAACCTAATGAATCCAAGAATATTTACAACATCGTGTATATACAGAATGAATCATGTAATGTGATCATTGTATATTATTCTTTCTTTATTAATTCTTTATTTAATATTTTAATTTTTAATTTTAATTCTTTATTTAATATTTTTTTAATTCTTTATTTAATATTATTCTCTCTTTGTAAATTTTTTTCTACATTTTCATGTGTACACTAAAGGGTTATTAACCCGTGAACAATAAACAATAAACAATAAACAATTAATAAACCTATCGGAATGAATTTGATGTAATCCTTTGCACAATTTCTCTCGCGAGAATTCGTTACTGTCACGTAAGAATAAATCGTTTACTTTCTTCGTGGAAACGTTCGAACACGAGGGTGGAAATCGATAGGTTTCAGTTAGTTAACACCGGAAGGAATAACAAACACGGATATCGAATACGACTGATGGAATTCGAACTTTCGAATACGTACCGTCGACGTTTGCGTGCGAAAGTCTGCCAGCTCATTCGCTAAAAAAAAAAAAAGAAAAGAAAAGGCTCGTAGGTCGCGGCAAACGAGAGTCCTTTGTTCCTTCGATTAAGACCCGGTACGAGCTGCGAACGAGAGTGGAATAGAGAAGCGATCTATGAATGAGCCCACGCTCATTGGACACCTACGCTGAATACCGCTCGACACGGTATAGGCGAGTCGAACGTGCTGTTCGAAGTTGGCCCGATTCTTAGCTCGTTTCTAACTGGAAAATTTCGAATATTTATGTGAACTGTATCGATCGATGAGAGTTCCACGTGCTGATTTATTCAATGACGGACCTGAAAGAAATTCCGATGCGATGATTTAACCTTGTTGAACTTTTTTACTCTTCGCGAACCGAAGGAAATTTCTAATCCTCGTGTTTTCTCGATGAAAAGTCATTTCCCGATCTATCGAATCCCTGGAAAAAGAGGAGAAAAAGTGTGAAAGGAGAATCAATTGGCACGCTCGCGTTATCGCTCAGGAATGTGCGAGTTGTCTTCGAGAGAGGCAGAGGAAACCGGTGTGTCAGTGAGAGGTCACGCATCGAATCCTATGCGGGTAAAAAAGATGGCGGAGCGGTAGGAGAAATTTTCCTATTTCCGTTTCCGTCTTTCTCCAAATTTCAAGGAAACGAACACGTATGTCTATATATAGTATGTGTGTGTGTGTATATATATATGTATATGTAAATATATATATATCTACTTACGCATAGCAATCGCATGAGCAATCCTGTCATCCTGTTACAAAATCGTCACATTCCAAATGCATATTTGATACGAACGTAATCAATTTCACTGACAATACTAACCACCACCACCACCATCGACCTATGACACTTTCTTCAGCTCGTAACGATATCGCGTAAACAGACACACCGTGAACCCGACTCGATCTCACCGTTATGCTCGACCCATAAAAACGATCGCTGTAGAAAAGCTACGGAGATGTTGAAGTGAAGACCGAATGAAGCAAACGAGAGAGTGAGAGAGAGAGAGAGAGAAAGAGAGAGAAGTCGCAGCGGTCGAGTCGGGTCAGGAGGACGTTCGTACGAACGTTCGTATGGACGTATAAACATGTGGTGAGGACGTACGAAGAGAGGAACGGATAAAAGGACAGAGGAGGAAGGAAACCACGTCGAACGGTTTCTAAATGGTGGGCCGTTAAAGGCCGTATACGAAAGTACCGGAATACCAAGTCTCGTGTTTCTCTCTCTCTCTCTCTCTCTCTCTCTTCTCTCTTTCTCTCGCTCTTCTCTTTTCTGTTTCCATTTCGAAGCGACCACCCAAGGTCGAGAGGGGACCCAAACGGTCCTTCGATGAGATAAGGGCGAACGATCCAAGACCTTCGAGTGAAAGGTGCCACTCTCCCTCCCCCCTCTCTCTCTCCTTTGAACCTAAAAACGGAAAAAGAGACGCGATGTCGCGACGCGAGACTTTGATCTCTCAACCTAATCGACTTCGATTAAGTTCTAAGGGTCCGGAGACTACGTCGATGATCGCTCGTCTATCTACTAGACCCATGAATTTCTAACGGGTGAACGCTTCGTACTAAAAGTTTGCTAGGTTCTCGAAACTTTCTTGGCGATCGTCTCTATAAGGAGAATTTTGTTTAAAATTAATTCAACTTTGTCCTTGGAAGAGTTTACTCGAAAGAGAGACTTTTTAGAGATCTCTCGGTTTTCTTCGTATTGTTATTTCTTTCGGTTCTTCAACTGACAGTTTCGTGCATATCAATTCCGTCGAGGTTATGTTAATGATATTATGAAATAAACATGATTTTTGATAATACGTTTATATTGTATATACATATCGTTTATTTTGAACGATCGATGCAAGTGGTCGCTACGAATGATCGATGCAAGTGGTCAATACAAATGATCGATGCAAATGATCGATAAAATTCATATTGACCAAGCCAACACCCATCGCTATACTATCGCCTTAGATCACGGAAGAGGCTGCGATCCTCACAATGCGAATCGTCCTCAAGGTCGACGATCCACCAGAAGGAATGGCAATAAACTTCTCTCCTTTCCCCCTCGGGCGTTCCTCTCCCTCCCTCCCCCTTTGCCCCCTCACCATCTTCTAGTCCAACGAAGGAAAAAATATCCCGACGGTCGTACGCCTCATTTTTCTTTCTGAAAAACCAGTCGTCCAGCGGCTGCTAGAAGAGACAAGATTGCATTCCGATGCAAGCAAGACTCCTGCGGTATCGCGTGGCAAACAAGGACGGCGATTCGCTAAAACTACTTCGTTTTATGTCGATCTAACGTTTCACGTATCACCTTTTACGAATTCTTGAGTTTTTGGTAATAAATTGTTATATCTTGGTCGTCAATTTCGAACGCGTCCATTATTCGGGTATATATATATAGACGCTATTAAATTATTTATGGCAAAAAAGAAATATCGTTAACTAACAAAAGAAAAGTTATTCGATGTAAATTGGTTCTACGAGTCCTATGGTATTAAAAAAATGTACAAACGGTGATTTTTGTTAAGAATTTTAACGGTACCGAGATCGCGCATGTTCTAAATCGATTTTTAAGATTAGATCGTTGATCGAAAGCTTGACTACGGGTTAAACGATTGGTCGATCGCCTATTGCATGATCGAAGGATCAAAGTATTCGCGGCCGAGAGTCCCCATAGGTCCCAAGTAGGACCCCCTTCCTCGCGGAGATGGCCGCTGCTCGGGAGAACCACCTGTAGACTGCTCTGAGAGGTGTTGTGTTTTCACCTGGCAGTCGAAGCTGCGATCGCGAGCAAGCCGGTTCCGTCCTACAGATATTATTCACGCCAACACTTTTTCTACTTTTTTTTTTCTTCATGAAAAATATCGGGAGCCGTTCGACGTTCGTTAATTTTTAAGAGAGTTCGATGAACCGAACTCGTGACGAAGAATTTCTTCAACTTTTTGGTGTCGATCGTAAATAGTGAAACTATCCAAGTTCGGTTTCGTTGAATAAGTTTGACGATACGATGTGATTTCGCGAATAGAAGGGGTAAAATCGTGAAGTGTCAATTTATTCGGGGGGTTGGACATTTTTTGCGAGAATTGGAGATTTAAAGAAGGTGTGACATTTCTGGACGATTCGAGATGGACACGGTGTTGGAAAAAATGGGGAAACTCAACCTGGTAATGTTATATTCTAATCTTTAGAAAAGAATCTTCTAACTCTAATCAAGACCACGTCTAACACCATTCGGATCACGAAATATTTTTTATCAATTTTGTTCGGAAGAAAACTTAAAACAAAAATCACTATCACGTTTCTCGATAAGACTAAAGAAAATTTAGATGAAAGTAATTCATAAATAAATATACCAAAGCGTCGGACTCGCACACTTTTCCAGAAACACATCTAACACAAAACGTTCCAGTTACCGCGCAGAGTCCACCGAGATAACATCTAAACAAGCAACCGCCCTAATTGCATTATCACATAACGTGCCATACGTAATTAAACCTAACTCTAACTAAGGCTATTTAAACGTCGACGCGTTCGAGTCTAGCGGTAACCAAGATGAGAGTAAAAAGTACAGCAACAACGTCGGAAGCGCGTTTTACATAATTTAGCAGAGATTGTCGAAGTATAATTAAGGTCAAGAAGCAAACTCGTTCTACGTATAGAAAATACCAGTACTCAATTTACTATTAAATTTCTTTCTCGCGTCGATCGATTCGATTCGACTGATTTTCCACGGTATCGTTCGGAATATATCGAATATATTTCTCATAGCTGACATCGTTGAGAGAATGAGGACGCGTACGAGCCAGGAAGCTTCTCGCATGCATGCTTGGCCAATCACAAATTACGTAAAAAATCACGGTGCTCCTTCGAACGTGCGAAGCCGAACGGTGGCCAACTCCGTTGCACGTACCTCGTATATACATACATATATGTACATAGGTACTTTGCGATGCGTTACAAAACGTGCGATTAATATACAGGACGAATACGAGGAACGAGACCTCGCAGGAGTCCATTGTTTGTTAATAATTATCGATGCTCACGCTCGGGCGAAAGTTACCAGGCGAAAACGCGTCGTCGTTCCTATCGAAAGAAAGCGAGTACGTTGCGTTTGTGATGAAAGAAAAGAATAAGGAAAAAAAAATATGAGCTAAGGTATTCGTAAGCCCCCGAAGGTACAGGACTCGTGTACGGCCCGTATGTATATGTACGTACGTACTTCGATTCTCTCGATATCTCGAGACTTTCACTCGCAGTGTAGCTTAAACGTTTGCGTTGTATCATCGTTGATTTAAAGGAATTTTTATTTTGAGACAGTGTTATGTTTTCGAATTTCTTCTTATTTTTTATTTTTCTCCACCGTCGTTTACTTACGATAAGTCAAACGGAATTTATTTGAATTACATATGTCATCTATCTTTTTAGGATATTCATGTGTTCCCAAGATACCGGTGACGTTGCTCATTCATTTAGAATTTATTTATTTATTTAAAATATATGTATGCAGGTATTCAATAAAATTGGAGAAGATATAAAATAAAATCTCACGAACTGGTAAACTCTGCCAAGATTACTGTTAACTATTGTTACTGAACAAAGGACACTCAAAGTGTTAATGTCACGTTAGATGATTCGTATGAATCGTAATTAAAAAAATTACATTATGCGTACTTAATTATCGATCCCGTTGAGTCTCGAGATCTCGAATTACATTTCCACCATTGAAACTATTATACCTTGCTCGAAGAGAGAATACTTCCACGTAATTAGCTTAATCCATTAGAATAATTATCGTAGGACGAGTTCGCGGCAAAGTTCGCATGCATTCTCGAGCGTTCGCCTTCCCCAGCTGGTTTCCATTGGTGGTTCGAGACATCGAACATCGATGCCAGGAAAAACGAGTGAAACGAGAGTAGAGTCGTTTCTCATCGTCGTGCAAAATCGAGCGTTGCAATTGGCCTGACAAATTGACGAAAATTTTTGGGATCCTTCGATCGTCTTCGTTCTTTTGTTACTCTCACGCTTTCTCTCTCTCTCTCTCTTTCTCTCTCTTTCTCTTGAGAAAGTTGAGAGCAGGGGCCCTTCTCTTATCGATCTTGGCTCGTTCCGTCGATCGATCTCGAATCGATCATTACGAGCAGGTGTTCGTTCTTATACTTTTTTTCATCGTCGTCTAATCACAATCGAAATTCGCGTCGAAGAGACGAAGTAACCAAATTATCATAGAATATAACAAATATAACAACACAGAATCAAGAATATGAAAGTCGCATAAATATTTTCTTTCTTTTCAGTCCTCTATTTTTTCCCCTATTTTCGTTCAAAGTTTTCTTTCGCGAATAGAAGAGAGACATAAACAATAGCGTAGGACGATAGCGAATGGCGACGAAGTAACAATGGAAAATGTCACTCGGTTTCTTTTTTTTTGTAGTAGAATCGTCAGAGTTACGCGCTATCTTTCATTTGTTCTATGGCTCCGTTTCTTCTATTTCCAGTTTCGCTTGCTCGTTCGCTCGTTCATGAGTTCCGTGGCGCGTAACAGGCCACCGTGTCGCGTTTCTTAGTCTCGTGGATTATTTCGCGAGGAGGAAGCGATTCGAAGGGGCAGGGCCGTTCGTTAAACCGCGAAGCCTTGGAAAGTGTATTGCTAAAGTATATATAGAGAGGGAGGGAGAGAGAGAGAGTTTAACTAATCGCGTGACTTTACTTTCGATCGGCAACTTCGAAGGTTAGGCTACCGCTAATCGATCGTTCAGTAACATCGATCATGCGTTTTAATTTCACGGAGTGTCAATGGTGTCGATGATTAAAATTCATTCATTAGCGTGGCAAACTTCGAAAACGATTAGCAACAACAGGTACGTTCGATAATTAATCACTCGATAAAACTTCGCGATTAATAAGGTATACGAAATCTAGTCAGGCCCGTTTAGAAACGATCGATGACACCTCCGTACTCTTAAGGATCGAAAAACATTCCCGACGATATAAATTGACCAATTAAAAACTTCCTCGTCGACTTTCTTACGCTAATGACGACAGCACGAATCGATCCCCGATCTCAATAAGCCTCTTACAAATGACAACGAGCGTTCACAAGTTAGCTTGTTAAGTAGGTGCCGAGTATCGAGCAATTCGGCTCAAGGACGTCGTGGTGTTGGTGCGCCTATTATCTCGATATGCATACCAGCGATATAAAGCGTGCGACTAAATCGCTGACATTTGGTTCCTCCTCCCCCTCCCCCTCCTTCTCGGTTCTTCTTCTTTTTCTTCTTCTTCTTCCACTTCTTTTCTATATTTCTTTACCCCAGGAGATAAGAAATTCACCGCGATAAGCCGCGAGGACGGCTGGAAACGGTTAGGTTAGTTAGCTCATTGTCGATCGAGCGCGCGACAACACGCGTTCGTGTATCTCTCGCGAATGGCTTCGAATCGGGAAGCAGATATCGAGAGTTGCGCCGAGGTTGCGGCGCCTCCGCGTCGATGGATTTCTTACTTGGTACGTGAACGTGTTCGCGAGAAATTCAACAAAAAGTGAATATAATAGAAATGTGCATAGAACACTTACGTGAAAGAAAAAGTTAAGAAAGCTAGTCGCTTGTCAAAGCATGCGTTGTTACCGCGTGTTGCGGCATTAAACGCGGTAACACTGTGTTTATGGTTCCGTAACGTTGTCATCACGTGTATTTACTTAATTTACTAGATTTTTTAACCCCGTTCTATGGAATTCTCTTACGTAAGAATTACGCGAAGCTCCGAGCCGCGAGTGTCATAACAAAATATGATTTGGATACTTGGATTTTAATCTAATTTACTGCGATTGTAATTATTTATGACTAGGTTAACAAATTATAATAATTTTTACGAGCAAACTTTATCAACGTAAAGTTTCTTTTTATGTTGAAAAATGTTTAAACGAGCCGGATCAATGTTGCTTAGACAAAGTGTGGGATTTCTTTCTATTTTTGTTCTGTTTAAAAAAAAAACAAGATTTATGAGAACAGATTAATAAAACTTGACATAATCTCGTTTTGCTTCAGAGGATCCCGAGCTGTCCTGTAAAGAGTCCGCAACCACTGAAGGAGTTCGTCGGCCGCTGTCAAACGATGCCATCGAGAGTGAAGAAGTCTTTTTGCGGTTGCCTCCAAGTAAGTACACGAGTTTCTGTCCCGTGTAAACGTCGCATCGAGATGAAACACAGAAGAAGCGAGCGAGTTTACAACACCGAACGGTTAACTTTCCTTTGATTTAAACTTTTTCCCGAAATTTTCCACTCGTTTTGCCTTTACGAAGCTTGACGATAAAATTCGAAAGAAGTATCGAAAAAAAGTATAACAAAATTGTTTATACGGTATGTCGTACAACCTGTAGGTAAATAAAGTTTATCGTTTGGCATACCTACTTGTAATTATTACGGCATATATGATAGTCATATTGATAGTAGCTATCGTCTTATCTCGCTACTGATCAAATCTAACATTAATAGAACCTGCTTATTAGAAACAAAAAAATCAAGAGGCTAGACGACGGTGCACCTTATCAATCCGGGACTTTATCTTAAATGTCCTTCAAACTTTTTGCGTCTCTCTCTCTCTCTCTCTCTCTCTCACTTTCTCTCTTCGAAAACCTAATTAGAGTGCAACATGCTAAGATTCTTTCAATACCCGAGTATTCTTCTTTGTATCCGTCTATTTTCTAGAACGCTGGCATATCGTATCTAGGTATGCATCTCCGCATTCCTCGGTTAAACTACAAACTATTCAGTCTTCTGTTTCTCTCTCTCCTTCTTTCACTACAAAATAACAAATTGTAACCTTATTGTAAAAACCTTACAAGTCCTAAAAAACAATTATGGAGATATTTAACTTAAACATTTTCTAGCGTAAGAAAAAATCAGTACGTTCATATATTTTCGACTAGTTTCATATTACACATTTTTATAACAACATACTGATTTTTCCTTACACTAGAAAATTGTTGAGTCAACTATCTTCATGCCTGGTTTTTAGAACTTGTAGGGTTTTCGCACTAAAAAAACTACAAAATTATCTTCAAGTAATCTCCCAACGAGATGAATCGTCGAAAGGCGTGTACAAACGATGACGAGGAACGAAAACAAGTTTTGTGTGCTGTACTGACAGAATCGGACGATTTTAATCTTATCTTAAAATGAGAAAGACCACGGTCGTTAATTACCATTCATATCGGAAACGTAAAACGGAGAGCACGATCACGGTCTATCTTAAAATCGGGACTGAATTTCGGTGCTGAAGTCCTACTCGATATTCCTCGTGTTTTACGTGTGTACGTATGTACGGTTCGATGATAAATAATTCAAGCTACGGCCTTCTTCTCGGTCGAACGTTCAAACGAACGGATGGTATCGTGTATTCGGCGCGCGGTTCCGACACCTTGGGAGGCCTTGCAATGTCACGCGTGTTCGGCGCACCTTTTCTCATACGAATTTTATGCAGGAAATCCCAAACGTCACGATTGTCTTGCATGGAAATAGGAAACGTCTACGTTCGAAGTTTATTTTCGAGACTTTTATCGGTAAAAATAAACTGAGTCGAATACGATGACGATGGACGTGATCAAATAAAATTATAAGTATAGCACGGATCAAAAATCGGGTTAAAAATAAGAATTTAAGTTTGTATCGAAAATTTGTGTCTCCGGCCCTGAGAGTGTCAATAAATAAATATAATATAGAGAATACTTTCTTAAGCGTAATCGTTCCACCTTACATTATTTTTTTTTACGATCATTCAGGAGGAAAATCAAACGATTCATTTCGCTTGATCGACACACGTTCGCAATTACACGCTCCATAAAATCGTAATTCGCGGTATAATACGGAAAAAAAGAAGGGAAAAAAAATTATTGGAAGGAAAAGGGCGTCGTTGACCTCAGCAAAAGGCCAGTCGTCCTTGAATGGATCCCGTGTGATCCAGGGATTCCATTAGATCGATGCACCGTGGATTCGCGCTAGCGGAGTGCCTCGAGGCGTGTCCACCGTAGACCAAGCAGGCAAACGATCGTATATCCTCCATATCTTTCTCGTGTCTTCCTTTTATATCTTCTTTTTCCTGTAACCAACTTCCCGTGTGGATATAAAAGTGTGGTCGTTCGTGGTTCTCCGAAGAAGCTATAAAACTTTGAAATTTATATAAATTAGACGTAGTCGAAGCTTGAAGGTGCGTTACGCCAAAATAGCTGGAGAGAATTTAATAAAATTTTTAGATTAAGTTCCTTAAAGACTTCGCTATAGTATCCAAAAAGTCTGATACCGAAATTGCTTCTATTTTTTTTTTGAAATTTGGACAATTGAGGAACTTCTATTAAAAAAAGAGACCTTCCCGTACATTTAACATTTTTGATCATGATTTTGCGATACTTAAAATAATTCTAGCAAGAACTAACGTAAAAGGCTGCGCTTTAATTTAATATCATAAGTTTGAAATATTTTCCTTCCAGTCAAATAGATACTAAACAAGCTTGAAGATGGGTACGAGAAAATGATTAGGGTAAGACTTCGAGGAAGTGTTAGGGAACGTAAAAAGTAAGAGAGAGAGAGAGAGAGAGAGAGAGAGAGAGAGAGAGAAAGACTTTCGTTCTTGGAATTACTTTATACGTATAGCCATAGCTTCTAATACCTTCACCCAGCACGAAGATTTATGCTAATTCGACATAGCAATGTGGCAGCCTAATTACCGTAATACGCTCGATGCGCTTCGCATCTCGAGGCGCGCCTCGCGTCTGTTGGAGTACCGCTTCTAGCACTTTTCTCTCTACCTCTCTCTTACTCTTACTCGCGCACTCTCTCCAGTCTATCTTCCACCTGTTTCAAGCTTCCACCACCTCTTCCGTGCTTAGACGTTCTACGGAAGAGATATTAATCGCCGATAATTACGCTCGTATCTCTCTACTTCCCTTTATTCTCGCCTATCTCGCGCTTCTTACATTTTCCACGAACCCGTCTAAATCCCTGTCGTAAATCGAATGGTGAACGGACGCCCGCGCGTGTGTGTATATATATATGTATATATGTATGTATAATATATATTAGTCGAGGTTTTCTGTAAAATTGAAACTCACGTGGCCGTTAAATCGTTCCACGCGTTATCCTCCGGCGAGCTTCGCTCAGATAAGATCTCACAGCCTCTCGCAGGGTCCAGCACGTGAGCGCTAAAGCGACTCGGCTTTTTTCACGAGCTCACGTGCGCGCGGTTACATTGTGAAAATGAACGGTATAATAGTGTGTGGGTGTTGTGACTGGAAACGCATGGGTTCGGCATTCCTAAGTTACTCGATTACGTTCGAAAGAGTTTGAAGAGAAATTAGATCGTGTTAAGTTATACCAGTGGTTTGACCGTGCCCGGTAAATAAATATTTTTAAACGATCGGTTTCGTTCGGTTTACCTAAACGCTGCTTAAGTAGACGTCTTTTAAGCATTGCATTTCTAACGAGGACG
This sequence comes from Odynerus spinipes, assembly GCA_032403825.1. Classification (NCBI taxonomy): domain Eukaryota; kingdom Metazoa; phylum Arthropoda; class Insecta; order Hymenoptera; family Vespidae; genus Odynerus; species Odynerus spinipes. The sequence continues at coordinate 5,439,953 of JAIFRP010000031.1, forward strand.
TGTCCATAACAAGCTGTTCAATTACGAAGTCATTAACCATTCGTTCGTTCGCGTAGAAAATCTCTTTCCAGATGCACACAGGACGGTGTACGCGACGTAATCGAGCTCGCACGAGCTCGCGTGCGCGTGCGTGTGTAGTATAAATCGAAGAGCTGCGAATGGCCAATGCGAATAGGTAATTTCCTAGTCACGTGTGAAAGTACCTTAGGAATCCAGCGCCCAAGCCGGTCTCCTGACCTTTGCCGTCCCGTTCGATGGAGTAGAACGCTGCGCGAGCTTCCACGAGACGATCGGAGAGATGCTACATGGCCACCATCTCTTATTGCCACGGCGTTCCATTTAGAAAGAAAGTCGCTTTGAGTCGGAGACGACAAAGACGAGGAATTACGTGTGCTGGGACGTTGCGCGCTTGGCGATCATTTGCATACTGCGTTAAGTCATTTCGAGGTTGATGTAGCGTCTCTTGGGTTACTTGGATTCTGTTTTTGTGATCATTGTATTGTTTATTTTATTAGGTTGATTTGATAATTTTTTTTAAATTATATAGTGTCGTTACGTGTCTGTTATTATGATTGTATCACGGTATAGGTATATCTTTTTTAATAGTTTTTATAAATATTATATTATATATTTATTAAATAGTATATTATATATTACGTCGACTTAATGTTATCAAATTTAGAGATCGAACCTAGACTTAACTCAATACTAGTATTTATTCTACGCTCTAACTTCGATTCTCTACGATACGTGACAATTAACTAATCTTCCTTTATATATGACAACTAATTCCTGATGTATAATAGCAGAAATTTAAAAACTGAAGCGATCGTAATTTCAAGATACTCTTTCCCGTGCACTGTGGCAGTGCTCATAGATACCGATCGTAGCCGGCATCCTTTTGAACTGGCTTTGCGGTTTAATGCTCGGGCTCGTACTCAATAAGGTCAAGACCTGGTTACATACCCTCGATTTGCGTCACCGTTGTTCGTAAACTCTTCGAACGGTGCCTACCTCGACAAATTCGATGACGTTGCACCTCGATACTCAACCCTCTTTATCCTCATCATTTTTTTCAACAGGATGACGAGCCACCGGAAATCACGTACTGCGTGGTGGAACATACTGGTACGCTCACGCTTCAAGCTATGACACCGACTTTGCCGATGCCGGCCGAAGAGGAATTGAACAAAATGTTCCTTGAGTTGGTGGACGAGCTCGATCTGACGCAGGCTAATCGCCAGGCGGTTTTGGCACTTCCGGCTAATAAAAAGTGGCAGATATATTGTTCAAGAAAAGGTAATGGAACGCTGGAGAACGGTGGATTGAGAACCACTGACCTTAGCGGGGACCCCGATGATTATATCAATAGGATCAGGGCTATAGCAAGCGTGAGTGATATTAATTTGACTATCTCTAACTTAATTCTGGAACTTGATCAATAATTTAATCATTTTTATATTCCAGAGTCCATTTCCCGAAGAAGGAGAGGAAGCAGCGATAAGAATGCGTCAAGTCGAGGCCCTAAAGACTGCCCTAAGAACCCAGCCTCACAGTTTCGTTCTAAGATTCATCGAATTAGACGGTTTAAACGCACTACTCCAGGTTTTAGAGAGGATGGACGTAGAAGCTGCCAATAGTAATCTCCACACCAGCGTGATTGGCTGTTTGAATGCTTTGATGAACAATACGGTGAGTCCTGAACCTACCCTGGACCTAGCGGTCGATCGATTAGATCGATTAGATAGAAACGTTAGACGTTATCCATCTAATTCCGATTGTAGAATGGTCGAGCACACGTATTGGCTCATCCGACAGCGATCAATACCATATCTCAATCTCTTGCTACGGAGAACATCAAAACGAAGATCTCCGTGCTGGAAATACTCGGTGCCGTTTGTCTGGTGCCTGGTGGTCATCGTAAGGTCCTAGAAGCCATGTTACATTTTCAACAGTATCATTCCGAGAGAACGCGCTTCCAAAGTATAATAAACGATTTGGATAAGAATTTTGGCATATACAAGGATAATCTCTCCCTGAAGACGGCCATCATGTCATTCATAAACGCCGTACTCAACTACGGTCCAGGTCAAGTGACCCTGGAATTTAGGCTTCATCTTAGATACGAGTTGTTGATGCTGGGGATTCAGCCGATCATCGAGAAGCTTAGAAAGTATGAAAATGAGACGCTTGATAGGCATCTTGACTTTTTCGAGATGGTCAGAAACGAGGATGAGAAAGAACTCGCGAGAAAGTTTGAGAAGGAACACGTGGACACAAAAAGTGCCACGGCTATGTTTGATTTATTGAGGAGAAAACTGAGTCATACCGCAGCTTATCCTCATCTTCTTAGCCTTTTGGAACATTGTCTCTTGTTGCCATGTGAGTCTCAAAACGACTGTACTCTTAAACAATTGGAGCATATCGCTGATAACTTTATCATGTTTTAGTGGATTATGGGTCACATCCGCAACACTGGCTGCTGTTCGACCGAATCGTCCAACAAATCGTCCTGCAATCTGAAACGAACGAATCGGGAACACCAAAAAATCCTGACGTGTCGCCTATTGATATCAACGTGAAAGAGATTGTCCATCTCTTGGCAAAGGAAGAAGAGCTGGTTGCTGCAAGAAAGAAGGCAGAAGAATTAGAACGTGAAAATTCTGATATGTCAACGAGATTGGCTAAGAAAGAGCAAGAACTGGACCTGAGAACGCAAGAAAAGGTAAAACGATTAAGGCACAATTTGAGTTAATGATAAAGTAATCAGTTTCGCTAAAGAAAACTTTTTTTTATGCAGGAAGATATGGAGGCAAGTTTGGCCAGGGTCAAAGAGCGGCTGGAAAAGGAAACATCAATGCACATAGAAACGAAACAGAAGATATCAGAGCTCCAAGACAACCTAGAAACTCTGTCGCGTCAAATAAATAATGAAAAATCTGAACGAAAGCGTTTGGAACAGTTGGTAGCATCAGGAAGTCTGCCAGATGATGCAAAAGCTACGCTGAAAATTGTAGACGATGAAGTGCTCGAAAAAGTCGAAGCGAAACCAATGCCACCTCCACCACCACCTCCACCGTTGGCACCGCCTCCACCGCCATGTTTAATGCCAGCTGCTCCACCACCTATGAAGGTATAAAATATTACAAAATTTTAGGTATACAAAATTTTAGATATCTAAAATAAAAAATAACTAACATGTATTTTAAATTATTTAAACAGGTTGAAATAGTCAAGAACGTTCCTCAACCAAGTAATCCTTTGAAATCCTTCAACTGGTCAAAAATACCTGAACAGAAACTTCAAGGTACCATATGGTCTGAATTGGACGACACCAAACTTTACAATGTTATGGATCTGGAATCAATCGATAAAATCTTCTGCGCCTATCAAAAGAACGGTGTCTCCACTGAAGGGTCCATCGAGGATTTACGTACTTTAGGGAAAAACAAAAAGACCATGTCTGTAATTGACTCTAGGAGAGCACAAAATTGCACTATACTTTTATCGAAATTAAAAATGTCGGATAACGAGATCACCAGGACAATTTTGTCAATGGATCAGCAGAATATATTACATATAGATATGGTGGAACAATTACTGAAATACATTCCGTCGTCTGAAGAGGCGGCTCTGTTAGATATGCATCAAAAGGAACTGCAAAATAGAGCGGATTGCTTCCTGTATCAAATTTCCAAGTAAGTTAATTAATTATTTAATTAATATACTAATTAGTATACTAATAATATACTAATTAATAATTTTATAATATAATTATTTAGTTAATACTAATCCTAGTCGTTTATATGACTTAAAATGAAAAACGTTAGGAGTGAAAGAAAATAAAATTTTATTATTATTACAGAGTACCGCACTATGAGCAAAGACTGAGATCACTGCACTATAAGAAAAAGTTCTCCGCGAGCATAGCGGAATTAACGCCAAGAATGCGAGCTGTACTCGAAGCTAGTCGTCAAGTGGCAAGATCACGAAGGCTCAGGAAGCTTTTGGAACTGGTTCTAGCACTTGGGAATTACGTAAATCGCGGAAACGCTCGCGGTAACGCTTGTGGCTTCCGATTGGCCTCTTTGAACCGTCTAGTCGACACCAAGTCATCTTGCTCGAAAGGAACTACGCTTTTACACTACCTCGTACAAATTCTTGAGTCGAGGTTCCGCGAAGTTCTTGATATCGAGGAAGACATGCCTCATGTGAGAACGGCTGCCAGAGTTAGCATGGCTGATCTTCAAAAAGAAGTAGCTAACCTGAAGAACGGTTTGCAAGATGTTCAAAGAGAAATTGGTAAGTTGTGGATTGTTAATCTAGAAAGATTTTAATTATAGAAATGGTTATTGGTGATTTTTTATTTTTTTTTACAGAATTTCATCGTGGACAGTCGCAGGTGCTGCAAGGTGATATGTTCTTACCGGCTATGAGAGACTTCCAGGCACAAGCCACATGTAGGTTAGCTGAAGCTGAAGATTTGTTCCAAGATATGAAGACTAGAGTAAGCGAAGGAATTTTTTAGCATACAACCCATTAGTTTTTCTCACTTATAATACATTATTATCAATTGACACAGTTCGATCGAGCTGTCAGACTCTTCGGTGAGGATTCAGCAGGTGTGCAGCCAAACGAATTTTTCGGCATCTTTGAAAATTTCCTTCACGCCCTAGCCGAAGCCAGACAGGATGTCGAGAACATGAGAAAAAAGATCGAAGAGGAAGAACGTCGAGCCAAACAAGAGCAGGAGGTATACACGACTCTAACCCAACCTCACCTTACTCGAGAATTATTTTCTAAATCGCCATTTTATTTCCAGCTCCGGAAAAGAACGATGGAAAGAAAAAATTCTCGCGAAGGTATATTGAACAGTATATCCCTAAGCAAGAAGAACGAAGCCAATGGTAATCAAGGAGACAACAAAGGGGAATTTGACGACCTAATCTCAGCACTTCGTACTGGAGATGTTTTTGGAGAAGACATAGCCAAATTCAAGAGATCGAAACGTAGACCAGTCACGCCATGTGGTCAGGAATCTCGTAGACATAGCGCTCATAGGGAAGATTCACGGGAAAGACATTAGACTGTGTCTGATTATCTAATTTATTCTTGCTCGAGGATGATCTGAGAGAGAGAGAGAGAAAGAGAGAGAGAGAGAGAGAGAGAGGTAGAGCGAAGCTTATTGTTAGGACTTCGAATCTTTTTCTTGTTGTTTACAACGTTTACGTTGAAGCCGAGTCTCGAAGAGAACTTCCAAGCTAATAACACGTGTCCTGCGACTCTTACGTGACTGAAAAGGAATTTGTGTTTCCTCCTATCGAATATATATATACTTGGAATTAGAATCTTAGGAATACCGAGTCTTATGGGAGTCGCTCACGCGATCGGTGCTACGACGAGTTCGTTGATCGTTCTCCTCAAACGATATCCTAATTCACAGACTGCGTAGATAGGATATGTTCGCTTTTCAAAGGCAGGTGTTTGATGTATTTCGTCGATAGGGTTCGAACTCTTTGAAGAAACTAAAACTCGTCGAACGAATTTTTGTACATAGATGAGTAGAGCTTCGTCGCGTTTGTTTAGAAACAACGTTCGGACCAAGAGTGAGTCTTTGACGAGCTGTTAGCGTTTAAAAATCAAAAAAGTTTCTTGATGTTGATGAACGACCACGGTTGGTTAATACTAATCAAAAAACGGACTGATATACTATACCCACTTTACACCGACGTTATTCGTTTAGCTGAAACATACAAATGGGGCCTAGAGTGACGGTCCTATTTACTGTCACGTAAACCCATAAGTCTGACTTTTGTATTCGTCTGATTAGAAAGGAACACCGAGAATTATCATCGTTCGTAGAAGCGTCGTTTTAGTCCTGTTTTGGTGATCGCAAAATTTTACCAATAGAGCTCGATGTGTAGAGTTGAAGGGATGATGATGGGGATGATGGATTAGAAAAACGCGCGCTGTATAGAAGTCGGTGTTTTGTAAGCTTTTGTACTTTTGTAAATATACACTTAATATCGATGTCCAGTTCTCGCGAAGAGCCGTAAAATTAAAAAATCTTCGTCGCGGGGATCGATGTCTGATTAATATATTATATTATGCGTCATTGATATCACATGTATTAATATATGAGAAAAATATATCTAAATAAAAGTAAGGTACGAATTGTCAGCCGTATAAATTTTGTAGTTTTTTAATGTTTCTTTAATTTTATCGTTGGAAATGATTTTAGCAACCAGCTTAATTTCGATTACCGTCTAAGGTTAAAAAAGTGAATCTCTTCCTTATCTACATTTGTCAAAAATGCTGTTTTATCCGCAGTTACTAATATGTGATGAAAAATACTGCTTTATCCATAGTTTCCTTTCTTTTCAACCGTCGATACGTTCATCGAACATATTACAGTTTCTGAGCTATAGCTCGCAATGATGCTGTTGCTATAAATGATTCCAAAGAGTGAGGAGAGGCGAAGAGCAGTATAATTCATAATTTAAAATTTAAAAAAGATTTAAAAATTATAGAGGACGCCCGATGTTGTGTAAAGATCCCTTCGAGCCATATTTCTTACGACAGATGGCACCACTGTGCCTTGACAGTCTTGCATTACGAATCCTTGACAATTATTGTCGTTTATCATATTTTATTTTTCAGAATAGAAATATCATATCTATCGGTATAATACTAATTTATTTCTTAGTAAGAACCAAAGAAAAATTTAATAAATTAACAAATAAACTCTTTCGTTAAATAAGATTATTTTGCCAAAGTTTGATCTCAAGAACGAATGATTAATTTTTTAAAAACCCACATTTTTCCTATCGTTTTGATAAAATATGCAAAAAGAAAGATACTTTAGGAAATACGGAAGGGATTGAGGTGAAAAATATTTTTTGTTCAGAAACTTTATTTATTACGTACACTAGCCGACTACTATGCATGCGTTGGGGCATTCGGATACAGTGAGAGCTCGCTCGAGATCCGAAGTGCGTTGTCTCGGAGTTTCCTTTCGCGATTTGAACAGTTACTGTCGTATTCCTTTCGTTAACGAGTCCCACGACACCTAGCCATAACCGATTCTCTCTATCTCTTATCCGCCAATTTCTTGCGATTAAATTCTAATGCGCTTTTTACACGCGTTTAAATGAAATGACGTTGGGTGATCCTGCGGCTCTAAGGCGGACGAAACACGCTTTACTCGACTGATTTCACTCGCGAAATATATTATCAGATTTTTTTTTCTTCTATTTCCTTTTATCATTCTTTTCCATCATACATCGCACATAAATCGTCGCAAGTATCGCAGGAACTCTTAAGAGGTTCGAGAATCGAAAGTATCGCTGCTCGTTCCGTTTGAAAATCGAAAAAAAAGCTTCGTCCGACTTGGCATGCCTCGCAATCACATATATTTTTTTATTTTGTATTTATATTTATATATACCTTTTATATATATGTATATATATATATACCTTTTGTATTTATATATTTATATACAGTGGGTACGGGAGAAAGGTAAGACGTTCCGAGAACGACGGCTTTTAATCACGACACTCCTCCCAGGCTAATACATAGTATACATATATCGATTAGAAGAATTAGATGGATTAGATCTATCATCGATCGTGAGAAAAATCGCAGTCATTGGAACGCCGACTACTCCCGTGGCCACCACGCGTAGGTGTGTATCCATTAATAAAGTATAATACCTTACCGAACTAGAATCTTATATCGATATATTGCACATTTGACAACAGTTACGTCTTCTTTAAGTACTTGGGTATAGGAAGTGTTCGCTAATAAACGTTTCTTACGTGCATGTCTCTCTCTTTCTCTTTTTTCTTTCTCTCTCACACTCATTCACCCAAACTCCGATATCGCATCTTTTTTTTATCTCTCTCTCTCTCTCTCTCTCTTTCTTTCTTACATTCACATTCACTCACACATACACTCTAATCACTCACGCACTTGTCTCGAACTATTTCGATGTGCCTACATTCTTCCTTCCACTCTTTTTTAAATTCCTATTTAACATTCGTTGCGAATCGTTACTTTGTGAATCGTTAAAAGGCGAAAAGTCTTCGTTTCTCATACATTTTTGTCTTCTTTTTTTTGTTAATTATTATTCTCGTTTATTTGTTCTTTTATTCTCACTTCGTTAGTTTCTCCCATTCGCTCAGCTCACCCTCATATAGCTCTCGCCCACTCTCTCACACTATTAAAAGCGACTATTAATTCCTAATTAGGTATTCTCTCGCGATCGATCGATCGATCGATCGATCCGAGATCGATGCTCGTTCGTTCGTTCGTTCGTTCGTTCGTTGTACGCTCGAGTATCGATGCGAGACGGCCAGTTTAGGTAGGCCACCGATTTTTTTCGTTGATGAGGATCGATTTTTGTAAACTTCACCTTCCTTCATTCTTCTTCGCCACGTTCGTTGGATAAAGACCATCGACTTTTTGAAATTCGTTGATCGGGTTACATACAAAGGAGGTTAAGCGAATCGATTTGTCGATCGAAGGTTCGATACACTCGATACCTTTTTCTTCGATTTATTCGTTGCTCCGTAAATATTTATTCTCTCATATTGTTTATGTATTATGCCTTGCGTGTGTTTGCCCATTTCGTTTACCCTGATTCGCCTAAGATCACTCGTCCTTGAAGCTTCGCTAAAGGAGATCGAGTATAACGATCTCCTTTTTCTTTTTTTTTCTCTTTCAAAATACTTCGCACCCTATCGTCTTATCTCACGTGTCTCACGTTCGTGTAAAAAAAGTTTGACTTTTCGAAAGATTCCTTGAAAAAATCGCCTTTCGTCGCGTCGTCCTCCTCCCTCGAGCATCGAAAGGTTTCCTCGATCGAGATTCGGTGAATCGTCGTCCCCGGTGATTCGTGGAAGCCGATCCTGAGATCGTAGATGAAAGCTCGATGAGTGGGATTAAACCGAGGCATGGAGCGTGCTCGATTGCGGTCCCGTCTGATAGGAGCCGCCTGTCGGAGCAGCCGCCGGTTGCAAGCTCAGTTGCAACTGATGCTGCTGAGCTTTCGCCCTCAAGCAGGCGATGCTCTCGTTCCTCAGTTGTTCCGTGTCCTGTACGACACCTAAACAGAACAGTAGAAAAGGATTTTTTTCTTTATCTCGAAATTCATTTCCTCGAGATCGTAAGATTCTTATTTTTCCTAGGCGACGACGTTCAAAGGGTTCGAATATTTATTAATTATTTCTATACGAAATCAAGTTGCTCGTGCTATTGCAATTTTTTCATTAAATCTCTGTAAGTTAAATTAATTTATTCGAATACTACAATCGCTATAGGGTAATAAATCATTTTTGTGATTTATGAAATATATTTCAATATTACAGTTCTCTTTATTGGGCAAAAGGAGAAATTATTACACAATTCTTTGCTTCGAAAAGATCCGCGAGTTCCAAAAATGTATATTCCATACAACCGCAGAACCTATTACACTTATCGTTATAATCCAATCGTTGTCTAACTATTTGAATGAAATTTATCGTTGATAAAGAATAGTAACTTGCCTGTGGAGGATGACGGTCCCATACCGTCTTGACTCTCCTGTCCACTCTCGGAACTGGTAGGTCCACCCTGGTGATGATTATGATGAGGGCTACTTCCGCTTCCGTTATGGTCGTTACCGCTGTCCTCGCCACCCGATTTGAGGTGTTCCGCCGCCTCGATCGACTTTCGATGCATCCCTACGGGCCCACAGTCAATCAGTTCTTGATTATTTTCGAAATCTTGACTAAAGCCGCTTGTCTTAGACGATTGCGCTGATAGAGACGGACAGAAAAAAAGATTCGACATTTTTCGAGATTGCTCGCTTTTTTCCCCTTGCTAATTAATAATTAAAGCTCGCCGCTAATGCCGCCACACCGTTCGATCGATCGAGATTTCTTTTCTTTTCTTTTCTTTCTTTCTTTTTTTTATTATTAAATTCCTTCTTCGAGCGTATCGAGCGATTTAACGTTAACGACCTTTTTTTTTGGTTACAGGTGCATCGAGGATGATAAAAGATAATAATTCATGCTTACCGAGTAACCATGGAGCGACTGACTCGTTCTCCTTGGCACTCTTCAAGATGGTCTCCGGTAATGGCAAGGAATGCCGCACCATCGCACCGTACAACCCGTACTCCGCCATTATGGTACTTCTACCCCAGCATTTTTCAGTTTTACGCCATTTAGCTCTCCGATTTTGAAACCACACCTGAAACAGAATACGACACCGCGAACGTTTAGCAAACACCAAACGCGTATACCGTTGCGTGCGTCAGCACGATATCTAAGTGCTTCTAAATCATAATCGGAAGTAATTGGATTACGGTGTGCAGTCGAAGGAAAAAGAAGGCCGTAATTACGACGACTTAATTGCGTCTTCAGCGATCGTGGTAATCGTTAGCAGCCACCACCACCACCACCACCACCATCACCACTACTGATACTTCCGATTTCCGTTTCCATCGTCGAAAGGATCGACTATCCAATTAATAGCGATCGAATACCTCTTGCCGATACCTCTTTGCGGCTAACTATCGCGCTTAAGCGGCCGCTGCACCAACCTATATCCTATTTTTCATGCTCGAAGATCCCGTCAGGCTACTTGCTAACGATCCGGATGATCCGACCACCTACGGCGTACGCGCGTGCCGGATATACTCGCGTTACGAATGAGAATAGCGCTGTTAGATTTTAACGAGCACGATTTCCACGCGTTGACACGTATCTACGCACGTTCGGTGTGTGTTTAGCATTGGCCGGTAACTAATGGAAATTGCGAGTGAGTTTTAATTTTTAAATATCGAAGTTAAATCTCTTACGTCTTCGACGGTTACGCGTCGCGTTGTCTCGCGAGCGCGATTAAACTTGTTGTTAGCCGATCGTTAAAAAGCGTGATAAGATGAGTAATTTCTTACTTGCTAGCTCCGCTTCTTCGTTTCTTCAATTTTAAGAGCTATTTGCTTAATTGCGTGGTGATAATCGTGAGCCGAATACAGAGACGGTGAGAAACTCTTTTTTTTTCTCACGAGGAACGTAAAATTGATGTCTCCACTCTGACTCGTTAACATATTTGATGCTTTCTACAATTCCTTTCCGTATAAATTTACAAACGGATTCGTTAACGCGATTGATTTCGACAAATTACGATGACTGATCCTACGGTGACACGAATGACTGATTTGTGGTTCTGACAACGACATTTCGTTATTAGAATTCCGGTAGACGTTCCTCGCGTTTCCCGATTGTTCCGAAAGTTTGAATCCATCCATAGGAGAACGACTATCGTTTAGAGGAAAAAATTGAAGCTCCATTCGAGAAGATAGATCGTTATCGAGTCGATTAAAAGCGAGATTAGGAAAGGAGCGTTTACGTCACTCGCATTCGTCTCCTTTCAATGCGTCTCTCTCTTTTCCTCTCTCTCTCTCTCTCTCTCTCTCTCGCACACACATTTTCGATCGCTGCAACGTATCGAGGATGTTATTTAAAAAGCTCGACAGCGAACGCATCGTGTGTGCGAAAGGCAGAGAAGGTATAGGTAGTAGGAGGAGGTGGTGGAGAAAGAGGAGGGGGTGTCTGAAAGAGAGAGAGAGAGAGAGAGAGAGAGGAGGGGGAGGCCATTGCCGGGGGGCCAGGGCGTGTACCAATTTGTAGCAACAATGCTAAAGTCACCGCCAGAATTGGAACGTAATTCGAATGAATGGAAACGCGTTGCCCTGTCAATTTGCGCTGCCACCCCGAAATTATCTTCCGCTTAGATTCGAACAAGCTGTCGCTTTTTTGGCGATTTATCAACGCGAACGTTAACATCATCGAACCGCTTGCACTCTCTCTCTTTCTCTCTTTCTCATTTCGATTCCGTTGAGAGGCACATAAATACTAAAAAAAAAA
>JAIFRP010000031.1:5452663-5463474 GCA_032403825.1 Odynerus spinipes
AGAAGGGGTAGGAGATCGGGGGTTGAAGAGAGAGGGGACACACAGCACGGCTGCAGACACGAGACGGCCTGCCGGGTTGCTCGCCGAAGGGTATGAGGTCTGGTTAGAAGAGGGGGCAAACGGTGCTAACAGGAAGCCGTAGCGCGCGAGTTCCTATGGATCACCGATACGAAGTCGATGAACACGAGCCAGCCCCAACGACGACGACGACGACGACGACGACGACGATCACGACGATGACTCCCACCTGCCCGTTGATGAGTACTCAACGATACTACCCAAGAACGCTGTATGGTATGGGTACGTGTATGCGCGTGGTGAAATAACGCTTCAAGTCGCACTCTGGTATATCACCAGGACACACGAGGACCCTCGAAGCTTTACCTAACCGAACGACGACTTTTCCTACCCAACGAAGGACCTTTCTCTTCTCCACCTCTTACCAACCCTGGTCGCCATTGTTTTTCGTTATTTGAGCGTTTTCCCTGTAGCCGAGGTTACTTAAGAACTTGTCCAGCCTGTTCCTTCTGCTTCTTCTTGCTTTATAACGTTTCTGGGAAGACACAGCGTAAATAAGTACGATCGAGACACTATCCCGAGGATAATTGGAGATCTCGTTACTAACCAACAACGAGAGTTTGATTCAATCAGCCGATAATGAGATATCGTGTCACCTCCTTTTTTTTCTTTTTTTTCCCCGCCTTTTCAACCCCTCGCGTTTCATCGTTTCTTTCGATTGATTTTTTTGTTTCTTTCGTTATGCTCTAAGATACCTACCGACGTCTTTCGATTCACAAAACGTTCCGAAAGGTAAAGGTCGCACGATGAGTTACTCGAACCAATGGGCAACTCGGTTCTCGTGTTTTCGCGTTTTCACTCGCGGCACGGGGGATAACGACGGATGCCCAGTGAAATCCGATTATCGCTGGTAATCCGATATTACACGTCGAAACGTTCTCGCTCAAACGTATTTGATTTATAAATACACGCTAACCCGAGCGGGGGTATACCTAACGAGTATGCGCCACATTGTTTTATCGCGTTATCGTTCATCGCGGGAGTAATCGGCCGCGAATTTACGTTCAACTTCTGTGTCGTGGATCGATAGAGGTGTAAAACGGCAAATGTCGTAGCGAGGCGATTCTTTTCTTACCAGATATCAGGTTGTCCCAATAGTTTCTTCCGTTTTATCAAAAAAATACTAGACAATAGATTATTTGATGTTTTATGTCACGTTACCGAATTACGTACGACGAATTTTACTTACATATATAAAAAATTAAATATAACACATATGTAAAAAATTATGTTTTATGTCACGTTACCGAATTACGTACACGCATTTTACTTACATATATAAAAAATTAAATATAACACATATATAAAAAATTATGTTTTATGTCACGTTACCGAATTATGTACGACGCATTTGACTTACATATATAAAGATTACATATGAAGATAATGGCATCAACGTTTGACAAATAACGTTCCATGTTCACACGAACACCGCCAAATAAAGCAGCTACATCCAGATGGTGGAAGAAACTTTTGGGAACACCTAATACGTCTAGTCGTTGCTAAATAATGATATAACAGTAGCTATGTATGTCCTAAGAGTCTAATTGCAATATATAGAAACGATCGTGTAGCGAGCTCATCATCGAATTCAATAAAGACCGATGACTGCACCCTCTCGACCCTCGAACCGCATACTAATCGAATTCGGATTAATAACTACAATCCCTGAGAAGCAGATAATAAACTCGTGGAAAACAAGTACTAGCTACCAAGCAATATCGCTTCTCGGCTTTCCGCAAAATCCTACGATAGGGATTGCGAGCCAATTAATCTCGCGGCGTTGAGGAGGGTGCGGAAGCAAACCGGTAGACTTATTTGCCGCATAATGCGTGCACGAGCCGTAGAACCCTATGCCCTTGCCTCGTTTCCTCGCGTTCCTCGTCCCGGTCATCGAGTGGTAAATGGTCGAGTTGGACGGACCATGGGTTTTCTCCTAACCTTCGGGGTCCAACCGTGGGCTACGTACCCCATGCTGAGACTGTGGCACGCGTCGGGCACATCATTACGCGAGACACTTGCTTATGGAACACCAAGGGTGTCGTCGTCTACCCTCTTACAAAGGAGTTGTCTACTAACCGTGCGTTTTAACAGTCTAACTTTGGCGGGTAAGTAAATGGAAAAATGCTGGATGGATGGATTCGTTAACGAGTGGTTTATAATTGATTAGGAACCTTGGTTTGGGAATACTAATCAGGTCCAATTAAATTACGATGTTTCTACTAATCAGTCGAGAAATCTGCTTTCGTCCGTTCGAAAATGATCCATTTCGTGTCCAATCCTAAGTAGTGGAAGCGGTTTGCGATAACATATGAGATCGTTTGTCCCGTTTTCGTTTCCAGGCTAGTCTTTTTGCGAAACGTAGCCGGGTCGGCGTCGTTGGCGAGTCTCGTGTTTCCCTGCCGGCGGTTTTCAGCACGCAGACTCGGTTTCGATAGCGTTTCATCGGCGGCAAGGGCGTGGCGAAAGTTCGGTCCATACTTCCAACTTAATTCGGTTAGCCGAGATTTATATCCCCTTTCTCAGCTTTCCACGATTCGCGCGCGCGACTAGCGAGTCGAGCGAACGTGCTCGCTCACCTAAACGCCCCCCTTCCACCCTCGTAGGATGAGCTTTACGAGAATTTATAAGCGGTCCCGTTGACAATCGCGCAACGCCCAAATTGCTCGGATATATGTAGTACAACTATCTACTACCGCTAGGTACTCGCGCGCTTCCCCGATTTTCGTCGACGCCCTTATTTATTTGCCACCCCGTAAGTCTAGCTTCCCAGGGCCTCGGAGAGGAGACTCGAGGGATGATGCGATGTGCATTATCGGTCAATTTTTAGGGTGGCACTCGTCCATCCGGAATTCATCGCTTTGTTTGTCGGCGGTCTTTTACGAGCCACGACGAATCCCGTTTCAACCCCCGAACGCCGAACGTCCACTCGGTTGTTACTCGAGAAATTTACTCGAAACTACGGAAAGCAGCCTGGCCGATACGTCAAACCTATACATTGTCCTTCCAAACCTCGAGTCGAGAAAGCTCGAGGAGTCACGATGCAAAGTCAAGAGGATAATCGAGAGTAGAATGATTAGCTCGGTCGATTAGGTAATAAACGCCGGCTTTTAACCCCTGTCATTAATATTCAAGGACGCAAAGTACTCGCTCGCGCATCTTCTTCTCCTCCCACAGCTGATTCTCGACTACCAAGCGTTAGGGGATGAGGGGGTGGGGTGCCTATTAATATAAATAATAGATGATCGTGTTAGGGGAGGGTTCCGAACGGCACTTGCCAGTGTCGCGTTAGACACGTACGAATCGAAAGGGCAACCCCTACTAACCATCTACCCACTCTCTCTCTCTTTCTCTCACGCGCTCTTTTTCACATAGAACGAGGATCATTTAATCATTTCGACGAGCGATAGAAAATTCATGAGGTCGTAGTCGACGACACACCAGTCAGCCAGCCAGTCAGCCGCAACCCTGTTATATCCTGGGGACTCTAGGACTAGGAACGAGTCGTAGGAGTAAAGAAGAGGGTGAGACTTAGGATGTACGATCTACGTTCCGCCTTTATGAGCGCGTGGGAATAGTTGTACGCTGAATCACGCGTAAAAACGGCTCTAATACGATTTTAATTCGATTTCCATCGGGCTCCTATCTCGAGAGAGTAAGGAGAGGAGGAGTGGTACGATCGATCGACGAGTGAACAAAAGCTAGTTGGCTCTGGTGGCAGAGTCGTAGTAGTAGCAATAGTAGTAGTAGTAATATCTTGGACTTGGCCAATGGGTTTGCGAGAGGAGAGACGGCTCGTCAAACGAGTTCGCTTTGGCAAAGGACAGTGAGTCGTACGACGAAGAGACGTAGGGTGATACCGAAAAAAAAAGAGTAAGCGAGACATCCAGAGGGTGAACGGAATGAGAAAGAGAGAGAAAAAGACAGAGAGAGAGAGAGAGTGAGAGAGAGAGAGAAGTCGAAAAGCTCTTGACGGCAGGCTCGTATTTTCCCGGGACGAAAAGATTCATCGACGATGTTCCCAAGTCCCGATGGTTGACGTCCTAAGAGCGAGGACGCGAAAAGGCGAGAAAGCTCGTTAGGTTTTAGACGCAATCAATTTAGGCGCCTTCCTTTGTCCCTCAGCCGGCGCGCGGTTTCAAGCGCGGCAAACTCGCGCGCACGCTGTATATACCACGTTACTATACGTATGTATGTATGTAATATACGAGGAGGACTCGTCCGAGGACAACGCGCATCTCGAGTATTTAATGCGTTTCTCGTAGCTTTGTAACCCCTCGTCGTCGCCGTCGCCGTCGTCGTCGTCGTCGTTGTTGCTCAGCCCGCTTGGGCAACCGAACGCGAGCGCTCGCGCGCGCGCGCGCACCCACACGCTAGCGCGCATCTCTCTGACTCGCTCGAGCGCGCGTTCCTGCCTGCTCTGCTCTGCCTGCCTGCCTGCCTGCGTGTCGCGGCCATCCAAAAGACAAAATCAATAATCGGCCAGTGACTAACGCCAAAATATCCGCGGGTGCTTCTCGTTTATGCGAAACCACGAACGAGACACTTGTACGAGTCCGGTGCTTATGTCTATTCTCATTTTTATCGCATTCTTTTCTATGTCCTTGATCCTGTGGTTTAATTCTCAACGGTGGAGGAGTATTTTAAGTTTAGTTATCGATGGGCCCGAGTTGTTTGTTTATAGGAAGAGAGATTATGGACTAAGGATTTCGATATTTAACGTGTTAAATGAAAATGTAAGAATAATAGCTATGATAGAGATAAGAAAATAATTTTCGCCGGGTATATTGCGACACTAGTTTGTTAAGGGTTAACATAGGTACGTAACGTACTCGTCGGGGTTTTGGTAAAAATTGGAAGGATTAGGGAAGCGTGAAGGAGAGGGAGTCGAGACGAGTACAAGGTGGTTTTAGTTAGAAGGCATAATCGAACATTTCCATAATCTCCTAACGACGTTGGGCCGACGTGAAAATATTTATTTTACCGTAGCCGAGAATGGCTAATTTTTGGTCTCGGGTGTGTTTACACAGCGTTAGCCAGACCTTTACCGACGTGTTAACGTCTTCCCTCTGGAGTCCTTTTCTCGGTTATACCTACTCCTTCGGGATACAGCCACCTGTCAAGGAGAATTTAATTTTTTCGAAAATGCCGATCATTTCCTAGATTACCCGTTGTTCGGTCTCTCGTTGAAATAATAAACGAACCCTGCTAGAATAACCGGCAGTTGTTCGGCGGGAAGTTAAGAAAAGTGTTCTCTTCGTTAGGACATTTTTACAGGACCTTTTTTTTATAAGGAACTCGTCTTTAAATTTTATCGAAGGGCCAGGGGGGAGAGTGGAACATAGTTTACGAGCTTATGAGAAAGTTAGAAAACTATTGGCCGTCCTTGTCTTCGAATGATGAAGAGATGTCTAAAAGAGTAGAAGGGGTATGGTGTAGACTAGAAAATTACCATAAATTCAGGGCACAAATGGTAATATCCCGGTATAATTCTCGAGGACTTACGACTTACGGCCGCCTACTAAACATAAACACGCTGAAGGAAGTCTTCTCTTGCGAGGCTGAAAATTCGCGGGTCATTTGAGCCGTTTCCGCGCCATTACCTTTTCTTAGCTCGATTCCTTCGCGAGGAAAGAAGGAGGAGGAGGAGGAGAAGAACTGCGGAGGACGATGCTGAGGATCGAAGTCGTGAGAAGGAGACGGAGAAGGGTAAAATGGGGAGGGGGAGGTTGTGAAAGACGAAAAGACGAGAAGCAAGGGTAGCACGAACGTGACTCGATTCCTCGTTATCTTCTTCTTCCAAGATTATATCCTCGAACGAATCCTCTCTCTATCTCTATCCTTTTTCCTCTCCATCGAATCAAACGATCACAGCGGGAAATCTTTACTATCTCCTATTTCTTCTTATTTTCTAGTAAGTCTTTTATAATGTCTACTTTGAAGTAAGAAATCGTATATTAATGTTTTTAAGACTTACACGAAAACAGGAAAACATTTTTTTTAAATAAAATTCCTCCATCGTTCAACCATTTTCTAATAATTACACAAAAAGAAGGAAAGTATTTTCTCTTAACTTATCCTACTCATTTATATGTATAGTTATCTAGGTTATATAATTCTTTTTAAAATAACAATTTACTTTAATTTAATGTATTCTTCTATTTACATACATACGTAGAATATTTCAATCTCTCTCGTCCCTTTTTGAATCTACCACGCTTCACCATGATGATTTATTTATCGGAACGGAATCGAATCGAGTTGTAAAATGTAGAAACAACAGAACCGTGAGTTCAATAGAAAGAAACAGAACGTGACTGGATTTTTCCCCGCTTTCGGTCTACATTGTTCACGTTTAAATGGCGCTCGTATGAAACGTAAAACACGTAAAGCTTTAACGATCCTTACCTACTGAAAATGCGGGACGATCGAACAGCAAGGAGCACGCTTACCCAAGAACGTCGTCTACTTTCTCGGTAACTTATATCCTGGCACGAAGAACACGTTTTCCACTTCCTTCCGCTCCATCGATTTCGAACTCGGACGAAACTCAGTCGAAAGCACACCGACTACCTACTACGTACTACCGTTCGATACGTTAACTCCATTTTCGGTGGGATGACGATAACGCGAAGAGGAGTATCTTCTTTTTCTCTCTCTTTCTCTTTTTCTTTATTTCATCGTCGTTCGATGCACAGCTCGTTCGATTGATCGTATCGCTTTTCGATGCAGATATTTTACCGAAACTATTCGTACCTAGTACGTAGAGTATCTACTCGAAACTTTCGTCGGAGAAACTTCCAAATATACATTTTTCTTTATTTTATCGAGAAGAGAGTAGGTCGATGACACCGTAAAGGAGAAAATCGAAGAATCGTTGCCATTTTGTATCACGTATGTAGATATAGCAAGACTGAATATTTTTATAAATAATGTAACAGCAAGAGAACGTGTCGGGTTATTTGAATAAGAGAGAGAGAGAGAGAGAGAGAGAGAGAGAGAGAGACTGATAGAATTGAAGAAGATGGTCTAGGACCGAAAAAGAGGCTGTAAGATCGGTGATCTCTATCCGTCGGGGACATCGCCTCGAATCGCGAATGTTACGGCATCTCGCGCGATTTTACGAGCGGTGCTTTTGTGGGATACGCGCGGCAGCGTAGTTACTGCCTTCGGAAAGCGTAGCCCGAGCTACAAGCGCCATTTTGTACGATACGACACGAGTCGGTACTCGACAACGCTTCCATCTCTTTTTTTTCCATTCTTTTTATACCCATCGACGTATCCCCGAGCTAGGACATAAAAAAGTTTCAACAATCACGTGACTCGGATATAATCACAAAGTGGAATAGTTTATAAACAAAGAGTAGACTTGGGTAGTAGGTACAGATTGAAACAAGAACACGATGGCTACCTCGTTTAAGTCATTAAATTCTTTTAATCGACGTAATCCAAATTAATCGATGTTTCGGAATAGGGTAAAAGAGAAATGAAGAGCAGCGCTTATCCTCGTTATCTCGAACGTTAATAACGTTAACTACGATAACCTATCAATAGGTATCTCGATACAAAAGGGATTATTATCTTACCCTCCCATCGATGTAGTACAAAAAAAATAAAATAAAATAAAAACTAAAATTACATGGATATAAGTTTAACGCGAAAAGGTTCGAGTTAATTAGAAGAGCGTCGGGATTTCGAAGTTGCTTATTAACGGCATCCGTTTAGAACCAGCATTTAGGTAGGTACTAGAAGGTTTTCGAATGGAACGAAAAGAAAATGTCGAAGACTTCCTTCTTCTCCTCCTACTACTCTTCTTTGAGGAGGTTACGTTTCTCTACCTGGCAGACCGTTCTAACGAATTCTCAATGGCGCCTGAAGTTAAACGGGGCTCTGGGAGAGGGGGGGCCAACAATGGGTCCCTGTTGTCAGGAAGGGGCCTTCCTTCGGAGGAACCTTTGTCATGGAACTCTCGCGTGGAACCCGAGGAGAACTTCTCAAGAGAGAGAGAAGGATAGATGAGAGAGAGAGAGAGAGAGCTTTGTCGATGACTTGCTCCTCGCAAGGCATTCGCCGCTACTTCAACTCGATTTTTTCCCCTAAGCCCGACGAAAGGGCTTTCCATCTTCTTGCCGCGCGTACAAACCTAAGCGCCACGTCAAAATTCTTCGCTAATGGGCGGCTCGCTTCTTCGTGGTAGCGCCACGAGTAGGTACCCACCTATCCTTTGTATTTTTCTTTCTTTTCTTATTTCTTAACTTCTACAAAAGCGATTAAAAAGTCACGCTTGTTTAGCATTTTCTTAACGATTTATCAACGATAACGATTTCTCGAGAAATCGCCTTTGAGAAGAAACATAAATTAGGCCTACCTTTAAATTATTATTAAGACGAAGTTCGAGCGCGAATGACAGAGAGAAAAAAGAACAATCGAAGAAAATGTCAGCTTACCCCAGCTATAAAATTATGCAAAATGGTATTTAGCGTAGCAGAAAACACGGAAAACCGATTCGAGCCCGACGCCGACGATTTTACACGTCCGTTGGTTAGAACGGCTCGCACGTGGACGCACTCGAATGCGCTTAGAGATCAAAGACTCGCAGTGTTAGATTTCTTTAGCAAAACTCTTTAAAAGCAGGTCGGTGAGTACATAAGTAACAGCGTACGATTCCGCTGCTGCTCGATTTTTACCGATTTTAGTTTACGAGTGAAGAAAAAACGGAAAAATTTATTTAAAAATCGTACGAACATAGCCACGGATGATATTACCCTCATCTGCTTCGAAATCGATAACTCTAACGACGCACCCGTGACATTTTAACAAGCCGAAGCGTAGCCGGGTGCGCGGCGCATTATCTAATGACCGCTAAAACCATCGAATCGCGTGGTAGGTACGCAAGCCCTCATTAATATCTCGCTATCGTTCGCTTTTCCATGGTTCGCGCGAGCTCGCACGTGATCGGAGTAAATCCCCTCGTTGATTTGATATTAGGTGACCAAGAAAGTTCTGTTTCTTTCGTTTCATCAGCTTTTTCAAGGTAAAACAATCGTGTAATATTTTTTACTACTTACCAGGTACAACCACGTGATACGTCGATACTTTATCAGTATCGATTGACGATACGTTATATTCTAGGGTATGTTATATTATAATTTACAATATGTTCGGTCGTAGTCTGTCCGAACGTGTCTGTCGACCGTGCTTCTTCGCATATTTACCTGCTCGCGATATTTTTTTTTACAGCCCCGTTATATACGTGTGCTAAAAGTTAAATTTTATAAAAATGGAATTTATATATTACCCTCTCGGTCGGAAAGAGTACTACAATATAATAGTGAATATTTCGATCATTAAGATTGTAAATAAAGATCATTACGTTTTTATTTTACTCGTAAGTAGCAAAAAAACTTTCTTGGTTATCTCATATTAGAAGAATTATCCTGGTGATAAGTTTAAAAAAAAATAATATCATCGTGGGTCATGATCGATCAGAAAATTGGCTCTTTCCCCCCTTCGGAGAAAGCAACCGCTTATTGTACAGCTTAATCGCATAATAAACGGACGAGCCGATGCCCGGTGTAATTTCGTTTCACTACTGGCAATGCGAGAAGACGCGGTCGAAGGACGAGGGTGTGGGGGAAGAGGGTGTCAAAGGCCCCACCTGCGTATCGATCCTACCGAAAGGACGCGTGGCAGGGCAGGGTGTAATTTTCGCACCCCCGTAAGAAGAAGAAGAAGAAGAGGAAGAAGAAGAAGAAGGCGGGAGCCCCTGCCGGTAGTCCTACCAGCCGAAAATTACGTCCGTTTGTGCTCGATTCACGTACCAATCAGAGACGTACCTACGAGCCCTCGTAGAATCGGGAGCGAGTCGAGGGCGATCGCGATAACGGCTAGTCAAGACGATCCGTTCTCGTTTACGATCTATACCATTAAACGTACACGCGTTTGTCAATAGGTACGTAGACCGAACTATAATTTGAACGAAGTAGGTAGGTACTATGTGGTTTATATTAATCGAGTCATTTGCTATTTAAAAAATCGTTACGTCTACCAGCACACGGTAAGAATTTCGTTTTGGATTTTGATCAAATGCACAAAGACTCGCTCGCGTGCCCGTAAAATCTGCCGAAGACGTTTCGATTAATCTCACAGCGGGTGGTTATTATTGGGTTTCTTTCTTTGACTCGCGGATGGGAATAATAGAAGAATGCTATAGGGGAAACCGAATATCTAGTGGTAGTGGGTACGTATATATGTATATATGTATAGGTATATAAACCTAGAAGAATGCACGAATGTGCAGGATCGTAGGGTCTTTAATAAATTCATCGAAATAGCTCCAGTGAACGGCTCGTGTTCGTTCGTTCCTTCCCTCTCTGTTCTTCCTAGGCGGTATAGTTTCTTCCTAAAGAGAGTACCAATCTCTTCGAACGTCGTACCGGAATACGTCGCTCCTTTTATAATAATTATCCTCCTCCGAGAGACGGAGCACCGCTACTCAGACTGATAGAACTTGGCTCGGAGCGTGGATCGAAAAGTGGAGGGGAGTGAAAGGAGAAGAAAGTAGGGAAAAGGAACAGACGAGGAAAAAGAAGAAGAAGAAGAAGGAGAACAAGAAGAAGAAGAAGAAGAAAAAAGAAGAAACGGAGGAGGAGATTCCAGAAGATTAGGAAAAACACGAGAGACGTAAAGTAATCGGAGAAAGAGACGGAAAAGAAGCTGGCGGGGGGAGGGGG
>JAIFRP010000031.1:5525999-5540619 GCA_032403825.1 Odynerus spinipes
AAAAAAAGAGAGAGAGAGAGAGAGAGAGAGAGTGATTCGAATTTCCTTTTTATTGTTCTTGGTGTCGAATACGAAGCTCCAGGCGGGAGCCTCCATTTTGAGCGGCGCGTAACGTTGCCTCTGCTTTTTAGGGGGTTGGACTGCCGTGGTTCGGCCCTTGTCGCCAGCTCCTAGCCGCACCCTGACATTTACTTAACAACCTAACGACGTTACGTTTGTTACGCTAGATTAGGGGATCCCCCGATGCGAACTCGAGTGGCTAACGACCAATAGAATTTATAGCGCGTAGACGGTAGTAGGTACGCGACCGACTCGTCCCTCTTTTACGTAGATGAAAAGTAACGGCTCTTTCTCGCTGCGTGAAACGCGACGTCCATCATAACTTATGTCTCATATATGTATTTAATATCACGTTTTTTATATATGTGAAGTTTGATTAATACTTTGACGTAGCTTTGACAAATCGGGTATAGCAATGTGTATTAGTTATGTGTGATCATTTATAACTTATTAAAGTGTTTTGCAGTTAGTATGTTTGAAGTACCCACTCTTAACAAATTTTCTATAAACTATTAAATCTTATTCTGTATATACATATATGTACAAATATCGTATATTTATCAAATTTTTATCTTACGACTTGAGCCATTTATAATCAAATAGACTTAAACGTATCATTATTATGTCATATCTCGATTTTAAAAGAAATAATTTTTAAATTACCGTGACCATTATAAATTCACCCAGCGAACGAGTACAACTAAACCATTAAACATAATAATTAAATATAAAAACAGTCAGGACACGATCACGTTATTCGAGTCACATTTCTTCGCCACCATTTCAAAGCCACCTTTGGGTGTTTATCGTTCCTTTTTTTCTTTCTTTCTCTCGTGAAACGATTTTTCTCTCCCCACAGATATCGCTAAACCATCAGAAACGATGGAAAAAAAAGTAAGTAATAAAAAGGAAACGCGATCATCAACGATACGTCCAGGAATTGATTTGCACGAGAAGGATAAATCGCGAGCGTCAAAGATGTCGCGTAATGTGCGCGATATCGATGATCTTTCTCGCGTTAACGAGGAATACGATTTTATACGAAAGAAAATCGAATGGAAAGTTTGATAAAGAGAGAGAAGGAGATACAGAGAGAGAGAGAGAGAGAAAATGGAATGGAAGAAGAATTTTCTCGTTGACGCGTTGTACCGCGCCTATTTCGCTTCTCGTACCAACCAACCTGCTCGGGATATCATTATCATTTAATTTTCACGTTCGGCGAAACGAATTTCTGATTCTATGCTCGTTAACGTTATAGCGAGTCTCTCCTTCTTTCTCTCTATCACACAACTTTTCCTTCGTAGACCGTCGAATTTAAATATCCCAATCGATCACCGATCGCGGATCATTATTTTTATGGTCGCTTCGAGCCGAAAGTCTTCCTACAAATTGGTACCCTCTTATTTTTTATCGCGAGAACGTTCACGGCTTCGTGAATATTTCAGAACGCTCGGATATGTCGCCGAGTCAGAGGTGACGTCGGGAGACACAGACCAAAATTGGAGGCACGGTGAAAATTTATACCGTAAGAATCTGTAAACGATGGTATGTAAAAAAATGGAAAACATTTCTTTGTGAAAAACTATTTCAAAAGCACTTTATCGTATGTTTTATTTCATGGTGAATTTGTGAGTGAAAGAAGCCCGCGAGTTCGTTCGTATTGTATGTAGGTGTTCGGAAACATCATCGACGTCGTTATTTCTTTTCCAGGTATCATTGATCATTATAAAGTCGAAAAGAGTATTCCGCGTTACGAATCTTCGATCATAAAATCGTAAATAGATTTTCATTCGCTCTTCATCGATCCCACGTTATAAAATTTCCGCACAAGTTCGATTCGATCGACTTTATTCCGACCAAGTGTCATTATTAATTACCGTATAAAAATTAATATCGACAAACGCGAGAGAAAAAGATGGAAATATACGAGAACATATTTGTGCGCCATCGCACCCGCTTAAAAAACCGTTCGAAGCGTATTATACACTTCAAATTCTTTTCAGTAAATGCGTTTCGATGCGTTAGTCATAAAAAAGATTATTTAAGGTTAACAGCCAAACGCATTTTAAATAATAATACCTAGGTAAAGTTGGATACGGGTGAATCGTGCAACGCGGCATAACGGAGAAGTATTTCAAAGTTGTTCTACGATATAAATTAATAGGAATCATTTTTAATAATTATTATTATAGATCAAAATGCGAGACAATGAGAAATTAAATAACTTTTATTAAATCTTTAAGAATAATACACAAATTTATAAGAGATTATTTTATAAGATTCATTCGATACTTATCGCATGGTTTTAACAAATTGTGACATTTCAAGAATATTATTTATGAAATATACATTATTTGTTACATTATATCCGCGCAATTTAGTGATTTCAAATACACAACAATAATACATATATGGTGACTCTACCTATCGCCGGAGCAAAGAGTAGCATTCGTGACTTTTACCCTTTGAACATCGATAAAGTAAATACCACGTCTGACTGATCAACTATAACTACTTCAATACATCGTGAACATTTCTAAATCGTTTAGAATTAAACATAAATATATAAAAATATCGAACTGTCTTAGCCCATAAAATTGGAGTCAACATCTACAGATTTCTACATCTATGATAGTCGATAAAAAAGATCTCTATACTTTTATGAACGAATTAAAAAATCAATATACAGATAGCACCGCAATCGTCTAGAATTCTTCTTTATCGATAGAACCATCGACGTTTTCACTCCAGATCGCGCTGTTCTCTATTTCCCTCTCTCTTTCTCTCGTTCTACCTTTTCCTCTCTCTTTCTCGCTCCCACTCGACATTACCACCGCCTACGTGCTCGAAGCTCGGGGCTCCTCACATTGACCGCGGGTCGTAGTCGCGTTCGACTCTCGCGGTCTCCTCGCGAAAGGTGCATGCGTGCGCGCGCGCGCGCACACCTAAAGTCTCCTCGGAAGAGATCCCGATATGGAAAATGATCGGACGATACGAAGGCTTCGGTGGATCGTTGTTATTGCTCGAGGATTCTCCTTATAGAAGACGAGGCCGCGTAGAAAAACAAGATGAGCGGTTCGCAGCAAGAAAACGCGGCGACGATCGTCTGCAGGGAGGTTTTCGACGAGACGTCTCACCCCTCGAACGAAGGTACGTCAGAGAAAGTGACTTTTTGTTCGTAGAAAGGTCCCTTTCTTTGTTTAGCCAGCACCGTTCGCCACGATCGACTAAGCCTCAGCACCTCCACCTTTCTGCTTGGCATTATCTTATCGATACCTCTACGCTCGGTGTTCTCTGCGTGCGTTGCGTTCTCCCAGGCAAGCGGGTTGCGCGCGATGACCGTTCTTCCTCCTCACCCCTGCACGTCCACTTTCGCCGAAGGTGTCCTGTGCCGCGTCCTTGACCACGAAGACCGGCCGACCTGACGTGGCCGAACGACCGCCATCAATACCAACCCTTAGTGGTAGTTTCTTAAAACCCTCGTGGAATGCTCGATAAAAACGAGGCAACGTCGTCTTTAAACCTACCCTCGATCGACCGCGACCTTTCTTCCTCTATCCGTCTCTCTCCATCTTACAGCAGTTGACATTAAAGCCTAACCTTACTTCTCGTTCTTTTTTTCCTTCTGTCAACGTATCTAGACTGGGGATCGGCTCTCCTAGACGCGTAAAAGAGAGACAGAGTGTGTCATGAAAAGGGCACGCTCGGCGCTTTCCTTGTTTATTTACACCGCGAGCAGCAGCCTCGGCGCAGGGTCGGCAGCGCAGCACAGAACGAGAGAGCCGGCTGCACCGAACCCGTTCCCCAACGTCCAGGAAAATCAATAGCTTCCGCAGTGCGGCGAAAGTTTTGTCGTAGCTCCTACCATCTTTCGACGAGCCGAGGAAACGTTCCTTGTGCTTCAGGGATCCCGAGGGTATTCTAGCTACTGCTAATCCAATTAATCGACAAACCTCGTAGGCTCAAATTCGAACGTTCTCTCGACTGATCAAAGCCCGGTTTAAAAAACGTTCAGGAAACGTTCGTAGGTTCGGTTAGAGCCTAAACTTTGCCCGGTGTCGATCGCGTTGAACCCCCGACGATAACCGAGAGCTGCCGATGGTGTATACGTATATGTAGATACATATATACATATGTAGGAACAGATGGTGCCTAGCGGTAGTAGGCACCCTCGAGGGTCACCTGTCAAAGACGCTCTCTGATGGAATTTTTAAGTTCTATCCTTTGTTTTATCCCCACAGTCTCATTCCTAGATAATGTGGGATTAGCCTGCGACCAGACACTATAGATACCTACACCCCTAGGTACACATATACCTGTTGTAATATCTACGTCATAGACCATCACTTTCTTACGTCCATGCAACAGGCTAACAGGCTTATTTTCGAGCTTGACATCAGCGATTATCGATGCTACTACACCTCCACTCTTCTTCGATTATCGTTCTTATGGAAGAACGCCTTCCGACCTACGTCCAATCCCACATAATTTTTATTTTTAGGAAATGTCTTTCATTAATCTCGTTAACTCCACTTTGTTGCAGAGGTACTGGACTATGCCAAGAGACTAGGAATAGATCCAGATGTCGAACAACATTTACTACCGCTCGCACGCGAAGGACTCATGGCGGCCCTTCCAAAGGGCTGGGTCCCGTGTTATCACGAAGCCAGCGGGGCCTGGTATTATTATCAAGCTTCCACCGGCACCACCACCTGGGAGCACCCATTGGATTCCGTGTACAGAGAGCTCGTTGAACAGGCCAGGGCTGGTAACCGACAGATGAGCGTTGGTACGATCAATCATCGTAATATACGATTGCGAACAAAACATATGATCGTTAGGTTAGATTACACCGCCGCGGATTAGATTAGATGTTCTCTATCTCTTTCCTTCTCGTTTACACTCTCGGTTGACGTTACATAAACAAACTTCACACGCGTGCTTGTCTTCGTTCATCTTTCTTACTGTGTAGTTTATAAGTACTCCTCGCTTTCGACGCAACCTTTTGTCGCACTTGGAACGGATAAGATGCCTGGTGAGCGATTAGAGATTAGAAACGAGCTCGATGAGAGTTGGGATTTAAGGTTTGGGTAGAGCCAAGATTTATCGTGAGTTATTAATGATTCGATCTCCGTGCCAATTTTCTATAATATCTCGAAGTTTATGATCTTTAAATATGCGAGAATATCTTCTCGATCTTTACACTCTTTATAATAAAAAAAAATAAAAATAACTCGCCGAGACGAGTCGCTGATATTTATGAAGTGGCTGATAATCTAAATAGATCGTTATAAACTTATATCAGGACTCGGTGGTTTTAAATAAAATCAGGGAGTGCCGTTAACTTTCTGATTACATTAAACGCATATACCTACTATTGGAAAGATGAAAAATCGTGTGACTTGGCAGAGTCGAATCGCAAGGCTGGCTACTCGTCAAGCTTTTTCTCTAAAATACACGACGGATTTCGCTCGGTTGGTAGCCGAGAGACGATTTATCGCAATTCCGATAACCGTAGACTACTACATACATATATGTATATCGCATACATACATTTCTACGTCCATGTACGAACGTTTCTTTTTTCTTCCATTTTGAACTTTTCCCGAGCAAGCCACCGGCACATTGGACTGATCTCGTGATGCAGCAGCTCCGGGCTTACATAATAACGCGCAATGTTCGTTTCTTGGCTCGTTCAGCCTCTTTATGTCTTTACGTAATCTTTCTTTCTTTTTCTTCGTCTTTTTCTTGTTCTTGAAAAGTCTCGCCTCGCCTCGTTTCCTATTACGTCAAAATCGCGCGTGGAAGGGGGACAGGCCACCACGAAAGGAAGAATAACATTTGCGGTTGGTGCTTTTCGGGAAAAGCTTTTCCTCGAGAGTACAGTACTCAGCTTTGCGCGTTGTGTTCGACTGGATAGGATAAAGAGAGAGAGAGAGAGAGAGAGAGATATGATAAAGAGAGATGAAGAGAGAGATAGAGAAAAAGCGTGGAAACCTGTCGACTCGTATCCACTCGAGAGAACGTTCACTCCGTCTACACTTTTCCTCTTGAACAAAAAAAAAAGAAAAAAAGAAAAAAAGAAATGTAGCGGGGTGAGAAAGCACCAACGATGAAAGATAATTTCACGTTCGCTGTTTTAACCCTCTCTACAAACGCCTAAGTACATTTCTTTCGTCAGAGGATGACTCGAAGACCACAGCGAAGGATTTGGAGTCTCACGAGGAGGCCACCTTGCCGAAGGAAGCGACCGGCTCGAAAGAACAAAGCTCAACTTCGAAAACGAAAATTCCCACGAAGCTGGCACCTTTGAGGAAGATCGAGAGGACCCAGGATGGCGGCAGAAAGAAAGAGGAGAGAGCTCGTTCTCGACGCGAGAGCGACACCAAATCAGACATCGTGTCCTCTTTGTCAACCGATAGGTTTGCTAGAGATTACACGAATCTTAAATTTCAAGACCCCAACTTTTACG
The DNA here is from genome assembly GCA_032403825.1 of Odynerus spinipes. Classification (NCBI taxonomy): domain Eukaryota; kingdom Metazoa; phylum Arthropoda; class Insecta; order Hymenoptera; family Vespidae; genus Odynerus; species Odynerus spinipes. The sequence continues at coordinate 5,532,532 of JAIFRP010000031.1, forward strand.
AGTGCCCCAAGTTATTGGACAACCTTCCGATTGCTGCTAGCGCTGTTGAGACTACGACCAACACTACTACCAATACCACACCTAGTAACACACCTGTCACGACACCAAAGAAAGAGTTGGACTTGAAAGAAGTACTCAAAAGATCGGAATCGCTCAGTCCAAGACACGAAAAAGATTGGGAGCAACTTTCTAGTAAATTCAGTTCCGAAGAGAATATTATTGATATCGACAAACTCAGCGCCAGTGCTCTGGCCAGGTCTGAGAGGATCGAGAAATTCGATAAAGAGAAACATCCTAGTCAGTTGGGTCAGCAGAAGGAATTAACACTCAGCGGTGGTGGGTCCATGTTTTTAAAGAGTAATAGAAGTAGGGATACTACACCTAGTCAGGACAGTGCCAAATTGGAAGACTTCAGGATTACTGCTGAAGTCGTTGTCCCGGATGCGTTAAAATCGATCTTGAGAGAGAAACAATCCGAAGATGGTGAGTCGTGATCCATGATTCATCAATATTATTTATCACGATCATTTTCTTTCGAATCAATCAATCAGTCGGTTAGGAATTTCGATGATTTTTCTAATCGATCGACTATTTTTATCTCCGCGTAAAATATTTTAATCATTTCTAACGATTTTTTGATTTTATTTCTCGATAGACGAGAGACCAGTGGACGAGGAACGAAAAAGCGTGAGATTCGACCTCGAAAAAGAAGTCGATATCAAATTCACCTACTCGGGATCTGAAGACGAATGGGATTCAGGTTCGGAGGAACAAAATCCACCAGCTTCGCCAACCACGACCGTCGATCGAGCTCCCATAGGTTCCGAAACTTCTCCATGGCGTAGCCGGTCCTTCGACGAGGATTCCGAGAAAAAAGAAACCAATCTTGACGATAAGAACTCAAGAAAGAATACGCTTCTAGCAAGACTGCAGCCTTTGCCAAAAAGTACGAAAATTGTTGGCAAACGCTTCGTCGTACGAAACGTTTCCGAAAGTGAACATCGCACTCAAATGGCGAGCGATAAATCAGTGAATATTGAAGCAACGGTTTCCGATAATCAGGACGTTGACTCGAATAATAAATTCGAGAATATCAAAAACATCGATTTGCTGTCGAAAAGTGACACGGACACGAGCATTGCGAAAAATACCGATTCCGCTAGTTTTCCTGAGAGAACTTGGAAAACAACGCTGAGACTTCGCCAGAGTAGCGAAAATGGGAGCTTTGATTTATCGAGAATCGAACGCGAACTCGAAAGCTCGCATCGTCCTGGGAAATCTAAACTTGAACACTCGAGAAGCTTAGAAGATACGAAAGTTACTCTGGCGAGGGAACATGGGAGGGAGATTGAAATGCTGAAGAAGGAATTTGAAGAGAAGCTTGATCAGGCTAGAAAGGAATTTGAAGAGAACCTTAGGGTTGAGAAAGAAGCCCTTAAACGTGAATTAGAGGAAAGGCTGGCTGAGTTCAAACGAGAATTAGCTGAAAAGGTGATAACAATCTTTCCATTTTATTTATCTTTTATTTTTAGGATCGTTACAATCTCTTTTGTTAAAATAAAAGTTTAGTATAGAGGAGAGACAATTTGTATAATTTCAGGACACCTCGTCCTGAATTTTTAAAAAACAACGTAAATTCTTACAAATTTTGAGTTAAATATTTGTCTTTTTTCCAGGAAGAGCAAGAGATTCAAAAACTAATCGCAGAAATGGACAAATCCCGAGCAGAGAATCTAAAAAAGGTAACGACCGAATTAGAAGCCTGCTACGAGAAGGAACGACAAGAGATTCTGACGAATTTAAAAGCCGAGCTGGTAGAACGAAAAAGGGAGCTCCTCGAATTGAGAAATCAAGAAATGGGTAAGCTCGAGAACGAGCACGAACGAGATCTCGGTGAGGAAAAACTCGCGAAGCTGAACGAGTTCGAGTTGAGCAAGCAGCAGAACGAGAGAATCGAAGCACTGAAGAAGGAATTGGATAAAGAGTTCGATGAAGTGAGAACCGAGCTGAGAATGCAGCAACGGGAGAAGATAACGAAACTCACGGAGGATCACGAGAAGTGTCTAGCCGAGATCCTGCGTGACTTTAGAATCGATGTGAGTACCTGACGATGCTGTCTATTGTTTTAAAACACTCTTTAAACAAAAACAAAAAGAGAAAGAAGCGCACTTACCTTGTTTCTCCTTGTACATGTATAAAAGATAAAGAAAATAGTAAAATATTTAATAAAACTAGCTAGGGAGCAAGGAAGCAATGGAATTTTTCTAGGCCTCGATAACACACGCATAGGATAGACACGTTTTTTCTTCTCGAGGTTGTATAACAGAGGTTTTATATTAGTTTTTAAATAAAAAAGCAAACAAAAAGAAGAAGAAGAAGAAGAAGAAAAGAAACTATCGGAAAGAATTTTTTCTCGAAGCTTTCCACTAGTATTGTATAAAACTAGCTTAAAGGTCTAAAATACCGATTGTCCTAATATAATAGCTTTAAGAGCGTAAGTAGCTACGGAGAGAACTTTTATCATAGTGTGTTTATGTGTTAAGAGAGTTTATATTTGGGAAAACGAATAAACTTTTACGATTCGTTCGTAACACAGTGGACAGTTGTATGTGTGACACGTTTCTACTTTCTCCCCAGGTAACCCGGGTTCACGCTTTCACGTTTCTCTTACAATCATTATTATAGTATATTAGTAGAAATCATTCGAACTTTTTCATCGAACATACACATGTCTCGTACATAACACATAGCTCATAAAAAACACATTATTAATTACATTCACTTTCATTACGAGTCGTCGTCGGCTGATCTAAAAGATCAAGATCTATCTTGATCGTTGATCGAGACCAAAAAGACAGGAAGACCGAAAAAGGCGTTGAAATTAGCACGATTGTTGTTCTAAAAAACAAAAAAACAAAAAATACAACCCACGCAATCGTGGGAACGTCGATCATTGCTGTCCTGCCGTTTTCAGGAGGGTCTTTCTCGTAAGATGTACAAGCAACGATTAGAGGAAATCCGTGCTGATTTCTCGCGAGACGTCGAGAAGGAAGCGAGACAGCAGACGGAACGTGCCATACAGCAAGAGTGCATGGATTTCGAGAAGATGCGCTGCGAGAAGCGTTTGCTCCAGGACAAGTACATGGCACTGAAGGAGAAGTACATGAAATTAAAAAACGACGTGCGACTCGTCATCGAGAGAAGGAATAAGAGTCGAGAGGGATACACCACAGCATCCGAGACGGAGAGATCGAAGACCGAGAGGACCGAGTCGTCCGATCAAAAGTGAGTCCTGTTTGGAACATTTCTTAAATTGTTACATGAGTTTACTCCTAATCATACAGGGTGTTAGGTAAATGGCAGTACAACCAGAACGGGAGTGATTCTACGTGAAAAAAAAATAAGTCGAAAATATGGAATGAAAGTTTTTTTTTTATAGAAAACTTCGTTTTTGAGAAAAATAAATTTGTAAATTTTTCGAGTACGCGTGCATTTGACTGAGCTTTAACTCGATATTTCGTCGTGGATTACTTCTATTACTGATACAAGAGATATCATCATACTGATAATATTTGTAAACATATCAAGAATAACAAAGGCATCTCCCGAAATATCCGAGAGTGAGATAGTGAAATCGGCCGAGCTGAAACTGAGTCAAGTGCACGCGTACTAGATAAATTTTCAAACAAAGTCTTTTATTCAAAATTCATTGATACAATTATCGAAATGTTTTTTACCGTGATAATTATTAAAACGTTAAAGATCGATTCGCGTTTCCAGTTAATTTATTTTAATTGCACCGATAAATGTAACAATCTAAGAAACGTGGAGAGGTAGTTCGTTATATATTCTTTTATCGTAAGCGTTCCATCATTTCATTTCATTTCATTTCATTTCATTTCATTTCATTTTGATCTCATCGTTACCTTCGCAATCATCGACACCATTTTTCACGCTGGTGTCGGTAGTGGCGAAGGTATCTCGCTCATATTCATGCGATTCGCCCTAATATCTGGCTATAGGCCTTAAATCGTGCCCGTAGTACCTCGCTGAGGAGCACACACTCGACGAATTCCGTCGCGAACGCGAAGCCGGCGACGACGATGACGACGAAGACGACGACAATGGAGGCTCGTGGCACGAACGACAAGAGCCAGAGTCTGAACGAGACGGAGGATTCGAAAAGCACGGCTAAAAGTGGCTCGGGTTTTCGTGCTGCCGCTGGTACCACCAATAACGCGCCTTCCTCGAAGAACGCCGCGAAATTTGAATCTGATGATACTACTACAGCGAGCGAAACTAATGCGAATACTATGAGAAGGCGCAAGAGTCTTGGCAGAAAGACGTCTGTCAATAACAAGCAGCAGAGTGCTGCTACTACCGGCGGCAATACGAATAATAATAATAATCTTGAGAACCCTGTTGAAAATATCAGGAAGCAGCTGGAGAAGCTGGAACATCTCGGTGATCAGCTACCGAGTAACGAAACGGCCTACACGCTTCGATATCCTTTCCAGGACAAAGGTGATCATTTTTATGGTTTTTTTTATATTCGATGGATTTTTTTATAATTTATTCTTGCATGTTTTTTTTTTGGGGGGGGAGTAATTTTAATGGTCGGGTATCGTGATAGTTTAGGGGAGAGAAATGAATATAACATTTTAAATAATTTTAAATAAACTATCGATTGAAATATTTTAATTAAACAAAGGAGAAAAATATTAATTCGTTTATTCTCGAAGTTCGAAGTCATTTTCGAATTACATAGTCTCGGACTGCTCGAGCGTTGGTTTGTAAACAAACATAGAGGAAAAACAGCTGCTATCGATCCAAATAGTATACCCAGCATTCAGTCTAGTTCGAGCATTCACTGCAGTAGGTGTAAACACTTTCTAAGCTATTAAACATAGAAGACGCTATCACGATATTCGAAGAATAGAATTATTCGCTAAATTTTTCCTAATCGATGCTTTATCATCCTCCTGCTCTCTCTTTTTCTCTCTTTTTTTTATTTATAAATTACAACTACCTATTTTATGATTTTTCTCTTAGGAATCTATACACTTTACTTTGGTTAACCACTTTCGTCCCTTCGTCTCTTTCGTAAGTCTACTTATGTGTACGTAAACTCATTTCCACGATTTATTTTCGCAGTCTCTCGTGATCGCACTATTTTTTGAACTTTGCTTTGATCTCGCAGGATCTATATTCCAGTCTCTTCTCTTCTCGTTCTTACTTTGTTGTCGGCTTTGGTTAATTATCGAAAGAAAGCAAACAGGTATTATTATTCTTATCATACTTTAGCACCAGCGAATGCCTCATCGGAGTTGGAATTCTTCCGTCATCGAATACACGTCGAGCGGGATTCGGTGAGGAGGGCGAGGGAAGCATTGAGACAACAAAGAAGTGCTTTTCAGGGCAGGCAAAGGGCTTGGAAACAACGAAGCGCGAGAGCCACCCTCGAGCAGCTTGTCCAGGTAAAGGGCATAATCGATTGACCTATAGAACGATTAGAATACGATTAGGAAATTCGTTAACGAGTTGACTGTTTCATTTACAGGAGGAACGTGAATTATCCGATATGGAGGTCAGCCTACATCGTACCAGAAGTCTTCTGGGCGAAAAGGTCATTTACTTGAGACACTTGGAACAATCCTTGGAAAGGGTAGCCAATGCGAAGAAAAACGAGAATGATGCGACTTCGACGAAGAACGATGAACTGACATTGAGCGATATGTCCAGTGCCAGTAGCGGCTTCAGTTCGACCGATCTTGGAACTGATACTTTTATAGGTAAGATTCAACTTGAAGATTAACTCTTTTAATACTCCAAAATCGATATTTCAACCCTACGATTTTCTCGAGAAATATCTTGAGCCAGTATCTTGACTTTGTATTTGTAATACAATGTTAACAATGTAATTTATCTAAAGTTATCTTTATTCTTAAGAAAAATATCTCAATTTTAATAAACGGGTACTAAAAGTGTTAAGCTTCCAGATCAAGCTAAGAGATTAAGCTTGAAGGTGAAGCCTTCGGATGAAATTTCCTAATCCTTCAACAGCCTACTCAAATCATCGATTCTTTTTTTTATTTAGACAAGCCGGATCATTATCAAGAGTCGACGGAAATAATCGCAAATCTCGAGAACCTCAACTCGGAGATACGTGAAATCTGGAGTGTCCTGAACAAACGTCAGGACAGTAACATCCCACCACCACCGACCTTGATGTACTCGTATCTAAGATGGCTTCGACTACAACCACTCTCAACCTCGTCGAATAATATCCAAGGTGAGAAGAATTAGAACACTTGTCCAGAAAAATTAATCAACGAGGTAACAACTTATCGTTTTTTTTTTTTTTAATTAAACCCTATAGGAACCTTTGGCACACCCAACATCCAATCGAACATCTTGTCTCAATTGACCGCGACACAACCACCCACGACTACGACCCAAAACATAATCGCCCAGTACGGACCCAACAGTGGATTCACCACCAGCGTGGGTAACACGGTCGAAAGAAGTTCATCAAATTTGGTGGACAGAACTCGAAATCTCAGGGATTGGCTGCGACAGGCTCGTGTCGAGACCACCGATATGATTGGCCCAGGACAAGCGACTCTTTAAAGAAAGAAGAGCCTTGAAAATAACAACGATAAGACATTTAGAAAAGAATGAGGCCAAAAATTCGTGCGTTCTCATCTTCCTCGTGTCTCTCCATCGATGATGATAACAAAAAAAAAAAGAAAGAAATTCCTCACTTCGATATCGTTTTCGAGCGTTTTGCCTCGTACCTCGTCGCTAAATTCATTAGTTCCTCGATAACTTCGAACAAAAACCTCGTTTACTTACGAAACATTCGACGACTTTTTATCCGCCATTTTAATCGGGATTGGTATCTCGCTATTTCACGATTGAAATAGTCAAATGATGCGCGATGACGGTCTTTGGGAATTTCGAGAAAAGCGTGATCTTGGAATCATGTTTTATGATCGATGATCACGTCACGAAACGCATTATATTTTAGGATAATACTTTATATTAATTAATTCTAGTCGATGTTACAAAAGGAAGGCTGTAAATAATCAATATTTTCGATTACTATTTCAATCCTGAAGTAGAGCCTTGACCATCCATTGAAAAAAAGAATCGTCATTAAAAAACGTAAGACGATACTCGTACGCTCCGTCAGAGCGAACAGTTTGTATTTATTTATTTATCGTATACATATACATATATACACACACACGTATAAATAACGTATAACGAATTTAGCTCGTAGCGTTTCACTGCTGCTACCTCAGTCGTGAATCTTGAGTCTCTTTTATGACTATTGTACGAACGTGGTGCCGATTAATTAATTCCTACACCGAATGACTTTTTTTGACATTTTTCCTCTTGAAAGAAAGAAGCGAAAAATCAACGATCAAGATCGCGACGACGACGTAAGAATTCCAATTTTTATTATTGTAAGACTCGATGTTCCGTTGTTTCGAAGATTTTTATATATAGCGAATGGTTAATGGTTAATGATCGATGATCGATGACGTTGCGTTGAAAAGATACACGAGACTTTTTTACGATTATTATTAATCTATATATATACACATATACATATATATATTTTTCTTAGTATCACACCTCGCTCGTATAGCCGGTCGATACTTTCCATCGTGTTGCATTTTTCCAGGACCCATTTTTTGTCGTAGAAGGGCACGTTGGATTAGGGATGTGTAGATATTGTAATACGTACGAAGAATTGAGAACAAAAGTCAATTATGTGCGTTCGAGTCGAATCATTTTATGGATCGAATCATCGAATAATTCTTTTTTCATTAGTTTACACGCATCAATAATTTCAAGTTTTAGAGAAAAGAACAAATTTCCATATCGTTTGATTGACTGTTGTTCTTGGTTGCTCGTATTCGATCGTGCTAAAAGAATTTCTACGGCCGTTTTTGACTTGTAAATAATAAGATTTTTGCGAAAGGGATCGTGAAATAGATCACGAACGATCGACTCCTTTTCTTATAGAATCTTTCTCTCGTTGTGTACATATATTTTTATGATCGATTGTTCCCCTTA
>JAIFRP010000031.1:5545519-5556436 GCA_032403825.1 Odynerus spinipes
AAAAGCGTGGAAGGTTGTCTGGTTATCTAGATGAAATTATTCTAATTGGCTGATTTTTTCTGAAGCTACCCGCCCGAGTCCTCCAACGTCAATGACTTCAACACAGGACGTGCTAAGACCACTGGCGGTACAATTTTCCACGGTAGCGTGCCCCTGTCCCGGAAGTTGTACCAGTTGCGATCTTCTCCGCACTTGTTCTCCATATTCCTTCAGGCAAACGCCAATAGAGACACAAACTATGATTAATTATCAACGAAGTGGAGGTACCGAAAATTTTGGGAATTTGTATCGACCTGCTGCGGTTCGAGCAATTTCAAGAGGTGAGATCGAAGATTTATGATCGAGATCGATGATAGAGATTCATTTTGTTCATTTTTATAAATTTTGTTGTTTTTTTGCTTTTTTCTCTCTCTCCATCGTCTTCCACACATGGTTCGAGTATCGGAGTTACGTCATTAACAAATGCCACCATATGGGCAAACCGTTTTGGCTTTCGAATAGCTCGTAGCAGCAAGTAGGGCAAAATATTTACGCGGCAATGTATTCTCGTGTTTCCTGTCTGTGTTTAAACGACATCTTAAGTGGCACCGTGCGTTTACGCGGCGTATAAACAGCGGTTTCACCGCGTGTGTCTTTCCACGCTCGAGTTAAAGCCCGGTAGTTGCTTCGATGCTTTTGCTTACAGCCACTTCAACCCCTTCCCACCCCTCTTCCCTCGTCTCTTTGGCTTTTGTTCGAATTACTGAAGCAAAAGGGCAAAAAGACCCCTCGCTTGGTGTTATTTAAGTAGGCTCGAGAAATCAATTATCAAGCTCGTATATTATGTTTTATCGTTTCATTCGAATTCGACGAAAACGAGAAGAAAATTTCGCGAGATTTTCGAAGAATAGAATAAGCGAATACGAAAATAGCCACGACCTTAAAAATGTCCGTCGGTGTTGGGTATTCAAAGAGTGGAGGGTTATCGCGACGTTTAAAATTCCTACAGATGTTGCATGCTTTTCGTGAGATTGTAAATCAAACTAAGAGGGGGGCTTGGCTCATCCCTTTGAAAGGCTCTCTCAAAGATTTTTGGTGCAGCTCGATGCAAAAGAAACGAAATAAATTGATAGAAACATAGAAACGATTTATTATAAATAGATAAACTTCGTTTTTTTAATAAATATCTTTTTAATATTTCAATTTGATATAATAGGTGACGTTTCAGTCCCAACGACACCGTCGTCGACACTCAGCAACCCAACGGAAACAAATACAAGAAGAAAAAGGTCATGGTCCAGAGCAGTTTTCAGTTCTCTCCAACGAAAGGGTCTCGAGAGGAGATTCTCTTTGCAAAAATATATCACAAAACCCGACAGAAGACAACTGGCCGCTACTTTAGGACTTACCGATGCCCAAGTACGAATTTCTATCAATTTTATGTTTTCTAGGAATTATTTATAGTATAATATAATTATTATTTTTAGGTAAAAGTATGGTTCCAAAATCGACGAATGAAGTGGCGGCACACGAAACAGATTGAAAATAATTCTTTGGCGGATCCGGACTCAACTCAAAAAGAAATTCCTCCAAAAATTACGGGTGATTCGACGAAGGATGCCGAAGGAAAAATACGCGCTTCGGATGACGAAGAGGACATGGAGATTGAAGTGGACGTATAAGAATTTATATGTGTGAAAAGTGCCTTCAATATTTCCTAAAGAGTTGATAATATCTATCTATTATCGAAGGTGTATATTTTAGTGTTAATTTAATAACTATAGGTAGCTGTAACGATTTTTTAAAGCAATTTTGGAATATGATAGAAATCGTGATCGAGTTGATCAAAATCAGACACAAGTAAAAAAAAAAAAAATAAATAAAAAAAAACAGATTTAAGTCAAAATAAAACTTTATTGCATCACACGATATTTACAGATAGATGTATTTTTTATATCTATATAAGAGTCATAGTTTATCTCTTTACATAGAATTTTTACTGATCTGCTTCTCGAAGCATAGAATTGATTCTTTCTAACAAATTGGTCGGTTGATCGTCTTTAGAAATTAAACTATAAATTGATTTTTCTTTAGCATCTGCTATAAAATCTTCTAACACGATCTTCAACATCTTTAGATCGAACAAACAATGATTTCTTCCGAACTCGTATTTTCCAAAAGAAATTACGCCTGTTCCTTTTACAATAGCATCTAATCGTCTCGTTGCGATAAACGATATAAACGAATAGAATTGTATATAATCTATCCCATGTGAAATTTTCAACATTAATTGACAATGCTCCACCCAGTTACTCATATCTTTACAATCTTCCACTTCCTTCATGACGGAAGACAATTCTTGTTTTAAAGTTAGCCATATAGTACGTATATTACAGCCATTGATCCAATTGTGATTTACAGAGATAGTATCTTCCTATTGAATAATATTTTATTTATATTAAGACATTTAAACTTCATTTATATATCAAAGTGTACTCACTAAATTCCAAACTTGATGATGCCACCCAGAGGGTATGAACACGACTTCTCCAGCTTCTTGTATTACGTCGAAACACTTTAAATGTTGGCTATCGTACTTCTTATATTTGTTGTTGTCTTTAAGATCTTCAGAAAGAACGTCGTATACCAATTGACCATAAGAATCACGAAATTTATCTTCTTCGTTTGGTGGGAAAAGTAACCAACGTTTTCTACCCACAACATTTGCAGACCAGCTATACGAAAGAAACACATCTGCGTGCAGCGGCGTCCTAAAAATACATTTTAGTCTTAGATAACTTTAAAATAATTTATAAAGTAAAATATACTATTTCAGTTACCAAGTTCCCTTTGGTCCCATGTAGACGAACATGTAATCGTCGCTTAATTCTGGTTTAGCAATATAATACTCGTTCAACCAATCGGATGCAAAATAATGCGGTACCTCGTAATAAACTAAATCAGGAAAGTTTTTTGCGCAATGCCAATCTTTGAGATACAAAAGTGGCATATCGGACATATAATTAGTTTTTTTAAATGTAACCCAATAATCAAAATATTCCTGCATGATCATGTCATTTTTATGTTGACTATTATAATACCTTCTCTTACAATCAGCTACAGGTACTGTGCATTTGCCTACAAAATCATAATAAATACCTCAAACGATATAAAAAAAGAAATAAAAATTCAAATCACGTTTAAACGTTCAACGCTCACCGAACATGGTTCCGAGTAATTCAAAATTTGGCGCGTTTTCTGATACCCACTGCTGCCTACATGACCAACTTTCGGTAATCGCGGAATCGATGATACATGGTTCGTTGTTAATAAGAAATTTGTTAAAAAAATCATGATAGGTTAACAAATGATTCACTCGTGGCACAGATTCAATCGTTGAAACACATTCGTCGTTGAACGGTATCTCGTTCTTCTTTATTTCAATTACTTTATACATAATGCAGATTCGACTTGCACAATTTGCGCCACTGATATTTTTTACTAAATATTGTTATACTCGAAGGAAACACACTTAAGAGAAAACAAGAATTCAAATTAAGATACAACATAATGCAGTAAAGAAATCTTTAATATTTATACGATTCGTTCGTTAAGAAATTATTCCAAAACAAAGAGACCATTTGCTTCTCGACACTACACTTTTCAATGACATTTCGACGATCCTTTTCTAATTTCTCAACATCCAACAAATATGAATAACACATTTTAGGCAACCGGTATACAAAACGCCATAAATGTAATTTTTTAACGGATCATGACGATAAAATAGCCAAGTAAACCAAATTCGTGCAAGAAGACGTTCGATTACATTCTTCGTTACTAGGCGGCGCTAGTAACGCGATCGCCAGCGCCGCCTGGTAAACGGAACACCTGTGCTGAACGAACGTTATACGCTAATTTAAAAAGACGACATTCGTTTGGTTTATACCGCCTGGAAATTGAATTAACAATGAGACATTTTTACAACGAGCTTCGTCCCTTTTATTAAAATAATTATCACTCGACGGTATATCCCGATCTCTCTTTCTGTATAGATCAAATATAGCTGTTCCGGTGAGTATCGCGTAGCGTGAAATTACCGTTAAACATTTATCGTTAATTAGCAAGGCGGTAGATCCATTTCCAGAATCTAGAGAGTTCATAAAATAACGATCGTGCTATACACGTCGAACAGGCAAGATAGAATTAATTCAAGACGAAGGAGAGTCACGCGAGCGCATTTTACAAACAGACAGAATTTTAATCATCGCACCGAGCAGCTGGTGCTATCGAGGATAATTACTTCCATGATCCTTGAACCCTCTCGCTAATGATTAATAAGCTATCGATCGAAAGTACCCCACGCATCGTGACTTTTCACGATAGAGATGGTAAGTTGATAACTCAATTGTTGTTTTAGTTGCATTCCGATACAATCGAAGATAGTTGTTGAAAAGCTTCGACAATAACGATGTTTCGTATAGAACCACAACGAATGTTTCGTATATTAAAATTAACTGGAAGTTTTACCAGCACTTGGTCGCCATCTCAAAATGCAGGACGTCTGGAAATTATCCTACGAGACATCGGCTGGGTGTTGGGAATGTTGAACGCGATTTTTATAATGTTGGCTTTGTTATACGCCGATTACGTTCATCGACACGATGTCGTTACCTTGATGAAGCCATTTTGTGAGACGGCTACTCTTCTGGACGTGATACTCGCTCTCGTTCTGTGCAGAGTTAAGAGGACTCGGTTTCAGGTGACGAAATTTATCCAATATGGCGTCTGTAATTTTTGTTAAAATGTTATTTTACGAGTACTCGTCGTTAATGTTGAAAATCAAAAATTCTTGTAGGGACTCATGGACGAGGTGGAAGAGTTTATAAATAATTGCAACCCCGAGGAAGAAGCCATAATGCAGAAATATATCGATCGCTCGGAGATTTCAACGGTAATGGCGATTTCGAACGTCGGTGCAGCCATTACGTTTAGTTTCACTCCGGTATTCACGGATTCGGAGATCCCTGGTGACGCCATGTTCCCGTTTAGCATAAAAGCGTTATACCTCAAATGTCCCATATATTTCTTGGATGTGATACTGCTCTTCCAAACTGCGTTATGCGTTTGCGTGGACTTTAGGATCGCCATGTTGATGTGGTACTCGGCTGCCAAATTAGAACTCCTAGGATTGAGACTTCAAAAAGCAACAAGCAAATATGAGGTAAAAGAATGCGCCAAGGAACACCAACAAATTTTAAGGCAAGTACTAGACACTTTTTTTTACGATTGAAACAGCGACCCTAAATTATTATTTTAATTGTTAGTTTCATATTGGAAGCTCAAGATGTTATGGAAACCTTATTATTTAAAACAAACGTGACGATGGGTCTGACCGCCATTGGTGCAACTTTCTCGCTACTTCACGTGAGTTGTATCTTAGAAATATATTATTAAGACTTTGAGTGCCAAGAATAATTCAATAGGCGACAGTGATCCTAGTAAAGTTCAAAAGTTAACAAAATTTCTAATATAATTTTTAATAATTTTGTTTTATTATTTTCCTAGTTTTTATATTTGTTTTAGTAATTTATCGTTTATTTACGAGTAAAAAATAATTACAGCGCGAGCCAATAAACGTGCAGCTACAGTTTATTTGTATGGTGGTTGCCAGTTATCAACGATTGTACGTCACCGCGTTACCTGCAGACGATTTGAAAGAAACGGTCGGTTTTCCTAGCTTTTCCTCTCTACTTCTTTACTGTTAATCTTGTTAATAATAATTATAAATAAATGTGCAGAGTGTAAAACTTGCAACATGGACATATAACGTACGGTGGTACGAATATCCTTCTGAAATAGCGGCCGACATACACATCATATTACTGAGGAGTCAAAAACCTGTTCTAATCTCGATGGGTGGTTTACTTCCCAGTCTTACTCTCGAATATTATGCTCACGTAAGTAATTATAATCAAAAGATACATTAAATACGTAAAACTATTTGAATATAATTTTTATCATTTACAGTTTCTTTACACGATCTCGTCTTACTTCATGACAATGAGACAAGTGATCGACGATTAAGGCCGGACTTCCTTGTCTTTGTTAACACATCACTGATCAGACATTTGATTTATTTATTTAAGGATAAACGGCAAACGCTAATTACATAAAAGATAAAATTGCTAACCGTACCCAGTGGGCAGTTATTTTTGGCATCAAACATTTTTAAATTACTTAAATTACCAAAAACTTCTAACTATGAGATGCACCATATGAAACGCGAGATATCTCGTCATCCGTTCCGTTATGTGTTAAAAACAATACACCTATTCTCTGATCGACGGAACTTACGAGTTATCGATCTTTCAAAACCTTCTATTCCTTCGCTCTCGTGATATCTTTTTCAAGAACCACCACGCGAACTCGTATATACCAATGAAGGAACACGAAGCAGAAGGGAGCAACCCTATTGATACATTAAATGCAACAATATTTCATTCCAACTCTAGAGGCAACCCTATCTCGCGAAAGAAACCGGTAATTTAACGGAGTTAACGATACGCGATGATTACACGGTACTCAAGCAGCACGGTTAATTTATTAATCGATAGCCCCTTTCAACGAGCCGCATGTGCCGTAGCTCACGAACGCCCATAGACGCCGTGAAAACTTTACTTAGGTATCGAAAGTGTCTGCGGATAGATTAGACATAAGGGAAGGCAGGAATTTGAAATCGAACGAGGAACAAGGAAGTTGAGAAAAAGAGGAAAAAAACGGAGGGAGTCAAGAACCACTCGTGATTCTTTAATAGCACGGAACCCTTCTCTCTCTCTCTCTCTCTCTCTCTCTCTCTCTTATAAAGGGTTATTCTCGATCATTTTGGCGTGTTAAAATGTTACCGAAAGCCACACCGGAAATGGCCCTGCTCTTCACAAAAATCAGCGTAGGATTGGCTTCCTCGTGGCCACCAGCACCAAATTCAACGCGATTTCGAGCACTCTCTTTTGATATTTCGTGGTATGCATTATTCACGAGTGGAATCTTTCTTCTTTTACCTCTACTGAATGCGATTTATGAATTACGGGAAGATTACGTTCTAATGAGCAAATCGATCTGCCTGTTTTGTGCCGTCGTTCAAGTTCTCGTCAAGATGATATTCAGTCGACTGCAGCGTACTCAATTTCAAGTATGCACGATCTCGTGGATATCTTTTTTATATTACTTTTTTGTTAATGTTTCTTTGGTCTCTGTACTCGCGAGTTCGGTCGATCGTTTCACGGTTCTAATTGATCATTAAGATCATTTTAGGCATTGTTCTTCGAGATGGAGAATTTTTTCAGCAACGCGAACAAACAAGAGAGAGTGATACTGCAACGATCAGTTGACAAATGCAAATTTCTACACGTGTCTTACACGATGGGCTGTTACCTGACCGCTGTTATTGTCGTTTGTGGTCCACTCTACGCGAGTCAAAGTTTGCCAACCGACGCAAAGTATCCCTTCCCGATAGATCGTCAGCCATTGCAAACGATCATTTTTCTTCATCAGACTTTGGTCGGATTTCAAGCATCTTCTGGTTTAAACATCGACTGTCAAGTGGCTCTTCTCTTATGGTACGTTGGGGCGAAATACGAGATCCTGTCGGAGAAATTGAGAGGGATTAGAAACGAGAAGGAATTGAATGCGTGTTTGGTAAAGCATCAGGAGATAATCAAGTAATTGAATAAATTATAACGATAACTCGAATAATATGGGTTGTATAATTTTTTTGATTAATTTATATTCTTCTCTTTTTTTTAGACACACGGATCAAGTGAAAAACGTCGTGAAGTATTTGATTTTAACAATCGTGACGACGACGAACGTTGTCATTATTTTCGGTGGCTTGAACATAGTTAACGTAAGTAGTTTGATTAATAATCAAAATTTAAGGTACGCTTGATAAGATTAATAATTTTTTAATGATAGCAACAACCGTTCGCCATTAAGATCCAATCCATCGTCATGGTGGTAAGCGCCGGTGCCGAACTATTTATTTGTGCCTGGCCAGCGGACAATCTCATCACCATGGTATTTAAATTGATTTCTATGAATTTTTACACACAAATTTGTGTCTGATATATTTGTCGTCCTTTTTTCAGAGCTCGAACATATCCTGGGACATTTACGATTCCAATTGGCTACTGGCTAATCCCAAAACACGGAGAAAAATATTACAGTGCATCATGAGATCGCAGAAGCCTGAAAGTGTTCACATAGGAAGCGTACTTCCAGCCTTGTCCTTGCAATATTACGCATCGGTATAACTCTTGAGATTAGGCAACTTGGAAATAGTCTAATATGTGTGTCATTTCAGTTCTTGTCGTCGTGCTTCTCGTTTTTTACCACATTACGAACTATGGTCGGCGAAAGTGACGCAGAAATTGTATAAAAATGCTTCTATGCCGAATTGAGGATTCTTTTACCTATCTATCTATCTATCTATCACGCTCAAAACGCATGTTTCGCGTAAACATGGAAACAAAGTTCTAGTATTGTATCTATGATTCCATTAAATACATATACATACATATATATATATATAAAGTAAAAGGTTTCGAAGGTTCTCTTATAAATGGATATTCATTTGTAAAAGACCTACTCACTTGTCGGTACTTCATCGACGCATTTTTCTTGCAAATAGCTAGTTCGCTTCCAATCCATGGTTCTTCGACGTTCCACTCATCGTGAGAACACGAACGATTCATTTTCTCGCCACACTCTGCAATATACGAGTATTTTCCACCTCGAGGAGGCGTCTCGCGTATCCAACCCTTTTTTCTCATCGTACGAGCCACCACCCGGTGGAATAATATTTTATGAAGATACTCTGTACTTAACTCAAAAAATCGATAAGCCGAGCGTACTTATTCCTGCACGATTAAAGGGTGAATCGGTACGCGGCACGTTCCTGATGATACAACAATTACGTGGAACTTTATTTATTAATTGGCACGATTACGAAGAAGAGGAGGAGAAGAATGAAGAGGAAGAGGAGGAGGAGGCAAGACGTGCAACCTGCCGAAGATGGTTAATAAAACATTTCCCTAAGGAGAGTTAGCGTGGAGTGATACCCGTTAGTATACATTGTAGGTAAGTAACGTAACTCGTAAAGAAAAAAGTACATCTAGCGATGGCGTTTAAAATATCACCGAAGATTGCTATACTCTTCACGAAAGTAAGCGTGGGCCTTACAGTATGTTGGCCACCCTCGCCAAAAGCAACGAGTTTGCATAATTGTATGTTTAAGCTTTGTTGGTACGCGCTTTTCGTGAATTCTCTTTTTCTCCTCTTTCCATTGATAAACGCAATTTACGAGAACCGTGCGGACTCCGTCGTCATGACGAAATCGATCTGTCTTTTCTGCGCCGTGGCACAGATCAGTTTCAAGATGATACTGTGTCGTCGTGAACGCTCCCGGTTTCAAGTACGTCTTTTTGTTAACAAACTTTTTCTCTTGCGAACTTTCGTATATGAATTTGTCAATATTTTTTTTTTTTAGATACTCCTCTTCGATATGGAGAATTCATGCGAGAAGGAGAACCAAGATTCCTGTGAAGAGAGAGCCATACTTAAGACATACGTCGAGAAATGTAAATACGTGCACGCGATTTACACGAGCCTGTGCTACTTAACAGCCATCATCGTTATTTGTAGTCCTCTTTACACGAGCCAGAGATTTCCCACTAATGCTAAGTATCCCTTCTCGGTGGATCATCGTGTGACACGAGGGATCATCTTTCTTCATCAAGCATTGGTCGGCTTGCAGGTCTCCGCTGGCATGTGCATCGATTGTCAACTAGCCATGCTTCTGTGGTACATCGGTGCAAAATTTGAGGTTCTTTCGAAGGAGATACGCGCGTTCAAGAACGAGCAACAATTGGATGCCTACTTCGGGAGACATCAGGAGGTATTGAGGTAACGAATCGTTACCTCGTTAAATTTTTCTGCTAATAAACAATTTCTGCTAAAAACATTTTTCTGCTAAACAAATTCTGCTTTTTTTAGGTATACCGCGGAGGCAAAAGATGTTATCTTGTATTTGGTTTTGACGACGATGATAACGACGATCGTGGGTATTATTTTTGCTGGTTTGAATATCGTCGATGTGAGTATTTTTATTTTTATTTAAAAAAATCAGATGTTCATCCTGAAGATTTCTTTCTTTTCTCTCAAAATATAGCAACAACCAATGGCAGTGAAAGTTCAATACGCCTTCGTCATGTGCGTCGCGAGCGCGGAGCTCTTCATTTATGCCTGGCCAGCGGATAATTTGATAAACACGGTACTCTCGACAAGAACACCGATCTAGCGATAACTTCGTTCCACTTTTCCGACCCCTTTATTATCCCACAGAGCACGAACATCTCCTGGGACGTTTATCACTCGAACTGGCTAACTACAAAACCTCTTGTACGGCGAAAGCTCTTGCTGTGCATCATGAGATCGCAAAAACCCGAGACGATCCGCGCTGTAAGAGTTTTGCCTCCTTTGTGTCTTCAGTACTACGCGTCGGTACGTCTTTGATTAGAAAATCTTGAAATTACGTAATATTGGTAAACGGTCCGCGTGCTTTCAGTTCTTGACCTCGTCTTTCTCTTATTTCACCGCGTTGCGAGCTGTGATCGGTAAGGACTAGTAATGGAAACGACTGTAGAAGATGATGAGAAAAATAAAAGAAGAAAAATGTTCGCTAGACCCAAAGATATATCTGTTCGAGAGAGAACCTTTTTATTTTATTTTTTTTTGCTATCTATAATATGAATTACATACGCATATCCTAATTCGCAAATGCAAAGAGACAATACGTTCAAAGTCGCTCCGATTCTTTTTTTTTCTCTTGGCGTCAGCGATTAGTTTATTTGTAACACAGAGAGAATAAATTAAAAGTCT
>JAIFRP010000031.1:5570240-5580477 GCA_032403825.1 Odynerus spinipes
AAACGAATCGACGAAGCTACAGAGAGTCATCCTAGAAACACGCCGCGCGTGTTAACGCGCTCGCGTGCGTACACGACAGGCACACATGAGATTTTTTTAGCATTAGGCAAAATTGGTTACAGTTATTAGTTAATTGATTTAGTTGGTATTGCCGATCGGTTTAAGCGATATGCTCGACGACGATAACGATTATACGTAAGAATTGAAATACGTACATATGTATGTGGTCGCTATTTGTATTATATATAATATAGTTTCACAGGAATAAGCTAACGAACAATTTCGAAATTAAATCGAACGAGAGTATCGTTCTCCGGAATAGCCTATCGAAGGTTCTTAGACCGATCGGTTCACCACTTTCATCATGAATATACATACATACGTACGCGTGTGTATATAAAGAAATAATAACGGGTAACACGGAACATTTCCTCGCTTTTTCAAGTTCACCTCGATCGGTTTCGGTAATTAGTTTAATATGTATGTACGTCGATAGAAAATTGTCCACTTCGTAGATCTAATTGATTTGTTTTAAACCGACATCTATAGTACCGTACATTTGAAAATAATTCTTCTCAACCTGTACCCGACAGATCTAAGCTATTATTCTCGAAAAGTGGTCAATTTTTCGACGCTTGGTTTTCTTCCGTTTTTTTTTCTTTTTTTTTCTTTATTTTTATCGTTTAACGCGTTTATTATCGTAATAGGTAATAATAATAATAATTCGCTCGGTGCTAATCGTCGTTATTATCGCGAAACCGTACGATATTCGATTACTTGATTATATGCATAACATCGAAGATATTTAAGTTATTTTTCTTTTTTTTTTTATTTGGTTGAAGGAAATATACATACGTTTTGTTTAAATAATTCCTATCGATTAAAAACTCATCCGTTCGATCGATCGGAATTTAATGTAGTAAATGTTCATTGTCGGCTCTTCTTAATTAATTAAAGAGCGGAACCACTACGTATCGTTTCTCTCGATTGAATTTTCGCGTATGGCACCGTAGGCATTATCTATTTTTTTCTTTTTCTTTTGCACTATCGTCCAACTACGTCAAACGAATCTTCGCGCGTTGATCTTCAAGAATTGTCGTAACGTCTAACGAAATATAAGAAAGAACTTTGAACATAAATTTCAGAATAGACGAAAAACGTGCGTTTACAACTTTGTGTGTGTGTGTTTTTTTGCATTACAGTTGGGGAGCAGCAGCACAAGTAGCATAAATTGCTCGTCGATTTGTATCCTAATCACTCGATATATGTATATATCACGTACATAAATACTCGAAGTAATTTTTTTCAAAGGATAACGCTTACAATAGTAAATGGAATGTACCGTTCAACAGTACATGCAAACATAAGTACAATGATATTGATTTCTTTATCTTTTTCTATCGCACATGGTCACACGCGAACCTCGCGAATTGTTTTCTTTTTTTTTTTAATTTTATCTTAACAATTTGATTCCTATTCTCTCCGATTTGATTTCTCATAATTCAGCATCCTCTCGGATATAACGCACGAACATTTAATACGATGAAGGAACTTAGATATTAGAAAGATACAGAGAAAGAGAGAGAGAGAGAGAAAGATACAGAGAAAGAGAGAGAGAGAGATAGGAGAATGAATAAATACGTTCGGTCGCGAAGAAAACATTTTCTTCCGCTTTACCACTTTTAAAATCAAGCGTCAGAAACTTCTTTTTTTTTATCTACAATATTATGCACCGTTTCGGAACAATAACGTCAGCAGATTTTCATATTGATATTTCGTCTCTCACGCTTAAACCACGCGTGACGAACGAGAATTATCGCTCGCCCATTGTATAATATATCTAATCGACGTATCAGCTAATCAATAATAATAATAATTATTATTATTATAATTATACACGCAAGGAACGGCTAAAAAACACGCAAAGGAAGGAAAGGCGGTTTTCGAAGAAGAAACGGCCACGAGTAGTATGTTCGATCTTCTTCCTCTTGTTTTCCGTTTTCTTCTTTTTTCTTTGAACTATCGAGAATCTCTCGGCAAAGGAAAAGAAGAGAAATCGTTCACTTAGATTTTTGTGTAACAGATTAGAAGAAGCACGTAATCACGGACGATTGAAGTTTTAAGTACGCAACGTTCTGTGACTTCGTCACAGATCAGAGAGATTATCGTGTGGCATCTACCGCAATGTGTGACTATCGGTTTTTCCTATTTTCGGTGACTACCATTTTGTTGATCCTGTAGTAGCGCTCGCTCCAGTGGCTGGTGTTATGAAAGGATTCGTCGAAGCGGCTATGATGAAAAATTATGTTAAACGTCAGATTTATCCCCGTTACGAGGATAATTATTGATAACGATAACGATAAGGAATAAAAAAAATAAACGGAACTTATATAAAGCTATGAGGAAAAGCTTTTGGATGGCAAAGGTTGCAATCAAAATACAGATGAAGAAATAAATCCATTTAAAAAGCTGTACCTTTATAAGACTTCTCTCGTTATTTATAAACTAGCCGATCTAAATAATTACATAGTAAGTACTATTAGGAATGACTTTTATTAATTTTTTTACTTTTAAGCTTCTTATCATTTACTGCTTGTTTACTTTTATACTTCTTACGATTTATTCACTTTTACTATCATGCTTTTAAATATGGCGTCGTGAGAATAATCTAACGTGACCTATAAAAAGGAAATTGAGACTCTACGCTTCACGCGATTACCCAACAATTCTATTTTGCATGCACGGTTTGACTTTTTTTTTTAATCGCTAACTAGGAACAAAAGGACTTTACGTGCAAAATAAAATTCGTACTAGACGCTTTGGCAAATGCGGATGACTTCGCATGGTAAATGATAGAATCTACAACGTGCGTGCGATGATTATCACTTTTTATCGGTACGTTGCTCTTTATATATCAATTTAATGCTACGTGCACGTATGTATATAAAAATACGTGAAACATAAACGACGGTGCTTTCATCGAAACATTGTTTTGAATAAAACTCAAGCGTGAAATGGTCGCAAGTAATTTTTTTGCATAACTATACACGCGTGCATGTGCATTATGGTCAAACAAAATCCTAACGTGACATTTACATTCTCTCAAATCATAATTCTAGATTGTATGGGAATATTCGTACGCGAATATTTTTATCTATTCTATTCATCGTCCCTAGCGAGTAAAAAGTAACAATAATAAAAGTTTATTATACATATTTACATACAATTAAAGGAGACTTATTATATAATAACGTAGCAAGAAATGATTATTGTCTATAAGTACACGAAGGGAAGAAAGAAAGGTCACGAAAGAGGAAAAGAGAGAGAGAGATAGAGAGAGAAAAAATGAAACAGCTGGATAATACACGCACGCTTTCTAAAATTCACTACGAAACGCAAACAAAATCGTGTATATAAATATAGAGGATAAATAAATTGAGCGGATACGCAAGATACGATCGCTAAATTATTATTAAAATAGAGATGCTATCAGCGTGAAGAATTAATGAAGTATATATCATTCAATTGCGTAATACGTTGCGTACGCTGCTCAATACTTTAATGATGTTTCAGAATGATAGTTATTGTTATCATTAATGTTACTATTATTAACTTAACGTTGCTCAAGTAGTCAAGAGTACTTGACACGTATCATAAAGAATTTATTAACGATTTGCAGAAACATGTTCATTTGTCATTTCGTTTCTAATAACGACGAATATACCGTTTTGTTATTATTTTTTCTCTATAACCGCCTAATATCACAAAGAAAAATGATGTAAAAATGTAAGCACAGGTTTGTAACAAAATTATGAAAAAATAATAATAAATTATGTAATATAAGCGCAAGACGAGACTCGAGCATACTCTTAACGATTTTCTTTGATTTTTAGCGATCTCAAAAGAAAATACTTTTTCGTGTCTCGTTACTTATGCTTCTCTTTCTTGGTTCAATTATGTGAAGCGATAAAGTAGGGTAAATGAGGAATATTGAAAACGTAGACGTTAATGTCGAGCAAAATAAGGACTAATTTCTCTTTTCTATGGTTAAGAAGTTGAAATACCGGTAGTGTAAATCACACGTTCTGCACCACTGTTCAGATTCGTACTCTCGTTCGCTGGTGCTGAAGATGGGGGTGGTGGCATCGCGAAGACCGTTTGTGAATTAGATGTTGCACCTTGTGATACACCACCCTGTGGTTGAACGGTGACTGGTTCCTCGTCGCTTTCTTCTTCCTATAGAGAAGAAAAAAAATTTTTAAGTATTTTTGTAAAAAGCTTTACCTTTGTTGATTAGAAGTATTCAAGAGAAGTAATTGCTATTCGGCACTCTATAGTGTTTAAAAAAAGCGTTGCTGTTTCTTCCATGGACATGACCTGTTCAAGAATGTATGAAAAGTAAAAAAGTTTACTTTTTTTCCCATGTAAATATATCGTTAAGAATCAATATAGATCACTTCCAGTACGTGTCTTAAACATTACAGAGTTTCTAACTTACTATGCCACATTTTGCCTAACAGTACTGTAACATTGCATAATGTTAAAACATTTCTATACTTTGTTTTAAGTCTTTACCAGGCTGAGGTATACTTAGTTGTTGCTATTCATAATGATGTTTAAAATATATTCATAATTTTTTATGCAGGTGCATGCCAAAGTATTAAAAATACAGCTTTTAATTGAACGTGCAATGTTATGTGACAATGACAAATATGGTAGATCATTTTAGTATTTATCAATGACTTACACTTGCCAGTTGTTAAGATGTTTAGTCCAGAATTTATAGGGAGTATAAATTTAAATTCCTTGGAAATATAATAGTAAGCGTGACAACTATGCGTAATTATACTGCGTTTATTTAAGGATCGATACGATGCTGTTTGAATATTAATTAAAAGGAAATACTGTTCAAAATGATAAAAATGAGTGTATCGAGTAAAGTAAACTATGCACAAGTGTAGCCAATGATTCTTAGAAAATTGTGATAATGATATTGAATACTTTGATGGAACATGCAAGATGACACTTATCATACGTTAGCTTACATTGTTCTTCTATGGTTTAATGAGAAAAAAATAAGAAGCAAAATAAGATTAAAAGAAAACATTTCAATCAATTTAATCGCATTTTCAAGTTCACATTTTGAAGTGCAAGCTTTAGCAATGTATCCGAGATGCTTGAATTATAAAATATTTTAGAACTTGTCAATGTAATTCAATCGAGTGAACGACAAAAATATCTTCGAATGTTGCCAAAGAGGAACTTACCTTTGAGAACCCTAAGGGTTGACTTGTCACAACATCGACCTCCGGATTCTGGTCCCGCTATAATACAACAACAACATAAACAAAACCGCTAGTCTATTTATGCCTTTCTGCAAAACTAAGCAGAACCTCGCATGCTTGGCAATGAAAAATGTTCACGTGCAATGTACAAATAGTGCCACTTTGCGACCAACAAGCATAATTATGATGTTTTACGCGATAAATCAAAGTGTATCTACCTTCGTGAAGATGAAAGATAAAAAGAAGAATGATCGATGAGCACTAAAAGGTATCGAATTGAAAAATAGGGCAAATACCAGACGAATTAATGTGGTCTTAAATTGTATAAATACAAATATGACTGAAAAGTTCTTCTTGCAAAAAATGCATAAAGGAGAATAAGAATTGCTTAGTTACAATGACTCTATGACTCACGATTCGTTTTCTTACCCTATGAATAATACTTTTTTTGTACAGACTGTTAAACAATAACTTTCTATTATACTAAGAAGATTTAGGACTTTTTTAAATTATGATTTTTTGTCATACGACATGACACGCCCTGAAAGTGTTAGAATTATTTGACTTTCAAAATTATGGACATAATATTCCTAAAAACTATTGCAGATAAACTAGGTGATTGGTTTAAGGTGCAACACATATTTTGCTATACCTCATATGAAATAGAGAATTTTTCATGGTTTAACATCAGACTTACATTGCACAATGTACATCTTACAAAAGTGTTATTTTCTGTTTAGTGCAAGACATTGAAAAGCTTGTATATATTGCCAACTTTCTCATAGAACATTTTAAAACTCACATTGAATTCTATAGAAAGCTGTAAAATATTGAAATCTAATTTATGTATTTGTTTATAATAATGTTTATAATTTAATATCCCTATATTGGAAGACATATCGTTGACCTAAACATTCACCTGAAGTTTGTATTCTGTTACTAATCATATGATAAATAAGAATCAAAAATATATAAATAATATTACCTGTAAATTATGGTATGCACCACTATCTTCGGGAGGTGCCTGTTTGCATCTCCCACAACAGCAGTTGCAGCAGCAACAACAACAGGCACAACAATAACAAGCAGTGATTAATCCACAAAATATAAATAGTGCCTGAAAATAAAAATTATTTTGTAAGATAAACCATCTTATTTGAAATTCTATACAGGTAACAAATGTATCACGCGAATCATACCTTGCACCACCCTGAAGTTACAACAAAGTAAGCATTGACATTTTCTTCTCCAAATTGCTCGGCGACATACAAGCCAAGAGATCCATAATTATCGTATATATTCCGTTTCGTTAAATCCGTTAATATGGTGTGTGCTCTATTTATTTCTTTAAACTATAAAATATAAAACATTATAAGTCATTGTATCTTAAAGCACTATTAAACAGACACCAACATGTAATAATGCGTAGTCTCGTTCCTTGCAGTTAAAGTGAGAATTGGATATTAACCTAATAACAGTAATACGTTTAAATAGCGTTACCTTCTCTGCCGCTTCAGGATTATTTGGATTTTTATCAGGATGATATTTAAGTGCTAGTTTTCTGTAAGTTTTCTTTATTTCTTCAGGTGTTGCTGTCTTGGGAATATCCAAAATTTGGTAGAGGGAATCCCCCGCGGTACTGTGAGAGTAAGTATTGGATTAATAATATTTAATATATATTTACATAAGTAAAAAATCCATCTATCGCTATTATGTCTACTTTTCAGATTTACCTTATTGAATCTTCATGATAATACATCATGGATAAAGGAACATAAATACAGGGAGAAGTTATATACCAATTTCAAAGATAAAAAGAATTAGTCACACCTACTCCGGTTAAACTAGATAATCCCTATTTTATCTCTGTAGTTGTATATGGCAGATGATACGCTTGAAATATCAAAAGATATCATATGATCCCCATTGCAGAAAATAGAATAAAGATATGAAATAACATGCCAGATATCTTTTCTTCTGAAAAGATATGAGAATAATGGAATAATAAGATATTTATATGGTATAAAGTAATGAAGCTTTAAGAGTATCCATTTTATCATCAATCATATTCAAGTGTAAGTAAAATCTTGAAAATAATTGTTGGATCATTTCTAGGTACTGTTTAAAGATTCTAAAAAAAAGTATAACAATGTTATACTTCGAACATAGAAAGAAATACATTTTTGCAGCTGTTTTTCTATACGAAAAAAATTATTTCAAATCATAATAATAGTTGGTAGTACGTTAGAAGCGAGTTATCAACTTGTAACCGAGAATGCGTTCGTGTTACCACGAAGCACGATATTTCTTCTATTACGATTGACATTCCATTCGTAATCACTTGACACGACAATAAAAATGTAAAATTTTTTCAAAGTTTATATAATTAAACATAAAAAAATGTTATCGCTTCGTAAAAACCAGTTTGACTAACCTACATGCGAAGATATTCGCGACATTCTTTCGAATTCGTAATTGATTCGCGCGGACATTCAAGCGAGCTAAATTCAAATGGTACGATCGCGATAGAATGTCACACGAAAGGCATCGCCGAAGGAGAACGAACCTTGTCAGATTAGTATATCATAAAAGTACATCGTATATTGAAAGATCGGTCTCTTCGTATCACATAACCTATGCTGCCTCGTACTTACGAAACTTTAGTATCGATTTTTCAAATAAACGAATGCATAATATGCGGCGATCGTAATCGTACGCGTACGATAAGGAAAAGAGTTAAATTCAAAGAAGAAGTCACGAGCCATCGTCGTTGCATTTTCTTGTACCTTAAACTTATGCCTCTTTAACGCGGCGGGTGTATCATTTACTTACGACATTTTCCTTTTATCCATGGTGTTCCGTTAATGTTTTGTACAAAATATCTTTGACAATGCACTGCGGACTAGCTTCGTACAGACTACCGACACACACGATTATGCAAAGGAACAAGGTATCACTACGCGCACATTTTTCCAACGGTTTCTCGTCTACAAGGAAAATACGCGCACTTCTCGGTGCTACGGCTTTGGGCAGGCATCGAAAGTGATTCAATATTTTAGTACCGAAAGTGGACACACAAGCGTTAGCAGTACAGAATTTGCCACGACACGTTGCGATATCCTAAGCGGAGTGCACCTGACAAGGTGTCGCCTTCTATCCTTAGGAATGTATTTGCAACTTTAGGATCGTGAGAGGGAGACTGTTAACCCTTCACCGCTAATCGGTAATGTAGAAAAGTTAGAGTCGATCGGGTAGGGAACATTATTTTTATTTCCTTGGATTTTGTGATTAAATGCTCTTGAAAATTTATAAGTTAGTAATTTAACAGTTCTTGTAGTCAATTATCAACATTATTTTCATATTAGCGCTTCTATCCGTTTCCAGTGATTTGTCGATAAAACAGAACGAAACCGTTGAATCTAAATCGTTTTAATGTTCCTTAAAATTATTTCAAAGCAAAGAGCGATCGTGAGATGAAATATTAATAATTATAAACTATACGATCTATAAATCTATTTTGAACTTCGTAATGAAACATTCGCAAAAATTCGCGTGCAATATTTGAAGTACGGGGATCGTTTATTTTTAGTTTCCTGTTAACGATAAGCTTAATTATAGCGAATGCTTATGCTACATATATAAATACAGTTACGAAATCGATGTAACTCTGTTTATAATGAAATCTGCATAATCTGTCTCGCGGCTGCATCGAACGCACATCGAAGCGTGAAATTGTGCGAGCGTCGCGTCGCTTTCCAGATAACACCTTCGTAGTAACGCCGATTCACGAAAAGATTGATGATCCTTTCGCGAAATTCTCCCCCGGCTAACCTTCTCGCTTATTCAAATCTCACGGACTTTTCAACAGGTTAAGAAAATATCGATCGTCGTAAAGATATTCATCACTTTCATGCGTCAATCATCGCGCGTGTCTTTTTTCTAAGGCGCGATAGCGCACCATATGCTTCTACGATCGCTCGTCGGCTCGTCAATCTTTTCTTTCAAATTATTCTCACGAAATACGGTATATATATATACAGCACTAATAAAAAAAAAAGGTAAAATATTTGCATATGCACTAAAAAGTTTTTATTAATCACTATAAAAAATTTTTATGTATATTTCGAACTTAGATCATGACAATAGGTCAACGATCAAGCAGATTTGCGTGCGAGGTGCGCAATCCCTGGCCCTGTCTCCCGTTAATATCCATAGAAGGCATTCGCGACTCAGAGAGTTTACTGGAAGCACACGCGAGATGGTAATTCAATAAGTACTTGCGTCAAACTGCGTTAATCGTGAGGATTTCGATCGTCATTAGATCTGACGCGGAGCGATCGACGTTCCGCTATTATATTTACGTTCCTCCATCGATAATCTTCTTAAAAATTATCGAACTTGGTAGATCGTGTGGATCGGCGCCAATCGGCCATCTTGTTTTTACTTTTTATCCACTTTCTTGCAGAAATTCTAAAATTTAAAAAAAAAATGAAGAAACGAAAAGGAAAACAAAAATATTACGATTCGAGAAAAAAGTCTCGCGATATATTTCAATAATTAGAAAGAATTCTGGAAACTTTGAAAGTTGAAAAAACTTAAAAAAAGCGAAAAGAAAAAATGGCCAGTGCGGGTGCTGATATTAGTGATGGTGATGCCGAGTGATTCGGTAACCCCTCGTAACGCGCCATTTGAATAGCCCTTGGAGAGTATCGACGGAGCAGCGAGAGAGGTGTCGGGGTGGCCAAAGAGAGAGGGTGGAACTTTTGCGTTAATACGCATGCGTGAACGCGCCATCTATAAGAGGGTAAGCTCGGCTCGGTTCGACTCCAGTTTGGCCCGCGGTACCGGGTGCCGCGCACCTCGTTCTTCTTCTTCATCGTCCTCGTCGTTTCTCGTTATCGTTATCACTCTTTCTCTCTTTTTCTCTCCCTTTCTCGTTTTCTCTCTCTCTC
>JAIFRP010000031.1:5618454-5639126 GCA_032403825.1 Odynerus spinipes
TTTTTTTTTTTTTTTTTGAAAATATGCGAAAAACCAGAGATCGCGTTTAACCATCGCGTTACGAGCGACGCACGTTCGCCCCATCGATTATTTAATTGAACGACGCTATATTTACGTTCACGCAGTCGACGCGGTCTACGCGATGGCTCACGGTGTTCACAATGTAATCGAAGAAGAGTGCGCGGACCAATCGGATGGTTCGCTTGTTCTCTGCGAGACTTTGAAACCTGCACCAGATGGACAACAACTTTTACAGTACATTCGAAACGTTACCTTCGTCGGTAAGACCAGAATTTGTTCTTTAAAAACCTGATGATGTTTAACATCAGATGGGAGTCTGTTTTTTTATTTTTTATTTTTTAAACATCCCCTGTCGGACTACAGTATCGATAGAAGCACTTGTCTACAGGTCGCCAGGGTACAGAGATCAAATTTAATACCGACGGCGACGCCTATGGGTTTTACAACATTTATCAGTATCAACGTAACGAGGACAACCGTTTTGATTACACCCTAATCGGCACTTGGAAGGAGGAGTGAGTTTCGACCACGATTAACAATCCCCATCGTTGACCCATTCTTGAATCCCAAATTCGAAGAAACGAATGGAACTTTTTTGTTCTAGACTATCCTTCGACATCAACATGACGAGATGGGCAACGGGGGCAGGTGAGCTTCACATACCAAGAAGTTCCTGTAGCGACAATTGTCCTCTCGGTCACGTTCGAAATTTTCAGGTAATCAAATTTAAAAGTTTATCGAATGATCGCATTCCCAAGTACGGTTCGGATCAAACGGGATTCTCTCGGGTGTTTGTGTAAATTGAAACGAGTATTTCGGTTTCACGCCTCCGGTATCTTTAGGCTCCGTTAGAAAGGTAACACGCGTTAGCGGTTATAGCTTCGCACGGAAACCGTGGAAAAGCCAACCACTCCGAGCACGAAGCCCAGAGGGAATGCAAAACGAGTCATTATTTTCAAGCGGCGTACCTCTGTCTTCTCCTTTCGCGATAGCAGACTTGTAATTAACCTTGTACATACTCTTCATCTTATCGTGGTTTTTTAGTCATCATTTTTTCTCATCTCTCTCTCTCTCTCTCTGCCTTCTTATTTCCCTCTAACGTGTTGCTATTTTTAATACACGTTAGGTCGGTCACCACCTGTGAATACGATTCATTGAATCGAACCTCCAAATTTATTATTAATTCTCTCAAAATAATGGCTAATTAATATAATATACATCTCTCGCGAAAGGTACGATCGTAAATTCACTTCATTCACTTATATTTTTAATAATTTCATCCAATGCACATTTTTTGGCTAAAACTTATGATCAAAAATCTCTCCCCAATTCAGAGGTCTGATCAAAAGACCAACTTTCCTCTTTCTCATGCCACGAAAGCAAAGAAGAAGTTAGGGAAGAGTCTAGCACTTAAACCACAATTAAATTTTAATCTTTGATCTTTTTGGACGATTCTCCTTTAGGAGGCTTGTTGCTGGAGATGCGTCGCTTGCCGAGAGGATGCTTACGTTTTCAACGATACCTGCAACAGCTGTAAACCTGGCTACGCTCCAAACGAGACGAAAACGAGTTGCGTTAAACTTACAGCAGAAGTTATATCTTGGACGAGTCCGTGGGCCTTGGTACCACTGGTCTTCGCGTCTATCGGGATTCTAAGCACACTTTTCACGACATTCGTCTTCATTCGGTACGTCATCTATCCTCGATAATTTGAACTATTTCCAAAAGAGACGGAAATTTCCAATTATCGATAAACTATATCAAATTAGAGGTATATGTATATATATACAAGGTGATCCACGTAACTTGCTCACCTCGAATAGTATATATCATTCCATTTAAGATAAGAAAGTTGACCTTGAAATCTCCGAAAAAAACATATTCACTGCTCAGTGTGCCCCCCGAAACCATGCAACTCTTGTCTAAACATTGTTTTCATACAACGCCTATTTTAGGAATTATTCGAGGTGAGCAAGTTACGTGGACCACCCTGTATATATTAAAAGTCTCGACGTAGCACGACGCGATATCAATTTCTTCGTTACGCGATCGAAGCAGGGTTCCTTTTTAACCGTGCGACGCCGATAAATCAACGCGAAATCGGATAGCTGCACGAGATGAGATCCAATTAAGGTAATTAACTTGGGAGGGATGGGTGGAAGCATAGGGATAACAAAACCAAAAAACGAATAGAAAAAAACAAGAAGGAGAAGAAAAGCAAAGGCGTTATTTTAACGTCGCTACCACCCCCGGATGGTCATTAGGAATCGATTGAACGTTTCGTTGCTCGTCACCCAGTCCCGTTAATTATACATTTTCCCTCGCCCGTAACGAATCCTTGAATGGACCTCTGCGATGTACTATTTTATACCGAAAATAAGCAGAGAGAGAGAAGCTTGTTAATTAGAATCTAACGATCGAAGGACGTGTGATCGGTTACGGGTACTAAAATACATTTCTTTCCAGATTCAACCGTACCCCCGTGATAATGGCCTCGGGCCGGGAGCTCTGCTACGTTCTACTGGTCGGAATTCTCTCTTGTTACGGCATGAGCTTCGTCATACTGAGTAAACCAACCAAGTGGAATTGCACGTACCTTCGTATCGGCTTGGGTCTTTGTCTGAGCATTTGCTACAGTGCCATACTCACCAAGACCAATCGTATCTCGCGGATATTTAATCAAGGTACGAAGAGTATCAAGAGACCATCTTACACGTCACCGAAGAGTCAGGTTGTCATCGCTATCGGTGAGTAGTACGTGCTGTTCGCCGATTTGTCGAATGGCGGGTGAGTAATCTGCGGATAAAAGTGGTCTTAAAAAAAAAAAAAAAGGGGAAAAAAGATCGACGGTACACCGCGAACTACGCAACGGTGATCGCTACGCTAAACTCGTTCGTGCTGCAACGGGGGAGAAAATTTGACGGGCAAATTTTATCAGCGGATCTCGCTCGTTAAAATCGACCAAAAGTCGATTGGGGTTTATCGCACCATTTCGGCCATTCGTGCCGGTCGAGCTTGATCCTGAATTACGTGACTCCCGTTTGTGCAGGGATCACTGCAGTCCAACTGATCGGTGCCATCGTTTGGCTGATTATCGTACCACCGGAAATCGCGGAGATACATCCGTATCCACTTTCGGCTGTGCTGACCTGCCGCGTGTCGACCTTCTCTTTGATGATGTCTCTGGTCTACAATATGTTTCTTATACTAATGTGCACGCTGTACGCGTTCAAAACGCGAAAAATACCTGAGAACTTCAACGAGGCAAAATACATCGGATTTACCATGTACTCGACGTGCATCGTTTGGCTCGCTTTCGTTCCCATTTATTTTGGATCGAAAAATGACTATAAGGTATCTACAAAGTTGAGAGTCTTAAGATTCGAATGATCTATAGATTTTTAAGATAAGGTTCTGCTTCGTAGGTCCAAATAGCGAGTATGTGTATGTGCATCAACATATCGGCATCGGTTGCGTTGGGATGTCTCTTCACGCCGAAGGTGTATCTTGTACTGTTTCAGCCTTACAAAAACGTGCGACCTGGTCCTAACGTGAGTGAAAGGAAATTAGTCAAAATTAGGGTATATTCGTGTGTGTTCGGAAAATAACTATCAGCTAATATCTTTAATATTTTTTTTTTAATTTGGGAATAAACAATTTTTATAGGGTTAAATCTGGACTATAGGGAGTCTGATTAATTAATAAAAATGTAGTATACTGTTTACGAATAATAATCACTTTCTGGGAACTTTTTGAAGATTTATTTTTATGTACCTAAATGATTAAATTTTTTATGTGTTACAATTGTGTTTTTAGCCAGGAGGCGTTCACAGTAGTAATCGGCCAACGTTCATAATGCGATTTTCGGGTGCGAGGAGTCAAACAATGCAGAGCATGACTTCCGGTTCACGTAGCAGTCCACCTCCATCGCGAGCTTCGCGTAGCGAGCAAAAGCATGCAAATGGTAAATGAAATTGAGATTAACATTTCTGTAATTAGTTTCATGAATATTTTTAAATCCAATTAAAATTTTATTAATCATATGAGATTTAAATATATTGCAATAAGATTTCTTTTTAAATATACACAGGTGAGACTCAAGCACTAGCAAGCCCATCAGTAGAGGAATCATCCGTTAGCTAGGTCGCTCTCATACACCTGCCACGATGTCCCGAGCATCAGCCGAAGATGCACGAGACCGAAGTGGAGGTGTATGTTGATGAAGAAATCACGAGTCCTAGTGAGAAGCTCTCGGTCGTTCGCGAGCTACCAGAATCATCGGATATGCCGAGACGTGATGAGGATTATGACCTTGAACAGGTAATTACTATACAACTTCACCTAGTCCCACCATACTTAACCCATTTGCATCACACGGAAAAGGTGGAAAATTCGTTCTTATGACCAGAACTCTTCTTGATTGTATTTAAATGAAAGTGTTTCAAAACATATAAAAAAATAAAAACTAAATGACGAATTCATATTTTCGTTTAGTTCAATATACATTAATAATAATAAAAGAGATGGAACCTAAATGCGCGCATATATGCGCTAATGATGCAAATGGGTTAACCCCCCTCCCTTTTTTTAACATGGAGGATATTTTCAGAAGACACCCCGTTAGATATTATAACGGGATAGTGTCCGATTTTTATCCTTCCAATTCCGGGAAGCCACCTCCTAACCCTCTCCCTGGAATCACCCGTTAGAATACGCATCACGAGAGAGTCCACCATCCACCATACTTAACCTGCGGCTTTCTTCTAACCATCTTAGGTAACTCCACCGATCAACAGCATTTCCGAGAAGGTAGACAGCTCGTCCAAACCGAGCGATCATTCGAACGATCATTCGAATGACAAACAAGTTGGACGTACCTACAGTGCATCGCCAACTTTTTCAGACTTCTCCTCATAGTGCTCGACGTCCATCGATTATGGTAGCCCCCAAAATGGAAGACAATTAACGAGAGTACACTAACATGAACATTTTCGTTACGCTTTGATACTCTCGATCTCGAGATCAAGATCTATATAGATCTTTTTTCTATGTCCACCAATAAGATACGTCAAAGGATATCCGACAAGATTCTTGTCCAAAAATTAGACTCCTAGTAAATTCTACGGTATTCCTAACACGCGCTATCTACACATACACACACATTCGCCTGAAAGACGAATTTTTTACAGCCATTTATATCTCACGCACTCGAGAAAGGGGAAAAAATGCCATTCGATCGACGATCGGCTTCGTTAACTTTTATATCGAGCGCGCTCGAAAGAGAAGCGGGGAAGTAGAACAAGTTTTGGAAAAAAACAGTCTCATCGATCGAAATCGCGATTTCAATGCGCGCGCGCGCAGTGGAACGACCGTTTTTATCGCGCGTTTATAGTGGCAAGTGTCTATATAAATAAAAAGAAGTATATACATATATAAATATGATCCAGTGGTGAAAAATGATAAATTTAATGCGAACGTTATTTTTGAATGGCGTCGGGCGCCACCATAATTTATTATTATCGCGTTCGGCGCGGCGATAATATTGTACAAAAGCTGTGGGCGACAGGCGGAAGTTAAACAAAAAAAAAAAACACTTGCAGCACGACAAGAATTGCTAGGTAAGGGAAAAGACACACAGGATGGATGATAGTCTAATCTGTAATAATGATAAAAATAGTAATAATTATAATAATAACGTGATCGTCTGTACTTCTAGTAGAGTATCTCGTAGCATAAGCGTACGTCAAACTTCTAACACCGATTAGGTCGATCCATTTTCTTTTTGTTAATAATACTCATTTTTTGTTCAGAACTCTGCATATCGAACAAATAAAAGGATCAATGATTTTTCATAAATATCACGAACATCGATCAGAATATACATACATATATGTTTGTATTTTTTTCCGATCGGTCATTAGGTGCGTTTCATACTTCTATCGCGCGTTTCGAAAGCACTGCTCTTTTGTACGATACGCTTTCATTGGGATCACATAGTGATTCTAGATAAATAATTCTAACTCGAATTTGCATAAAACGGTGTACATACATTCGTGAACGAGAAGGTAGCTTTCTTTACGCCAAATTTGCACTCTTTAACATTCCTATACGAACAGAATATTATAAAGAAGAAAAGATAAGAAGTCGTTATTTTCAAAACAAAAAATATGAATATCAATGGTCATTTATTTTTGCTTTACCTTAACGCGCGTGCAAAAAAATAACATAATGGACGATGGTGTAAATGTGATCTTTGTGTGGTCTTCAATGAGAATAAAAAAAAACAAGAATACAAAGGATCACCTTGGACTGTATAAACGGCAACGAAAAATAACGATGTTAATAGAATATTGCATGTAAATGTAAAAGCGTTGAAGTTAACTAGGTGACGTGTTAAGGATTATTTAATCTGTTATCGAAGAGTCTAATCGAATGAAAAACAACACAGGATTTTCAACGACATACATACATATTATATATGTAGGTATATGTATAATAACTGCCGGCGATAATAAAAGTGGCTAATCGTAGAAAGAGGAAGAAAAGAAATAAAGGAATAAATAATAATCGTGTAAATATTAAAAATTGTAGTTACAACTGTAGGGAGTATGATATTAACTGTTGATAATTTAGGATCGAAGCTACGTCACTTTTCGTACAAAAATTTTAATACGAATCATAACAAAAAAAAATATTAGGAAATTAAACAATTTATCGAATCGATAGTTAATCGATAAGTTTTCTCCCTTGAATCCAATGAACATCGTTGTACACTCTCGTTAAAAAATTAATTAATTATTTATGAAAGTCCTTCGTTACGAGTGACAGCTTACAAAATGTTCAATTCCTAATCCTAATGCTGATATTACATATTCCAAAAACAGCACGATGGTTTTACCTTTTAAAAAAATTGTGCCATTATACGATATAATATACTCGTAATTAAAAAAATGTAAGGACGAAATCTTGTGGGAAAGAAATTCACAAGTAAAAACTCCGCGTACGAGCAATCTTCGTCTCGTTTTAAATAATAATAATAATACTAATAATAAATAACCGAAATGACATTTTATATTTATCGTGCCAAACAATCTTACAAAGCTGTTTCATCAAAAAAAATAATAAAAAATAGAAAAGCAGCTCGATCTCTGACCTAGTCGAGACGTTTTAGATAAGAGCGTAAATTATTTGTGAATACGTTTTGTATATATAGATATATATTATTATAATAAGTGGAATGCGCCGTTTAGATAGAAAATTGACACTCGGTGTGTGATATATCGAATGTTGCGTGATTTTCATGAGAAAAGAAGAAAAAAATCAAAGAAAAGAAAAATCTAAGTCAAAAGAAATCTATGTATTCGTTTCTATTTTGTAGATGCACCCTTGATAAATACGCACGTATATACATATTATATATATATTGTTATTATCATTCGTTACGAACGATCAAGATCGCGATTCACTTGCATCGTAAATCTCCGTCAAGTAAATCAATCCGCATCGTTAAATAATTTGACCGATCTGTGCGCGGATTTATTTTGCCACCTCGACACGGGCTAATTTGCGTACGTCGATATTCCATTCGTCGATGCAAATGGATTGATAATATATGGACCGACTCGACCACACTGACACATATACGTACACACATACATATATATGAATCGGTCTATATATATATATATATATATGTATATAAAGTTCGTTTCGAATGAAATTGCGCATAGTAATTAGCGTTATTGGAAGAAATTGTGGTTATTAGGAGGAACGTCAAATCATCGAACGGGAATGATTATTTAATCTAAATAACAAAAAGGTATATACGTGGGTACCGAGTCTTTGCTAAATCGAGGAACTTTACATATTCTAAACGATAATAATAGAAATGATGGCATGCATTGACGAAAAGAAAAAAGAAAAGAAATATGCAGCGGTGGAGGAAAAAACGCGTCGAAACGTAATTAAAAGTTATAATCAATGTGATACATTTGAGCATTATGTATACCTATAACGTACCGTTAGTATGACCACTAGCCGTCTCTTTTATATGTAAATGAAACTTTAAACGAAAGAACGAAAAGAAAAAAAAAATATGATGTTCGAATTTTACATTGGTGGACGTATCAAGTTCCTTCGTAAATTAATCGTACGAGTTTAAAAACCAAAAAAAGGACGACGATTAAGCCTAATTGATTAGCCAATTACATAGGTGTCAAAACTGATTTTCTAATCTTTTACATGTTTCATTCATTCGAATATCTCGCAGACTTATCGTCTTAGATCGCGGTAAAATGAAATCTCGCTCACGGTGCACGAAAACTCGATACGTTTTCGGTGAGAAAGTATATACATATACATACGAGCCGAAGACTTGACGTATATAAATAAAATAGGATAAAAATATCGCTAACGTGCTAACAAATATATAAATTAATACACCAACGATGGATCGTAAAAAAAAAAGAAAAACAAAATGTCTCGTTACGTTTGCCAATTAAAAATAATTACATACTAGATAGAAATCGACAGCCTACGACTTTTCCGAAAATACTATACATTTTTGACGAGTCCTAAGTCTTCTGATTGCGAGTAACAAGATCTTTCAGTCTGTTATTAATCGAGCCGACAATATGTGTTACGACAGAAAAATCAAATTATGTAAAGTAGTACAAAGAGAAATTCTCCTGTTAAAATATTTAACGAACGCATTGCAAACTTTTAATTTCTATTTTGTTAATGTAAAACTCGATCGATTTTATTATTACGAAATTGTTATAGATATAATGTAAGCGCAAACGTTATGATTAAAATATCGACGGTATCGTTACATACAATTTTTATTCGCTACAAAAATAATGACACACGTATTACAATGGATTTTACTGCTCCGTATTCAATAACAAGTATCAAATCATTGTAAAATTATCGTAAGTAACCACAATGCGTGTCTACGTTCTACGACTCTTTCTTTGCGTTCTTGTTATTCCGGGTAAGTATAAGTTAATAATAAAACTTAATATTTCTCGATGATTTCTACTTGTATATATGTTTATTATATATTACGATACACATTTACGAACGTTTTCTTATTACACGCATCGTATTGACTAAAGATTTACTAATTATATAATAAATGTTGTCGAAAAAGTTTGAGCAAGCTCCATGTTTTTTTTTATTTTTTTTTAATTTTTATTTTTTATAGCAAACTCCTGCTATTTTATTCTGTGTAAGTAAAATGACAACTACTCAAGTAAAAAAAATAAATTGCACAATTTTATTATCTAATAATTTCTAAAGCAGCCTTCGTATCGTATCTTCGTCTAGATACATTATATAGCTTTTTCAGTCATGCGCGAATTGCAAAAATATTTATGTACACATCTATACTTATACTACTTACATATATAATCCTATTATGGAACACTCTTCTTCTCGTTCGAGACTTCGAAATTTACGAAAAATGGATGAATCGGTAATGAAATAACTATGCACGATGCTTAAGGTTTATTATATCGCACTCTTTGCCGATCTTGATGACCATAATACTCGTTCAGTATTAGCTTACAAAGAAACAAATGAAACACAATTATGAGGAAACATATGCTAACCCAAAATAGAGTAGGTAAGCCTCCAAGTTGATGGCCATGCTTATGCAATGCCATCACGTGATGATCATGTGCTGGAGCTATAGAAAATGAAGAAAAATACTGCATACATTTGCATAATTTTAACAGGTGTTAATACGTACCGTCATCTACGGCGTGAACGTGTAAAGCATTTCGCAGATCCTGCATATGTTGATAATCGGACGTTATGTAAAGTATAGCTGTTAGTGGCTTTGTTAATTTCACTGGGAAATTAGTATAAGTTTGACTCAAGGAGACCGGTGCATCCAGACAGCCTGCGTCGCATCCAAAATATACACTGTCACTTTTATCCAAAGCTACTCCAAGAATTGCGCGATTGTCCTCTCCTACCGTTACCGATATATTTACATGCGTTACATTGCCGTAACTTATTCTCCTACGAATTTAAAACACATTACAGTTTTCCTAATATATATTATAGTATATACTTTATATATTATATCGTTTAATACCTAAACAAATAATCTCGATGGAGATATTGGGGATCGATGTTAAACTCAAGATGTTGGTTGGTAAAACGTAAACCTCCGAGACTCAAAACGATAGCTTGCTGTACCGCAGGAGGACCACCGACCATTAAATGATGACAGCTTCGTTTCTCTAAAGTTAGCAACCAGGCATCAACTATTTCGTTTACACTGTCGATGGATGAAGTGTCTTTCCATAATTTTGGAGCATCCCTAAAGAAACCATATTTTTAATTATTTAATATTTTTACAGAGTATACAAACATTTTGGTAACTTACAATGTATGGTGACCATGGTAGCAGCCCTCGTTTGCTGTAATTTTCTTTTCTACGTCAGCGAGACCGCGCGAGATTTGTGAAAGTATCAAGTACATTGTAGAATTTATTTTATGTCCGTTAATAGCACCCGCTGCTTTGGAGTCGCTTATTCTAA
This sequence comes from Odynerus spinipes, assembly GCA_032403825.1. Classification (NCBI taxonomy): domain Eukaryota; kingdom Metazoa; phylum Arthropoda; class Insecta; order Hymenoptera; family Vespidae; genus Odynerus; species Odynerus spinipes. Next base: position 5,629,026 of record JAIFRP010000031.1, read on the forward strand.
ATCCGGTCGACCAATAACTTTGCCATAGATTTACGTGCTCTTCTTTTAAACCTTTTTGTTGCTGTATTATTGCCTTCTTCATTGTCTACGTAAAATGAAATAGATAAATATGCAGAATCATAAAAATTACGTGTAATATTAAATACCGTATCTTACATCTATAGCTTTTTTCTTCGTTACTTCTCTCTCAATATGATATCTTTCGGATGAAACAGGATCACTGTATTGAATACTCGTAAGAAATTCTAATTTTATAGAGCTCCTCGCTTTAATTTGTATCGTCTTTGGTGGATCTTTATAAACAATCGATATAGCTATAACTTTATTGGAGTCCGAGAGAGGAATAAATCCTGATATCAAATTATATTCTTCGGTGAGTCCATCTATCTGTATCCTGATTAAACACATTGTTATTTTACATAAAAAAATTTAATGTAACACTAATATCAATACGTACTTAATAATTTCTAATCTTGAATTAGCCCAATGTGCGGCAGTCAGCGGTTTCAGCGGTACCTCTTGCGAAAGAGACGTAGGATTGACAACTTTTACATCTTGCACTAATATAGCGTCTAAAACTCGATGAGCATAATATTGAAAGCTTAGATGATAACCTTCTCTTAGGCATTGATACTTATGTACAATTCCATTTGTATAATGAGTAACAGTAGCTTCGCTATAAATGCTGTTTTCGTATAAGGGATGAGAGATTAAAGGTTGCCACTGTATAGGCAATAGTAATGCTCTGCCATGCTTAATATACATCCAACCCTCTGGTGTAACAGGCACGCCGAACACTCCATTGCCTATGTATGGCAAATACTGATGTTCCTTCTCCAAAGGTGGATTATGAAGTATATTTACATTATACTCTGCCGCGTCGAAGTAAAAACTAGCCAGTCTTTCGGTCATACAATGATGTTCGAATGCTAGAGAAAATAGTAAGTTAAGATCTTCCAGACATACCGCGATATAATATATTTCCTGTATAATTACCCTCTATAGGTTCTCTTGCTGTAGAAAATAGCCATTGTGCGAATTGTGGACCAAAATACAAAAGTACACCACCGCAGATAAGAATGAGGAGTAGGATCTTACGATAGGAGTAATTAGTATCTATCAAACGGCGTATTCGTTTTCCGAATTCACGAGCATCAAGCATACCGCCTGTTCTCATCGTAAAAACGTGATCGCCCGAAGAAGCCGGCGATGCTTCAAAATTATGGGCGTTTTTCTTAAACTAGTAGAAAACATAACCTCCGAGTGTCAAAGGTTTTCACATAAGCGAGAACGCTTTATTGTCAATAAATCATTATCGTTTCATTATTAATATCGAGCTAAAAAGGATCGATATAAATTAATAACCCATGCCACTCAAACGTGAAATTCCAAACACCATTATTTATGTATTGTTAATCATAAACAATTAATAACATCTGTGACACGTAATTATAACGTGAAACACACTACGCTGTCTACTTCACGTGAGCAAAACGATACTCTCGAATTTTCGAACCGCCAATCGAGACGTATCGATTATTTTCGAAATGCACCAATCAGAGATCTCCTATTGCCGAGTCGTTACAGCGATTGGTTAATTTCGAGATATCGATATAAATCGAATTACTATTCGAAAAAGGTGGCAAAATTTGGATTGATTTATTAAAATTGAATTACCATTTTAAGAAACGTAAACTTCGAGTAAAATAACACTGGAATATGCGTTCTTACTTCAACGATATCACAAATATTATTTTCTAGTCGTACAATACATCCATGCAATTGCATAGTTATATATTATTTCAAAAACTGCATTTATATAAAAATAAAATATCATAGCTCGTCGTTACCGTTACTTTACTCGAATTTCTAACGAGAAGAACGATAACTAACGTGGTTCCCGCGGCACTTCCCGCACATCCTCTTGTCATTTGGGATACTCCCCTCCATCCTACCTAATACCTAATATTAATAGCCAAACGGATCCACTCGGAAAGTGTGAAATTAATTTCAACTATAAATGAAATTTCATGCAATTTATCTCGTACTAATTAACGTTGCATTCCGCACGAGTAAAGAGGATAATGTTTTAATACGATTGTAACGCGAATACATTCGAAAACAATAATTTCCATCTCCGTTATTAATACAGAAATTCAAGAAGACTTATAATAATTTAATACCGATACATTTCGAAAGTTTTTGAAAAGAAAAAAAAATACGAAATGTCTAATAAGATATTTTGGTGCAAGGTTCAAGTGTGTGTATACACAGTGTCAAACGCTGCCAATCTATACGATGGACTGTACCGAGAACGGATGCAGGGATAGATCGGTGTCACGTGGACCCTCCGGATATACCAGCTTCCTAGTCTTGCTCGCCTACTTTATCATTATTTCGTTTCATCGGAAATGTTCCGATACCGGGAAGGACATCCGCACACCTTTCTCCACCGTCTTCGATACTGACAAATAAAGATTTGGATATCATTTTCAATTCTTATGTGATCTCCCGACAGTGATGTCACATAAATGCGTTATTTCGTAATATAAATCTGAAGATAATTGAAAAAGAAACTGTCAATTAAAATAAAAATCAAGTACATCAAAATTAAACGTCATTTTATACTATAATATTTATATTATTAAAATAACACAGAAATAAGATAATTTATCCAGGAGGAGGAGAGGCTGAGTGACGTTGGATTTAATATGACGACGAAGTCCACGTACGAGGCGTCATTTTCCTGGTAACCATACGACTCATGGATCTAACTCACGATCTCCGTATCCCTAAACCTCCTGCCCTAAATCCATCCGGATTCCACTCCCTATCATGAACACGAAGCAGCCAACTACGGGCAATGCATGGTGGTGGATTGCCACCGAAAGCAAGGTCGATTCCCGCGTTCTCGTTTCCATCGTTATGTTCCTCCCCTTGAAGAACTATAACCCCCTTCCTTATCAGAGATCTTTTCGAACACCCTCGTCGTCCTTCTTAAAACGATGACTATGATCTATCCTTACCTCTCAATATAATAACAAAATACTGATAAAGTACTGGGGGTGAGAAATAGAAGTAATAAAATTGAACGAATAAATACAATTGAATAAAAAAAGGTATTTATAAATAATAAAAATTCGTAATAATAGAAAATTTCTCTATTTCAATTTGATTCATTCCTCTGCGCATATAATCGCCAATTTTATAGGGTGGAGATCGATTGGGTTGAAGATAGCAAAAAAAATAGGGAAAATAAATATTCCACTTATGTAATAGAGGAGAGGGGAGGAGGAGATAGAATATAAAAAAAGAAGATATCACGGAAGTAGGAAAGCTCGAAAGGATGTTGTATAGTAGGAGGAGAAACGGATGAAGCAGAGTCAGTGCGTGGCTATTGATACGCGAAGCCACGAGGTGGAGGGCTTCGCCCAGGCTCGCAGAGCGATGTCAACTTGATGATGATATACTGGATGCGAACTTGCCGACTCCCCCTTTCCTTCTCTTTCTCCTCCCTTCTTTCAGCTTCTCTTACGAGAAATACAACCGAAGTTAAGAACTCTTCGTTCTGTCAACCACTAAAACAGAAATCGTTCGTCACAATACAATTAGGCTCTTTAAATTATCCCAAGAACGTGACACAAACTAAATTAGATCTTCGGAATACTTCAGTCGATATTATAATAAGCAACATAATTACGGGAAGACTGGAAAAGACTTTTCTTTTTGTTGAGAAAAACAAAATCTTTCTTCTTTCTAAAGAAGAAACGAAAGTAAGGTGGATCAAACTACGTAGCTAATCGAAACTAAGCTAAGGAGGAGAAGGTAGGCTTTATGGAGGTGGAAACGTGGATGTAAGGGTGCGGAGGCGCGCGAACGAAGAGAGCAGGGATGAGCGTAAAGAGGGAGAGAGAAAAAGAGAGAGTGCTAGAGTGAGAGGGGAAAAAGGAAAAGGGGGATCTCTCCCGGTTTTCTATCCCGCACGCCGATTTCAGTCGGTCAGCCGGCGTACACGAAAGCTCCCCAGCTCATCGGAGTAGTCATCATCATTCGGATAGAAGAAGAACCTTTGCAGTTCCTCGCGGACCGAACAACGCTGTGCACGTTGATCTGCCGAGCGCGGGAACGCCTAGTTTGAACGAACGAACGATCCAACGAACTTCCTAGTTTTATTATCGAATTTTCAAAGCAGAGAAAAGAAGAAGGAAGAGGAGGAGAAGAAGAAACATCGCGATGGACCGATCGATCGATCTTCGTTGAAGCGATCCCTTTATATATCTTTTTTTTTCTATTTTTTAAAAATCAGTGTCACGCTCGCGTTGTGTCGGCTCGCAAAAGTGCAGTGCTAACTAAGCTAAGTGGGCTCCTGCTAAAGATCATCTTTGTATCTCAACTTTTCCTCTTTGGAGCACGCCGCGACTCGTGATCGAAGGATTCCACTGTCGAAAAGTTAAATATCAGGTTTGTATTAGAAAGTTAAACTAATTTGAATTTTAGCAACACCCTGTAAGATACTCGTTCGTTTGTACATTACATTCTTGATACCTAATCTCGCTTTACTTAGATCGATCCCCGTACAATGATTTAAGAGACTCTCGTTACGACCCAATCATGCAGGATGTAAAAATGACGGACGACATTAGCTTCCTGATAACTTCCGGGATACCTCAAGCTCATAGATATACTCTGTTAAACGCTAGGGATTAAATAAATGTAAGATTCGCGAAAAAGTCAGAGAAGGGTTGTCGAGATTGGTCCAGCAAAATAGGGGGAGAAGTGGAGAAAGCTGATAAGGCAAAGCAGACGACGCACAGGGTCTCCCAACGATACGGAACGCATAGCGATGCAACATCGGACACGCGGAACAGCACATCCTCGGCTAATTAGAATATAGCTGTTTTTTATGAGCGTGGAAGAGGAAGAGGGAGCCAATGGATGAACGGTGGAAGTGGAGGGGGAGGGCCACCCATGATCGTGATATTTATTACACGGACCCCCTGCCGGACATTAGTATTTAACTCTGCTTCTGCGAGCTATGGTGGTGGAGGAGGCCTTCACCCTTCTCTGGCAGGTGGTTGGAACATGCCAATCGCTTCTGCTTCTTCTTCTTCTTCGTCGTCGTTCGTCTTCGACCACCACATTCGTACCCGCTAGAAAGTGAACGCGACTCTCGATAGATATCAATACTCTGTATTTGATTTCGATTCGTCTTGTTAACGGTAGAGAATCAGCAATCTGAGATCTGGTATCGAAACGAGATTATGAAAATCTGTCCTTGATCATCTATGATGGAGCTCGTCTATTAATATATAACCTAGGCTAGATTCAATGAGTTGTACGATCGATGTTAGATCACGATCAACGAGATATTAATACGAAAGCTCGTAATCGAACGTACGTACGTTCTTTAAGATCGCCAATCGGCTTGATAAACTTCCGGTCGATCGTGAATCTCCCCCGATTCGAGCTAGAGCACCCAGTGTCTTAATATATGTATACGGGCGATAGCGATTGAGGTACAATGCCAAGCGTAGCGTAATTATCCAATAAAAGAATAAGAAGCTACTCTCTCTCTAGGTTGTACCACCGATTGACGTAGTAGATACTTAGCCGCGTAAACGCGTCCCGAGGTTTTGGCCGTGAAAAATTCGCTGGAGCGTCTTCGCTTCGAATTCATCCACCGTTTCGGTATCGTGATGTGACCCAGATTCCGATGACAATAAGAGTAACGTTTAACCGCGCCTCGTTGGAGACAGCAATCGGATCCATTTTTTGAGCTTAGCCTTTGACCGAGAAAAAGGTTTCGCTGTTTCGCCTAAATCGTCCACTTCCGTGAATTTGGAAGAAACGATGAGAGGATTACCCAGGACTCCAGGAAAAATAGAAACTCGGTCGAAGTCTTTTGCAAGGTCGCTAAAAGATCGATTTTTTTGTTTCTTTTTTTTTATACGCGAGATGACGACTCGATTTGGGATTTAAGAAATAGATTTGGTTGATTGCACAGGTACGCTGTTATGTACGAGAATCGGCATCCTGCGTAAGAACGCTCTCAGGGGTCAGTGGTGAAGATCGATCAGAGAGTATATCGCATAAGAAGCGAGCGATAATACCCCTGCTACTTGCCAATACACAAAGATGACGGAAACATCGAGAGAAGCCGAGGTGGCCGACTCGGAAAATCCTGAGAACGCCAGCACGTCTTTGAATTTAGCCTGTACTTCCGCCACCAATGGCAAACCACTTCCGGAACGTGGAACGTGGAGCACCAAATTGGACTTCATTCTTAGCGTGGTAAATGAACCGTTAAACATCACTTAGACTTTTCACTTTCTCGATCTCAACCCCGATACATCACCATCGAAATGTTTATCTTAAGGTTGGACTAGCCATCGGATTGGGCAACGTATGGCGTTTTCCCTACCTCTGTTACAAAAACGGTGGTGGCGCCTTCCTGATCCCATACTTCTTAACGCTGGTCCTAGCTGGAATACCAATGTTCTTCATGGAGTTAGCACTGGGTCAGATGTTGACCGTCGGTGGTTTGGGTGTCTTCAAAATAGCTCCACTCTTCAAAGGCATTGGCTATGCCGCGGCCGTGATGTCTTGTTGGATGAACGTCTATTACATCGTTATTCTTGCCTGGGCGATATTTTATTTCTTCATGTCTATGCACAGTGGTTGGTAACTAGTTAGCTAGCTCCAACACTCGACTAAACCGAACTCCGTTGAACAATTTGTCTATGTCCTTTTCAGAATTGCCCTGGGGTAGTTGTAACAATTACTGGAACACGAAATACTGCGTGAATCCTTACGACAGGAGTCAGTTACGCTGTTGGAACCAAGTAACTAGGAATCACAGTGTGATCAAAATGTGTTCCGTTAATCAACTGAACGTCACGATCAACGAACTTACGGATCCCGTGAAAGAATTCTGGGAGTGAGTACTACGACTCGTTGTCGCGTTACAACTGATTACGATAAGATAGGACTGCTAGAAAGTAATATGAAATTGGTACGTTCGTAGGCGTCGAGCGTTACAAATCAGCGAGGGAGTAGAGTACGTAGGTAGTATACGTTGGGAGCTAGCTGGCACGCTTCTATTGGTCTGGATCCTGTGTTACTTCTGTATCTGGAAGGGCGTGAAATGGACTGGGAAGGTAGTTTATTTTACCTCCCTCTTCCCTTACGTCCTACTTACGATTCTACTGATACGTGGGATCACCCTACCCGGTGCTATGGAGGGTATTCGGTTTTACATCAGTCCGAACCTTTCAAAATTGAAGGAATCCGAGGTACGTTGAAGAAAAGACAAAAAAAGAGAATTGTTAAACTAGATAATATAAAAAATGGTGTTAACGCAACAGGTATGGATAGACGCGGTCACACAGATTTTCTTCTCCTACGGGCTCGGTCTTGGGACACTGGTCGCCCTCGGTAGCTATAACAAATTTACCAACAACGTTTACAAGGACGCCCTGATCGTTTGCTCGGTAAACTCATCGACCAGCATGTTTGCCGGGTTCGTCATTTTCTCGGTGGTCGGCTTCATGGCTCACGAACAACAGAAGCCAGTTGCCGAGGTGGCTGCTTCTGGTCCAGGATTAGCCTTCCTGGCTTATCCTTCGGCAGTGCTTCAGCTACCGGGTGCACCACTTTGGTCTTGTCTCTTTTTCTTTATGCTGCTACTGATAGGCCTTGATTCGCAATTCTGCACCATGGAGGGATTCATCACTGCAATGGTAAGTAAAAAGGAAAATTTGTATTCTCTTCTCGTCTCTAATCGAGTCATCGTTATTTTGTCACGTAAATTTAGGTGGACGAATGGCCTCAGCTGTTGCGTCGACGTAAAGAAGTCTTCATCGCTATAGTCTGTGCCCTATCGTACCTCATCGGATTATCCTGTATTTCCCAAGGTGGCATGTACGTCTTTCAAATACTCGACTCCTACGCGGTATCAGGATTCTGTCTGCTCTTCCTCATCTTCTTCGAGTGTATCTCCATCAGCTGGGCGTTCGGCGTGAACCGATTTTACGACGCACTCAGGGACATGATCGGTTATTACCCTCTCATGTGGTGGAAATTCTGCTGGACCATAACCACTCCGATGATATGCGTTGTGAGTATACGTTCCTGAAGAAGGTATAATGCAGTTTGGGCTAACGCTACAGACATTAGCTCTCGTTTCTCTCTCGATACAGGGAGTCTTTGTTTTCAATCTGGTGCAATGGACACCGGTGAAGTACTTGGATTACGAGTACCCTTGGTGGTCTCACGTTTTGGGCTGGTTGACAGCATTATCATCTATGCTTTGCATACCGGGATACATGTTGTACGCTTGGATGACAACACCAGGTGATAACAGTACGGTAAGCAACCTGGTATAATCTAAATGAAACGCACGAAATTTTCAGCGATTTTAGCCAATTTCTTCGTCCTTTTTTCAGAAATATAAGCTATTGATTCGAATAGAAGACGATGTTGCCAGCCTACGAACAAAAATGGGCCAACCATCGGTCGAATTAACACCGCTCTAAACTGTAGAGTCCCTGTTTCTTGCAATTACCTGGATTACAGGGATCTACGATACCGACTCGAAGAACAATCGGAGAAAGAACGCGACACTGCCGTTCTCGTTGCTTCCAAAACAATATTTTACGCTTTACGTACGGCACCGTACGTAACGCAGATCGATCTATCGCGGGCACCGCGATAAAACATAAAATACATAAAAGGACGAGAACTTTCGATACTTCTATCATTTATCGTGGGCGTTAAAACTCTCCTGTAAAAAGTCGTGTAAAGAAAAGAGAGAAGGGTGTGTTTATTTTACGAATACATACACGCATCTACGTGTTACATACTCGACGCCTTATTGTTGTTCGTGTGACTTGCACTTGTACGTTCTTTAAAAGCGAATATTCGATAGCGTTAGAAAAATCTTATAAAATACGTATAAAAGGTTATATATTACGTTAACGTAGTTACATAGGATATACGTAGAGGTGTATGTATACAAAAATAATATATGCCAAGATATTAGAGTTAGTATGCTTATATGATTCCGAAATCAATTTGCATAATGTTATAAAGAAGGTAAAAGCAGAAATGAAAAAATCTAACAATCGTATCATGTTAACTGTTCAATTTGAATGTTATTAATTGGAGCTATTTAATCGAAAAAAAAAATTAAGTGAAAGATAAAAAAAAGTACAAGAAAATGAATCGTTGCATCTAATTAAAAAAGGAAATGCGTCCCAGGACGCATCCATATGTGTTCACGTAATGGATATAAATCTACTCGTTTTAAATTTCGCGAATTCGTGGCGTTTCATCGGGCTAAAGTATAGGCCGATCTATTCGGTTTATTGCACGAGATATTATTTATTAAATAGTAGTCTTATTACTATTATTATTACTATTATCATTATCATTATTATTATTATTATCGATCTTACGTAACTATTTATTACTAAAAAAAAAACAATTTTCACGAGAAAATATTTATTATGTCGTTGGTCTCTTTTATTTTTTATTTCAATTATCCGATTTGACGAATACACGCGTGTAATATCGCACAAAATCGACGAAGTAGGAATTGACGCAAGTGAAGTGTATTCCACTTATTGCATTTAAAAATAACATCGTTTAGCATTTATAAATATGTATTCGAATGACATGACAAATAAAGACGATTATTGTAATTATTTAAAAGATCGTAGCAACATAATGATCTTTAATTTTCGACAATGTAGCCGGTGTAAAGGTAAACACGTATGTACTTACAATAATTTATCATATTATCTTTTTTACGTATTCCTCAGATTTGCATATCGGGCCGCGCCAGGAGGAAGGAAGATTTTCGTATATTTAATGTTACTTTAGTAGCTTAGTACGATCATTTAAAACAGAATGACATTTGCCAAGTGAAATTATAGCGATATTACAATATCGACTGATACAATTGCGAAGCATAGGGAATTTAGCGAACTACAATACCGACGTCTCGTTATCGTCGATAATTTAGTTCCAAAAAAAGTAATCGAAATTCTAATCAGCTCGAATTCAACATTCAAAACTCATACAGAAATAACGAAAAAAAAA
>JAIFRP010000031.1:5639149-5658298 GCA_032403825.1 Odynerus spinipes
AAAAAAAAAATATCCACTTTCCATTTGTACCAACATAAAAGAACCTGAATTCTCCAAAAAGGCCACTTACGTAGTCCCTATAGTCCCTATGCACCGGTGCGAATATCTAATATTACATTTCGGCAACGCTGATGGCGCTCGAATGCATTCGGCTAACTTCGGGCGAGTTCGGCTCCGTTCAAGAGAACGGCGATTCGAGGGTAGGCGGACTATCGTTGATAATCCGTCTACGGGCGGGGGCTCTATTGATTTAAATCTGTTTGCCGGTGCGCGTGTCAACAGTAAAAGGCGGTTGCCGCTTATAAGAGAAGACGGCACGAAGCGGCACGAAACCGTCCGAAGCTTGCAGCGAGCGTATCGTGTCGCGTCTCCGACTCGGCGTATACATATTTTAAAGGGGTTAGCTTCGAACATGTCGAGTGAAGTGCGGACGACGACTACCTCGTTGAATGTGTCAAAGGAAAAATCGAATGCCGCCATACCACGCAAGAGGTAATCATTATCGTCCTTCTATCTATTTTATCATTCGCTATCTATCTCTACGTCTATCCTCGTCTATGCGTTAGATTCATCAAAGTCTTTCGTTTTTATTACGAAGAAGCCATGGCGCGTTCGCGAAAATCACCGTGTCTTGCCACGCCTCGGTACTAGCCTAGTTTGCGATAGAACGGAGACTCCGAAATAACGTAGTAGCATATTTGAGTATATATCACCATGCGTCTTTCGATTACGCGTGTTCCGTGAAAGGCGCGCTCTCTCAGTGAATCAATCTCTCTATCCTTGTGTGCTATTTCGATGCTAACTTCAAGCCTTACTCTATACAACCTGTGTACTTCTTTTAATTCCTTTTTTTTTCACCGGTTAATCCTATACGCGAAGTTTCGGACGATATGGAATATAGTACGTAGTTGTTTTGGAATAAAACGTGATACTTCGTCGTCGAAAAAGTCACGTACCATTAAAATGATTTAAACGTTAGTCGTAATAACTGCTTTTTTAAGTACCGGAGATTTTGAAATTCCTGAGTTTGTGATAAGAGATTAAAATTTTTGTGACAAACCTTCGAAGTCTCTTATTCGTATCGAAAGAATTTTTCCCGCAATCGATCGGAGATGGAAGAACGGGAGAGTCCTCATGGCGGATTTTCACACGTTTCCAATACCCAGTAATAATCGCTCCTGACGTATAGTTACTTTCCATTTCATTCGCGTTACCTCGAGAACGTAGTATGTCCTTGCGCGTTAAATATACGTTACTACGAACCGATCGATCGCATGATTACTTTTCATCGATTTCAATAGACACGATTCGTGTCGACATTATCGATAATTTAATTAATAAATTCGGGTAAAAGTGCTCGAGGAATTCCCGTTCCCCCACATACGTGCGAATCCTTCCAAAAATGTCACTCTGTATTTCCTCGTAGATCGGGTGACGTTCGATCGATTCCGGCTATTTTCGTGCGCACGCGAAGATACGCAAGATGGAGGGCGCTCGTGTGCATAGACGCGAACGACGATTCGTTTTGAATCTATCGTTTTACTCTTTCTATCGATAAATTTGACATTATATGTAGATATCGATCTTTTATATAATTATATATTGTTAACTTTAGGTATCGATTTGATATATATATATATATATAACTAAATTGAATTATCGATTTTTTAAATATAATTCGTATAAGTTCGGAGTTAATTTTGTTGTTGTTGGTTATTCATGTTTAATTTAATAATTCATATTTTTTCCAGGCAAGACGTATTAAAATGGAACGGTTGGGGTTACAGAGACTCCCAATTTCGGACGAACGAGAAAAACGTGATAGAGTTTACCGGTGACAGGTACGTATTCTTGAGATAATAATTCATGCGGCAGAAGAGTAAATAACGTCTTGATAATGAGAAGGAGCGTGAATAAATTGAGATCGCGTGCCGCGCATACGTAACTAAAGTTTCATGCAGAGAACGAGGGAGTTACAAAATTTCACGTTATGTCGCTAATAGGTTTCTTCCGTTTCGAGGTTCTGCTTGATTCTGCCTGTTTACACGATTATCGTACGATCCCGTATAAGAAAAGAAAAAAAAACAAAATGACGATGTTAATATCACGCTCGATCGTCCGTCTTGAATTATTAGTCCAGTCGGAATAGCCAAAATTTGGACCGACTTTTATTCAAAAACACAAAAGCAGCGCCAATTTTTTTTATAAGTTCTTTGGACCTAGAGGAACATGCCCTTAAATTTTCGTAAAAATCCTACCTGTTTTTTAGCAATTAAAAATTGTTAAAAATTAAAAAATCGATTTATTTGAGTTATTTCTTTTGGAATGCGTTTTATCGAAAAATACTTCCTACAAAAGTTGTGCATCATAATGACCTCTATAAAATAGATCCTATGCAAAAATGACCCAACATTGTTAGTTAAGCAGTTCATTGCAGTTGAAAAAAGAAAATCTCATTTTGCTTTTTGTATCCGTTATCGTTCATTTATCAACATATCATTTCAAGACTCATCAATCATCTAGGGGAAACCCTCCTCCAGAGATACGTGAAAGATTTGTTGATCTACATTATATAATTGAGCAACAATTTCCGATCTACGAAAATTCAGGAGCTTCGTTTCCTCGGGTACGTTCTCGATAAAAACCAAATTAACATTTTCGTTAAAAAGAAACACCGTTTTTCGACGATTAAAAATTTTTGCTTATAAACAAATAGAAATAACTCCTTAATTAATGCAGATTTTTTTTAGAAGACTTTAGCAGACTTTTTTTTAAATTGCTCGTCTTACAAAAACGCATTAGAATCTTGAAGAATATTTCAAATATCTGCATTAATTAAGGAGTTATTAAGGGAATTTGAAACCCCCGGATATATGTGCTATATTGAACTTATGTCCAATTATAAAATATATTTATTACATGTATTTATTATAATTTATACGTATACGTATTTATTTATTTATTTATCGTTGTATTGTATTATAATCGCGTGTGAACATAATGCAAGTCCTATAAGATTTTATAGGGCTTATAAATTATTTTACAACATAAGTTCGATATAGCACATAAATGAAGATATATCTACACACGCGATTGAAACTGCTGGACAATTACAACAAAAAAGAAAAAAGAAATGGAATTTTCATGAAATCTGTGCCAGCATGCAATTTAAAGATTTCTCTCCCTATATTTAAGGACACAGTTCAGAACCTTCGCCCGTTTCAATATTTACACACACACACACACACAGCCTATTTCGAAACGTTAGGATCGTATTAAGATGTTACGGACGAAGTCTAGAAAACTATTAGAATTCCTACACGCTTTTCCAAGTATACAATTTCTTATGCATTCAGCTAATGAGCTCCGAGTAAGTGTAAACATTTCTTTCTTGAGTACCACGCTTATGCAATGTTCATGTCCTATACAAAAGTTTCGCAAGAAAAAAACGACTATATTCTATTGTATTTTTCTTTATTTCGCCGTATACGTTCAACCCTTTGGCCGTGTGCACGTGCATCGCACATTTGCGCGAAACTGATAATTTAGACTTGTCACTGCAAGGCTTCTTGTCAAAAAAAAAGCAACAAGTCTCTTATTATTATCTATTACCATTGGTTGCAGTATTCCAATGGCATGTAATTTAAATGCAAAACACTTTAAAAAAAAGGAAATGAACAATACGATATTTTCTAAACATCGTTTTGCATATGCAAGCGCTTTTCAGCTAAAGAGTTGAATCCAAAGTACGAATTTACTCGACTCTTGCTCAAATACCGCATATCTGAATGCAAATGAACGAGCGCGCGGCTCGAATTTTTAGCGTCAAAGGAAACAGAGGAAATGTTATGCTAAGTTTTGCAGGTCGTTGTAACGCGAGGAAAGTGATAACCATATCGATGACTCATTTGTACAGGCAGTAACTGAAAGAGAAAAGCTAATTAAAAAAAAAAAAAAAAAAAAAAAAAAAAAAAAATTAAAAAAATACTTGCGTTTTGCTCCTCGATGAAAGTCACTTTAAGATTTCTTGTATTCCAGCCGATACCAGAAGGAGATGTTTTTAACTAGTCGATCGGTCAGTCGGAGAACGAACAGGCTTTCTCGAGTTAAACGTCCGTTTGCGGTAAGCGAGCAGCTTATAATTTAACCTTAAAAAAAAAAACGTTGCTGCCTCTACAGATAGTTCTTTGGTAGACATGTTTGTCTGAGAATTTGTAATAATTACCTCTTACCTATCGGATAGAAAGAAAAGAAAAAAAAATGCCAATGCCAAAGGCACATACGGTATTATTATATTAACGTTGAAATGACGAGTGTAACGATTATCTTTCTCGTTCGCAGATACTCCATCGGTAATCATCAATTGCCATATTTCACCGAATGGGTTAAAGAAGTGTTCAACGTCGACTTCGACAATAGAATCAGCTCCCAGGATGTACCAACAAATTTTCCAGAACCGATCATCTCGCCAGAATTATTGAATGTACTCGCTAGGCTGGATATCGATTATTCCTTGGAGGGAATCGATCGACTGGTCAGGGCACACGGGCATACGCTCAGGGAAATTTTCATTCTGAGACATGGATCGTTTCAAAGAATACCCGACATTGTTCTTTGGCCAAGTAAGCGAGTTACTGGACCACCTGAGACTATTTTGAATCACCTTGACTCACTCTTGAATTTTCCTTCTTTTTTTTAGGATGCCACGAGGATGTTATAAAGATCGTGAAGATCTGCGCGGAATACCAAGCCGTGTGTATCCCATTCGGCGGTGGTACCAGCGTAAGCGGTGCTGCTTGGTGCCCAACGAACGAACGGCGGACGATAATATCGTTGGACACCACGCAAATGAATAATATATTATGGATCGACAAGGAAAATTTAATAGCTTGCTGCCAGGCTGGTATAATCGGGCAAGATCTCGAGCGAAAATTACGTAATCAGGGTTTAACATCAGGCCACGAACCGGATTCCTACGAGTTCTCTAGGTATCAAATTAAAATTCAGTAACTTATCAAAAACACGTTGTAAATTACCGATTTCAAATTAACGAGTATCTGTACATGTAACTACATTGTAAATATGTTTATAATTTTTATCGCTAACCTTGTAACATTTCTTGCCGGGCAACACAGTCTAGGTGGATGGGTGGCAACCAGAGCCAGCGGTATGAAGAAGAACACTTATGGTAACATCGAAGATCTCGTGGTACGCGTTCGAATGGTCACCGGTCGAACCGAAGATCCTGATATTACTTTGGAACGAGGATCGCTGGTACCTCGATCCTCCTGCGGGCCAGATTTCGATCATATCATACTCGGTAGCGAAGGTACCTTAGGTTGCGTTACGGAAGTTATTCTGAAGGTACGACCCTTGCCGAGGGTAACTAAATATGGGAGTATCGTTTTCCCGAATTTCCAAACTGGTGTCCTGGCACTTAGAATGGTAAGAATCCTTGTATAAAACTTATTCTATTTTCATCAACGCTTCTAACCAATTCTATTTAAACGCACAGATAGCCAAAGAACGATGTCAACCATCGAGCATACGACTAATGGACAACGAGCAGTTCAAATTCGGTCAAACGCTACGCCCAGAGTCAGGCTGGGTCAGTTCGCTATTACAGGGTCTGAAAAACGCTTACATCACGAGGATAAAGTGCTTCAAGTGGGACAGAATTTGTGTAGCGACTCTTCTCTTCGAGGGTAACTCCCCGGCAGAGGTTGCGGCCCAAGAGAAGAAGATCTACGATATCGCAAAGTCGTACAACGGTGTACCTGCCGGAGAGACAAACGGCGAGCGTGGCTACACTTTGACCTTCGTTATTGCGTACATTCGTGATCTCGGTCTGGAATATGGAGTCGTGTCGGAATCGTTCGAGACTTCGGTAGCTTGGAATCGCACACTGTCGTTGTGTCGTAACGTAAAATCTCGCGTAGCTAAAGAATGCCATGTTCGAAATATCCAATATTTCTTGATCTCCTGTCGCGTGACGCAAACTTACGACGCTGGTTGTTGCGTGTACTTTTACATGGCGTTTACTTATATCGGCTTGAAAGATCCTGTTGGTGCTTACGAAGAAATCGAGGAAGCTGCGCGTGAAGAAATACTGGCTAACGGTGGTTCGTTGTCTCATCATCACGGTGTTGGTAAATTAAGAGCTTCCTTTTACCCGGAAGCCGTCGGGCAAGCGGGTGTCTCCCTTTATCGTGCCGCCAAATCTCACCTAGATCCTCATAATATATTCGCTTCAAGAAACCTAGATCCCGAGTATAAGAGCAAATTGTAAAACTGACGAGACGCGATTCGAACTTTAAATAGAATCATCGTATGGAATTAAATCAAAGGAAATCGTTGTTTCAAGCACGCGCAGTAGCTTATATCGAGCGGTGACTATCGGTATAAAAAAAGATGAGGCGATACTTGAAAGGATTTCTCTCTTCGGGCTGAGGAATCATCGATCATATATTATTCTTTTCTAACAGCAAAAAATATCAGGTTGTATAAAGATTTAGAAGTCATAATTGTTGTGTAATTGTACGGACCTAGTGTACGATATATAAATAGTAAGAATAATGTTACGCCTAGTGGTGTTACGTGGTAGTACAAATACGAAATTGTAATTGTATTGACATTTTTATAAATTAATATAAATAAACTAAAAATTCACTTACGTGTTACAATAATCGAATATCATTTTATAACTTACGTCACTATGTCCGTATTTTTTTTTTCGTTTTTTTGTTTTATTAAAAAAAAGAGCATAAAGTGTGTTTGTGTTTGTTTGTATATAATTATACTAGGCTTCGGTCCATCGGGGAACAATGATCTAATACTAATTACTTAATCGTCTGACATGGCCCACGCGAGTTCTCTCTCACACACTCTCTTTCTCTCATCGCAATAACTCATCTCAATTTATACACTCTTCATCGTAATTGTACAAAGTGTAGCGTGTGTAATTAACGATATCCTTAACGATTCCTCGTCGAGGTATGTGAGATGTGCTTACTGGCTATCAGCCTTTAAAGTTGATAAGAACGTATCGAGATCGTACTCGTCATCGTACTGCTGTTGCTCCCAAAGCTCTGGTAATATTTCGAGTACCGAACGATTAACGCCTTGCACGCATGAAACTTTGGATACTCCTGTATTATCCTGATTATCTGTCTTCTTTCCCTTGCCATTATCCAAAGAGAATAAGTCTAATAACTGTAAATACAATATTAACGTTATCGAGTAAACAAAGAAATATCAAAGAAAAAATCGACAAGTTTCGGAATGTTTTAGTTTACCTGATCAGTACCCATGGTCTCAAGGGAAGCATTTTCCGTTGAAATTACAGTGTTCGCGGTAAGTAGCTTGAACTTTTGTAATCCCATAATCTTTTCCTCTACCGTGGACCTAGTGATCAATCGATAAACGTTGACAACCTTCTTTTGGCCGATACGATGAGCACGATCCATCGCTTGAAGATCCTTCATAGGATTCCAATCGTGCTCTACAAAGATCACGGTATCAGCACCGGTTAAGTTCAATCCTAAACCACCAACTTGAGTCGTCAACAACAGAACATCTATCGAAGGATCGGCGTTGAAACGTGCGACAACGGAATGTCTCTGAGTAGCTGGCACACTTCCGTCCAAGCGTAAATACGTCACGGTTGGTAAATGAGTTCGGAGTAGGTCCTTTTCAACGATATCGAGCATAGCCTTCAATTGGCAAAATATAAGAGCACGATGTTGGCTCACTAATTGTTGCTGAGTATGCTGATTGTCACCCACAGCGCTGGCGGTTGCCGAATTTCGAGTCTGTTGTTGTGGCTGACCGATACCACAGTCTAGTAATAATTGTTTTAATGCTGGTAACTTCGCACCGTGTTCTATGTCGGCTAAAGTAGTTTGTTGCTGTTTTAGCATGTTGCAGACCTAAAAATAAAAGAACATATAAAATAAGCGAAACGAACGGTGATAATTCTGGTTACCAAAATGTTAAAAACACTTACCGTGTGGTAGAGTGGGTGTCGTGGACTCAACACTAGCTTAGGATGATTACAGACATTACGCAAGTACCGCAGTGCTTCGAAAACGTGACCACCGTGAGGATCATTAGCCGATGCAGAAGACACAGTTGATATGAAAGCAGCCGAATGTCGCGTACGGAAATCTTCGTAAAGGCTACGCTGTAGCGGCGAAAGATCGCAATAGTAATCTTGAGTAATTTTCGGTGGCAGATCTTGAAGAACGTCTTCCTTGTTTCGTCTCAATAAAAATGGTAATACCTTAAGAAAAGTAAATGCAAAGTTACGTAATTGCCTCATGTTTATAACATTTCATAAAGTTGGTTAATACATTACCTGTCTGTGAAGCGCTTCCATCGCTAAAGCGCCAGCTTCCTGTTCTTTTGGTCCAGCCTTGGGTTCTCTACAAGCTAAAATGGGACGCGAGTACTTCGCTGCGAATTGTTTCTCGCTACCAAGGAAACCAGGCATTAAAAAGTCGAAGAGAGACCACAATTCAAGCACATCATTCTGTACCGGTGTCCCTGATAGTATGAGTCTGTGATTAGCGCGCAAACGTTTGGCTGCCTGTGCACTTTTCGTTTTCCCATTCTTTATAACATGACCCTCATCCAGCACACAGTAATTCCACTGAAGCGCTTCAAAGAATTCGATGTCTTTACGTACGATATCATAACTGGCTACAACTAATCTGTGTTGGGAGACCCTAGGTCTTAATTTTTCACGTTCCGGTGGTGTACCAGCGTATTGTATAACCGAGAGGTCCTGACTCCTGAAGAACTTCTCTGCTTCGTAGACCCAGTGACCTGTCAGAGTAGGTGGACACACTACCAAACTAGGTGGTGCTTGTGAATTACGATGATGATCCAAAGCCAGTATGCAAAGTGTTTGTAGAGTTTTCCCGAGACCCATGTCGTCACAGAGAACACCGTGTAAATGATAACGATTAAGGAAATTCAACCAGTTCAATCCTTGACGTTGATAGCTACGTAATTCGGCTTCTACGGGGATTGGTAACTCTGTGTCAGGAATACTGCGTGGATTTAAAAGCTGCTCGAGGAATCTACGCTCTTGTGCTTTTTCTTCCCTGTAATCATTAGCAAACATATATTATAGGTATCTAATACGATCAACGTCGTATCTATTTGTACAATAATAATTTTATCAGTTTCTTACACCAAGTCAGGTGGATCTGCGATAGCACCAGGATCAAGTGGTAACAATTGCACCAATGTCGCGAAGGTTGCACTGCAAACCAATCTAACAGCTTGGTTTTGATCGCTCATTCGACCAAGCAGAGGTACCATGAAAAGTACAGAATATGGAATAACATTGACGCCTAAAGTTTCAACGATACAGGCCAACGCTTCCGCAGCACCTTGCCGCATCAAATCTACTTCATTTGGAGCTGTTAAAGGTTTAGATTGACCTCTTTCTCTACCGCTAGCCTCTAACAAAGGTATCACGCTACGTATCACGTGTTGCATCGTCTGCAATGAAGTCTCGTGTTAATTACATTGATAGTCATGGTTATTACACGATTAGATAGAATCTTGACCTTTTCAGCATCCACGCTGGCTAGTATAGCTATACACCGTGAAGCCATATGTCTGACAGCTTTATAAGAATGTGCTAATAGATCGCATAAACGTGGGAGACACTCGAGAGCGGGTGGCAAAAGAGAAGAATGTAAACTTGGAGCCATAATTTCAAGTACTTGTAAGCCGAAGATCAATTGATTAGCTTCCTCCTGTGAATTTTCACGGAGAATATCTTCCGCTTCCTTTCGTAACACACTTGGTAGAATCAGATCCCAAAGATGAGGTAAACGCGAAGGTAGCTGAGCACCGAACAACCTTGCTGTTTTGACAAAGAAATCAAAAAATTAATATTCAATAAATACCCGACTGAATTAATAATAATAAAAAAAATCTAAAGTCCAAAGTATACCTAATGCTGTAAGAGCTAATATCGCCCCACGTCGTCGCGTTCTAGCAGCTTTTGCTTCAGGTTCCTCGCAAGCAAGAAGTTCCTCCAACGGAATCTCCGTGATAGGTGGCCTGCCTGGTCCCCTTCCCCCACCAACTCCACTTCCAGCTCCACGATTGTAAGCAATTCTCTCGGCATGTTTTTGTCTGTTATTCAACGTAAGAATACCGTCGAACGCTTCGTTATCTTTAGTGCTTGTTACTCGTGGTGTGAACTCAGTGTCTGAGCACAGAAATGTGCACAAATTAGTCGAAATCTATAACGAGTAGATGAGATTTAGATACGAGTTTTTGGTAAACGAATACAGGACGAAAGAAATATCAAACGAATATACTTTTGTATTTGGAGAAGGTGCTCTGGTAACGCAAAGATCAACCAGATGAGCCAAATGTTTAGCAGCTAATTTCTGTAACTCTTCGTTCTCCTCTCGTTTAATAGCTTCCATTAATGGTTTAACAATTGGATTCAGTGGTAGAGGAGCTTCTGGTAGACAATGTAACATAGTAGCAGCCCCAGCTAACGCAGCCATCGACATGATGTTCAGTGATTGCTGTTGCGATGCAGTTGTGGCGGCACCAACTTCCAAAGCTCGTCTTCTTTCTTCTAAACTTTCCACCAGTTTAGGTTTCAACTTTATTCCAATTCCATTTCCACTGCCAGTTGATCCTCCCGCACTACTCGCGGCACAAAGTTCTAAAATCGGCTTTCCTGCGAGTATTGCGATCTGGTCGAAAGTCATCACACCGGATGCGTCCACTTCGACGGGTACGCTTAGTTTGTAATGTTTCAAGGTTGCGATATAATCACGGCTCTCGTGCAACAATCGTGTAAAGGACGTGGCGATCTCGTCGTAGTAAATACACTCGTTCAGGCACTGCAGTAATCGGTCCCTTTAAAATGAAAATAAAGTTAGACGGGTCAATTTCGTTTTAAGCTACTTTTCAAACATTTTTCTTTATACCTAAGTATGTCGGGTATTACAGGAGGATTAGATTCTTCCACGACAGCCCAATGAGACATAGTGAGGCCTGCAACTGTACGTTGCAACGCTGATCGTGAGTTAAGATGCGCCAGTAATACTTTAGCGTAACAAACAGCAGGACTAGGAATGTCTGGTGTATAAATCACGCCTGGTGCTGGTTGAACTATGTAATGCGAAAGCAACCCAAGCATTCTTGCTGCTTTGCAACGCGCTTGAACTACGTTCGCGTGTCTGAGATTTTGCGCTACTGTTTCTATCCCACCAATGTACACCTTTAGCTCTGTTGATGATTTTACACTGCCAGTAACGCTACCGTTTCCACCATTGCTACTACAGTCCGATTGTCCATCACAATTAGTTACCAGATGATTACTCTTTGTCCCTTTGCCAGGAGAAACCACGGTAACTAATAAATTTGGATTAAATGGCACGTGCTCCGGTTGCATGGTAAGGCAAAGCCATGTGCTGACGAGAGGGCAAGCCGCGTGCAGTAAAAGTTCAAGATCGCTTTGTATGACTAGATTCTCCCAAACGCATACAGCTACGTCTTGTATCGTTGTAACGTGTTCGATTAATACACGTTGAAAGACGTGACGCAAAGCTTCTTGTAATATGAGTCCACCCCCTGGACCCCATCGTTCTTTCTTATCTTCGCTTTGATTGCCGTCATCTCCGGTTAACGTTTGCAGAGTTTGTAAAGTAGCTTTACGTACGCTCGAACTTGAGTGGCTAAGAAAGGGCCATAATCGTGGTAATACCTACAAAAGATTTAAGATTATTATAGAGACAATGTTAATGATAATAATTAATATGATCGGTAGATAATAAATGTTCTACAAAAGTATACATTATAGAGGTACTACCTGTGACAATGGTTGTGGTGTAAGAGAAGCACGTGCAGCGGGTAACGAAAGTATAGCAGCTAACAGACCCATAAAACTGTTGCATGCAGCCGCCAGATCATCTTGTTCGCGTAATAATTGCCATAGACGCATTACAATTGCTTCCAATTCTGAAGGTTTTAACAATCTTGGTAAAGCTGATGCTACTGGTATGAGAGCACTTGCCGCAGCAGCGCCTACATCATCTACCGGGTCGGAGAGACCTTGCATGATAGCAGGAAATACTTTCGGTAATACTTCGTCTAACAGATCATCACGTACAGCTAGTAAATATTTTAATGCTAGCAAAGCGCCGTGCCTAGCTTCCCACTCGTCGTGTTCTAGAAGTTTCAATACGATAGAAAGTATTCCCATGATGCCGCTACTAGTGGCTTTGTCATCTTTATCTTTTGATATTAATAACAAGAGGGAACCAAGTGCTTGCGCACACGTTTCTCTGACAGGTGCAACTACTTGATCCGAAACAAAGTCACCAAATCTATCTAGGCCTAAAACGCATAAGAGTCTTAACGCGGCATCGATAACCCATTGATAATGGCTTTCTTTCATTTCTTCTGCGTTCTGATCACGAGATTTCCCTGCACCTATTTGATAAATACATAATGCTGTACTTCAATGGTACAATGGTCTGGAAGTTAGAAGAAATGTTAATTACCCTTTCCATGGAGACGTACAAGCTCCCTCAAAGCAGTGGCTGCTCCATGACGTATTTCCCACTTTTGACTAAATAAATCTTGACAAAGATTCTCCGCAAATGATTCTAAAGGCCAATCAACTACAGAATCTGGCCAACAACCAGTTCCATCTGGCACGCCGTTTACAATTTCATTTGATACACTGCCAATAGATCCTGTATTCGATGAGATCACTTCCTCTAACTTTATTTTTTTACATACAGATTCTCCACTGTTACCGACCATTGTGTCAGGAGTTGTCGCGTTAGTATGATCCGAAGGATCGTCGGGCTCACGCGATCGTTGTTTTGATACCGTCTGTCGTGCCTGTAAACAGAATAGCAATTATATTCTGGTAATTTTGGGTAATGTATCTTATGCGATTAGTACCTTGCGTCTTGCTCTATTCATTTCTCTTCTGCTAAGTCCACTCGGTTGTTTCAATGTTTCTTCGATAGGTGTTTTAGGACATATTTCAGATACTGGAGAACATACAGAAGGTAGGAGATCATCCGAGGTAAACAACTCTGACGTATCGATACCCATTAACTGTGGATGTAAACCCAGTTTGGCAGCAATTATTTTCTTTTCTTGACCTGGAAGCGAAGCTTGTTCTCCTTCTGGTACAATTAAATCATACTCGCTACCCTCTGATCCAGTAAGATGAGAACTACGAGCTAAGACTTTCTCCATGTCAAAATTTTCTAAAGTCAGTTTGCTGTTGACTGATCGTTGTTTCTCTGTGTTTGGTTCATCTGTAAATAACACGCGTAATGGAAATAATATAAAACACAAATGACGCTAAGTATTAATAAAAAGAAATTTCCAAGGAAAATACCCTTGCATAATTTGGTCTCTACTGGCTCTGGATTCCAAGGAGGAACCTGAGCAAGTATAGCCTGTACCGCATGTGCGGCTGATATCCTTGTATCCCATTGTGGGGATTTTAGAAGAGTAGAAACTCTTGCTAACAAATGATGAAGATCGTGTGGATGTAATTTTTGAGCTTCTCCAAGTTGCTGCGCTGCTGCTCTTTTAGTGACTGCATTTGTGCCAGTTTCTAATAATATAAACAATCTGTCCAACCTATGAATACCAGATGTTTGCAGTAGCAATCAGTTTGAAATACTATTTAACCATAAAATACATAGATGGAAAATAAATCTTGAAAGAAATTTACCTTGATGTCATGATTGTATGTTAAAAATAAATAACCACCTGGGATATCTGAAAGGACAAAGCAACTTTGTTTGTAATTTTGCAATTCGATACGATTAAATCTAGTAAAATAATTCATATAACAAACACAGTGCTTCCTATTCTTCCTTGAACATACATATATATATATATATATCACAAAATATATGACAATGTTGTTAATGAGGAATTAAAATAATTTGGATACTTTTGGAGTAAGGCAGTTATATTTATTTTACAGATAAGAATGCATAATACGAAGCATAGTGGTGTAACATTGGCACGTTGAAGAAAACTGTCAATGCAAATGCCAAAAATGAAAGAAATAGTTGTAACATGGGGGTGGAGACGACACGTTGAAGCTTACGAGGACGCGCGTTTTAAGTTTTCTAAATATTTTGATCCTGCCAGCAGGAAGCATAAAATATGTGAAATGATCGTCGCGTAGCATGCTCCGTACATAATTATTCCTTAAAAGTATTATGAAATCCTTTGAAAAGGCGCAATATGGACACAAATAAATAGTAAAAGGAGTCCAAGGTACCTGCTTTAAAATACAATAATCTTCTGTCGTACGTTTCAACCGACCCTCATTGCTGTTTCCCACTCATCCAATTCTCCGAAAGTTACATCACATCGCGTATTTAGAGAAAATCGACAAAAAGACAGTCCATTTGCCAAATTTTTCGGAGAGAAACGCATGTTACAGGCATCAAATTTATACTGACAGCCATATTGCTGGTGAACCTGAGTTTTGTCCCTTGATTTTGCTCCCATTGGCGGATGTACAATGCATCGTATAATAATCAACCAATCATCGTCTTTTTGATCACTTGCGTCGAAGTGCATACAGGGCTGTAATAGTAAAATTGATCTTCGGCGTTTTATATGGCAGCGATTTTTAATATAATTTTTTCCATAAATTTTGATACATTCTGCGAGTTTCTTCAAAGTCTAGACTTCACTCCTAGAAATATATATTTTTAAGAGAATAATACCAATTTCTTAAATTCTGTAATATTCTAATTTCAGAAAAAAATATTTGTTATTCCTAGGTACGCCGTTGAGTAATAAGACATTAGTGACGCCTAACAACTCAATGGAGAATTTATGTTGCATACGGACGCATGGTGACGATAATTAATATCCATATACCAATTGTCGGTAAAAAAAAATTGTGAATGGCCGTAGAGTATATTTAATACCTACATTACCGATGAAAACTACATTACCGATTTGAATTCATGATAATTACGTAGCGCACTCTATAACTGCTTTAAACACATTCCACATATACAATAATTAATTTTAATTAAACAAATAAAGATAACAGCCTACACAGAGAAATAATTAGAAATATTATTCATAATAATTTACTAACATTATTTATAAAGATATTTTTATTCGCTTCTTTTGACACAAAAGGCCATATTGAGTATACAAGTGAATTCATAAAAAATGAATTATTATTACAGCTATAGTCCTATAATAGTTCTAATACAGTAAAAATATTATTGAGATTTTAAAAAAATCGATAAAGATAGTGTCGCGCACTTTTTCAAAAAGCACCCTTTATCATCGATCGCGATAAGCCCAGATTACGGCATTGATGCCGCAAAAGTTATTCAAGATCGTGCAAACACACGTCTATTGTACTATCTTCGTTAGAAACTGCTTTGTGAGATAATAATTATAGAAATTGCAGTAAAAAACTTGGACAAAAGTTGCAAGATAATATTGCAGTGCAATTCAAATGAAAATTTAAATTTAAACATTTAAGCATTAACCTGTTTGTAGCAAAGAAAAAGTTATAATTTTGTTTAGGATGTTTATTTCGTTGGCTAAAGAACTATAATTTATAATCGACTATAATTAATAGTTTGAAGAGTTCATAGGGTTTTAAAAGATGGAGGAGAGTATTTGGGCTGCATGTAGACATAAATACAGATATAAAAAGAAAGATTTATCAGTGCACTCGTAGCGCACACCTTGTTCGGGAGCACTTGTCCGCTAAGCCTGAACACTTCATCTCGAGGGTCTCTTGTCATTAGCAAATCATAAGGTGCAGCCGACTGTCAAGTAGCAACAATTAGTGATTTATCTTTTACAAGGATCACTCCAATGCATACAGAAGTCTACTGACTCTCAAACGAACAAATCCATAACCGAGCATCTCATTTGCTCATCTTGTTCTTTCGTAAGATCTAAAACTTTCTTAATCCTCGAGTTTAATTAACGATTCTTTTCCAAAGCCATTTTTTCCGACGTAATATCAGCAGCAATATGCTGCAACCTTATCGATGATAGAAGAGATTCTTTTATTAATATACTGACTCGTGGAACGATCGATCTTTCTATCTTTTAAAATCTATCCCTATCAGCAGAGAAAAAAGAGAATTATTAGTTCTCCATATCTTGGAATCATTACACGTGCTAGATACGGTGATCCATTTTTTTCATTTTGATTACCGTGGAGTATATATGTATATATGTATACTTTAAACTTTCCAGTTCTCATAAAATCCTTCTAAAATTCATAATTTTGTTACTAACTCGCAACCAATATAACATAATATTTTTATACGTATCGAGCTTAAGCATACTAACGTTATCATTCGTTATTTATCGTAACGAAGATGTGCGATAACGCCATTGACTATTCTAATTACAAGCAATAGACGAGTATTGAGTTTAACGAAATAAAGACTTTGGTATTTGGGCCTCCTTCCTGTGTTACCGCTGACGGTAGTCAAACTAATCTATATAGGGTGTTATCAAGTAGATAACGTTGCCAGAGTGCCTATCTGGAAGTCATATTTTTGATACAATGTACAGGTGATCGATATATCGGTACATAGTTCTCAGTAAGTGAGAACAACTAAGCGGAATTGGTCGAGTTCTTGGTCGAGAGCAAAATGATCGGATTTGAGATCTACGTTGTGTTAAGAAAATTGCGTGATGCTTGTTGAAAGAAAGACAGACGGATTTCGTTGGAATCTCGTGATTTTAGTAGATTAGCCGGCTTTCGAATCACCGCGTGAATTTTATTCGGAGAAAATCATTTTATTAAGATAAGAAAGAGAAAGTTCGAAGGAAGACAAGATCGATAGATCATTATAGTACTTCTCTGAAGCAAGTTCTGATTGATTTCAAAAGAAGAAGATAAATAAAATAGAAGAAGAAAATGGCAACCGGATACGACGATTGCTACGATGCTTCCTGGCATCTCATTCCACCGGATTACGTCAGCAACGAGGAGGACTACAGGTAAAATGATCGATAGACGTCAGATTTATTTCGATATGATCTTATCCGAATGAAGTAGACAAAAATCATAGAAAAATTATATACGTACATATGCGCGTACGTATATCGTTCCTACTCCGTGGCATCGATTAGTATATCCGATTAGGCGAATGGCACCGGAAGCCGAACGGAAGCGTGCGTTTAAGGACGGTCACGCACATCGGTTAGGCGAATCCTTTGGCGTAGAGTGGTACGCCTTGTTACACGTCCCAACACCTAAGAACTGAAAGGGCGAATGTGTCAACACCTGTTGGTTTCCACCATAAATTTAGTATTAATCGCGAACGTTCTGATTATTAGCTGCCCCCCACCCCCCTTTATCTTCACCTAAAATCCTCTCAAGAATATACTAAACATATCGTGCCTTAGTCCTAGATCACTAAACTTAAATCAATGTTACTCTATCGTTAATAATTTGACTCATAGAGTACAAACTAAACGCGTGTATATTTTTATATCCCCTTTATTTATTACGAAGGAAGTAATAAGACTGAAGAGATGCATTGTCAGTACTTAATAAAAAAAAATATAAAATAAAAAGCGTATCGAATTCGCGAAAGTGACGGTGGCCGATAGATTACTAGAAGAATATTTAGTGATTTAGGGTTAAAACATAATTTTATATTGAAAAAACTTCAAAAGCTTCGTCGCGTAGCTTTAAGAACGAATGGCTTCTTAAACGATTCTTAAAAAGACGTAAGTGGCTCGGAGCTTAACGAGCCATGCCGAGTTCGAGTCACGTTTTCTTCCCACCATGGGCACCATGGTGAACCGGAGGACTCGATGGCTTTTTCAGTAAGAAGGTGTCAAGAGAAAAGAAGAGAGGAACGTTACCTTCGTTCGTTCCTTCTTCTTTTCGTCCGTCGGCCCATTGGCTCGTCGGGTTCGCCGCTTACTACGAACCGTAGTAGTACTACGTTCATTCATGGATGGAGGAGCCGCTCCGGTCCTTTGTAACGAGTTCATGAATGAACGTAGTACACCATTTTTCTCCAGGATACACCTTCGACTAACCCTCGAATATCCGGCTTTTTCATAGACGAATCTTCACCTCGGTGGAAAAGCCAATTTTCGCGAAACTTTTTCCAAGAACTTCTACTACTGGCCTACGTTCGTACAATACGCATGTATCTCGTGTAGGGAAGGAAAGTTCTACAGGAGTTTTTTTTATTGTAGCTGAAATTCCGTGCTCGTATCACACGTTGCTAGAATATATAAAATATAAAACGTAAGACGCGTGTCTGATTATTACGATAAAAATTCTGCACTAAAACTATACGTTTATTTAGTTAACGAAATAAAGCGGAGGATGTAAAAGCTACAAATCTGCAAGATCCGTCTATCCGACGGATATCTCAAGAACGATACTCCGATTCCACGCGATAGTCGAGTGTGGAATTGTCGAGTGACGATTTCGAAAGCCAGATACGCTCTCTCTCTCTCTCTCTCTCTCTCTCTCTGTCTCTCTGTCTCCTTAGAGTGCCACTCGAAAATATTCGACAAGTTTTGCGCGGGCACGTACTGGCAATAAATAAGGGCCGTCGGAAGCCTCAGGTGTTTGAAACGACAGGTACTGATATTGTGATGTTAATGCCGAATAGACGGAATATCTCGTAAATGGGTGAACCCTCATTCAAGGCGGCACGTTTCGGATCCTGGGCCACCTGAATTCCTCAAAAGCGTTACCGTGTCTTCGAGTGTCCGTCTTCTTCAAATTCTAGTCATAGAACGCGATTTGAAACTCGTATGCGTATTCAAGTCACTCGAGGGCTCTTCCGACTAGACTAATCTACTAGAACTTCTAATTCACTAATTTGGCGGTAAAATAGGTTTACTTAGGTCTACTAGTTTATTACTATCACTCTATTGAACTAAATTTTAAAAAAGTCTACTACTACTGAACTAAAAAAAAATAAATAAAAAATTAGGTAGACTATCGCATCCAATGTCGCTCCAACTTTCTTTTTTCTCATCCACCTTCGTGTTTTGCTACATAAAAACGTCTTCTCGATGATCGAGTAGCCAAGGATAATTAACGTTACGCTTCGTTTAGTTATTATAACGCTAAAAGAATCGAGC
>JAIFRP010000031.1:5658303-5684193 GCA_032403825.1 Odynerus spinipes
CGCATCTCCGTTCCTCGGCATTGCCAGTAGTAAAACAATGACGCGCAGACAAATTGGGTTGCGTGCTCGAAACAAGTTGGCACAGCTATCGCCAAACAGTCGTGGGAGACTGGCAAATGTTCCTCGATTGCCCGAACCTCCGAGTTCTTCATTTTTTCTTCTCTCCCAACCTCCCCCTAGGACAACGAAACGACGACGAGGACGAGAACGAGGCTCGAAATTTGTAGGGTGAGCTACCAACGAAAGAGTGGAGACGAAAGCGCGAAGCTAATGGAAGAAAAAGGAGGAGGATTTCCTAAACTCGATTCTAACTGAGTTAGACGGTCAACCGCGAGAGTAACAAGCGCGTGGCTTCTTTCGTGACTCGTTGGAGTAAACGAGTTTTCGAAGCTAATCGATTGCAGCTGGAATAAAACTACATAATATATGAAAGGGAAGAAACATATGGAGAATGTATATAAAAATAAAGAAAATATATAAGAAAATATATAACATATATTATAAATTTGAGGATACATTTTGAGATTCGAGTCCTAGCTAAAAAAAAATCTCTGAGAACGATTAGATTCACTTTTTGACTTCTTAGAGGAACCAATACTCAACAAAAGATAGCCTGAATGGACCGGAAACTCGGTTCGTCGTTGATCCTACTCCTGTTTACCTGTTCTTCTTCTTCTTCTTCTTCTTATAAATCGAGTGACTTCGAAAGGTCCGTACACGGTCACGTTTTTAGCTCTCATAAGAACCCTAATACCGTATGCTTTTATTTGTTCCCTCTTTTATAAAATGTAACAGCAAGTATTTCCACGTTCGATCGAATCCTCGTTCGTGAGCGAGACGCTATTAACCCAGTTTTGCGTATCGATAGACCTCGATCTAATAAAACGGCCAGGTAAAACGTTAAAAGAGAGTGAGAGAAAAAAAGAGAAAGAGAGAGAGAGAGAGAGAGAGAGAGAGAGAGAGAGAGAGCGGGAAAAGCAAAAGGAAGAAGAAAAAGTACGAAATGACACGGTAAAAGCACCACTAATGTTCTTCCGCATTAACACTCGAGCTAAAGTATACTCTCGGTGTAAAAAGGTCTGATCGATGAAGCCAGCCGATTGGTCGGCTAGCATCGAGCTTAGGAAATCGAGGTCCTGAAAAGCACCCGGGTACCCTCCCGGGGATGAACGTTCTCATTGGCTAGCACGTAGCTCCACCCCCTTTGGTAAAGTTACCCTGGTAACATCACTGGAACGTGGGACGAGAGGAGAAGTATGTGTTAGCGTGAAGAACTTACTTTCGATTTTTCAACAATTTAGTATTCTTTAAAAATAAAATAGAGACAGGAAAACGAAGACGAAGTTAAACGACGAAATTGGATTTTTTATAAACAAGATAATTGAAACTATTTTTAAAAAATTCCTATCTTGAATTGTTTATAAGAATGTTTTAAAACTATTGGTTACCTGGAACATCCCTTGTCACTGAGTTTTTAAAGAAAAATCTCCAAAAAATTGAACCTAGCGGAGACACACATAACGAGATACGTAGAGGGTAAATTTCGAAGGGGTGGAAGCGATGGATTCGTTGGCCGAGCTTACGAGGGGTGAGCACGGCAAATCTCCGCCTCCGTTCGAAGAACCGCCCCCGAGGTTCGAG
Organism: Odynerus spinipes; assembly: GCA_032403825.1. Taxonomy (NCBI): domain Eukaryota; kingdom Metazoa; phylum Arthropoda; class Insecta; order Hymenoptera; family Vespidae; genus Odynerus; species Odynerus spinipes. Next base: position 5,659,945 of record JAIFRP010000031.1, read on the forward strand.
GGTGCTTCAGCGAACGAAACAGAACGGAGGTAGGGACACTAGCCGTCAAGTGCTCGTCGAGTACACTCAAAAACGACAAGAAGAGTCCTTCACCTTTGCGAAAAGGGCCGCAAGAGAGAAAGAGTGAAAAAGTGAAAGAGAGAAAGAGAGAGAGAAATACTGGGTCACTCGAAGGCGAGACTCTTTCTATTTTTCCTCTACGAATAACTCGGACAACGCGAACCGTTCGGATCGGATTCGTACTATCGTGACTGTGATTTAAAAAAAAAATTTTGTTATATCGTTTCGCAAAACTTGGAGAATTAAGAATCGTGAAATTTGTTTGAAAACTGTGCGAGTACTGTGTTAAAGTGAGTTTTTACGAGAGATCGGAGAGTGTATAGGACCACGTTATAAACGAAGGCTGCTACGAACTTCTAGAGACTGCTAGGGACCCTAGAAAAGAGAAGAGAAAAAATAAAGAAGAAGGTATCGAGCCAGTGTCCAAATAAGGATTTAAACCAAGAAAACGAGAAGAGTGATCGGTTTGACATGTTCCGACAACACTAACGATCCTTCCGCCTTCGGTCGAACTATCAAAATGGCGGACAAGAATAAGATTCTACCCTGGCCACTGCTACCGTATCCGGCCAGTCTCTTGAATCACGTTTGGTACAGTCAGCTCGCACTGAATACTAGGTAATTCATCGTAAAAATTCCACAAGCACGAGCTCTCTCGTTTTTTCTTTTTCTTTTCATTTTCTTCGAGGAAAAATTTGCATCCTTTTCTTTTCATTAAAAAAAAAAAAAATATAGCAAAAATTTATCCATGTCAGCGTGTTGTATATAAAACGTAATCGTTCTCGAAATGATACGACAAGGATCGTGTGATTCCCGTAAAGCAAAATCTCTACATCGTCGATTAAACGGTTTGATGGCCCTCAAATTCTTACACGTGTCTTCGTCGGAGCGTATCGTCTCTTTTATCGAATCAAGTATCCGACTCGTTATCGATACGCACTCAATACGTATTCATGTACAAATACGAGATTTGCCTAGATTTTTTTTTCGTCGCAGTCGCGACGACAAGCGTAGCCGAGATTTCGAATTTATCATTGGACTGAAGTATTTGAATATATGTATGTAGCAAATTTATGGGGGATTTTAATGCTGGATGATAAGAAATTCGATGCTACGAGACGACATTTTGCGAGATCAATGATTTCAGACAAAAAAATACAATTTTGCAGTCATAAAGATATACGATATGCCTCTAACATTCTAGGGAACACTCGGGAAAATTATTTTAAGCCCAATGTTCATGATGAATTAGCTAATACGTCTAAAGACTCTAATATCTATCGTAAGAAATGTTTTATTCGAATCATGATCCATTTTCTTACTAGTTCATATATACATATACGATTAGAAAGAAAATTTGAGCCTGCGATTTCTCAAACACCGACGCGAGCCGGTTTAGATCCACAAGTTTGTCCTCAAACGTTCCTTTGTACGACACCAGCATAGCCGAACGTGCCGCGATAATAGGTCGTTTGGCTTAAGGGAAACGAAAGAATTTCGGCGACTAGAAAAGGCGGCAGGTATTTCGCGGGCGTTCGTCGTCTCTAATCGGGTTTTAAAAGAACCCAGCCTGGCTTCTTGACGATCGTCACGTGGCTTTTAAACCCATAAGACAATTTTTCGGAGATTGGATTGGATCGACTTTTCGAGCGTACCCTCCTTAATCCTTTCGGAAGGTAAATAAGTGCCAACTTAAGGGATCTTTTAAGCACGATTATCTTTTTTTCTCGTTTCTCGCGATCGACCAATCGTCGTGTTATCCTGGCCACGTTTATGTTAGTGCGAGTAACTGTACTGGACAGTACGACACCTTTTTTAATTTTTAATCGCGTATAGTTTGCTAGAAATTATACAAAATTAAGATTATAATTAAGAAATTGAAAAACAGCTCGACATATTTATAATCAACAATTTTCTGTATATTTTGTTACAGAATACTGGAAAGCATGAAGATGCCAGCGAGAACATCTGGTTTCCACATAAGCGACATACTGGAGCTGAACGATGCGAAACCGTCCCAAGAAGAGAGCGAGGTGCAAGGTAATAAACGAAAGCTAGCAAACTCGATACTCCAACGTGAGGATTCTCCTGATCTAAAAGTGAATATCGAACGTTGCAGGCAGCACGACGGTCCTACCGACGGCCAACGATGTGCCATCGGCCTATCAACAATTTCTGGAGCACACAACGGCCATGTTGCAACCAGCGATGCACGCGAATCTTAACAGGGGCACTTTACCACCGCCACCCCCGGCTTTGCTCGGCTGGCCGAGCGGGCCTACCGCGTTACCTACGACGCTACCACAACCCCTGGAAGAAGTAAACGGTAAGAAATTGAGAAAAGCTAGACATACGAACGAGTTAGCACGAAATTAGCTTGCAATCGTTGATTTCCATTCGTCTCGCTATCGCATTCCTCTTCATTCCCCTTAAGGGTAGCAACCCCGCTAGATAAAAAAAGAAAAAAGAAAGAAGGGGTGGCGAGATTCGCAGGCGGGCTACCAGGACACGATCCGTATTTATTTAGAAGGCTACAATTGGTCCGCTCGAGCTAAGCAGGATCTAATGGTCCTATAAAAGGTCCTTGTGGCTCCTGTTCCCCGATTGGCGCGCAAACCAGGACAGATGTCCTCCGGAGGACAGATGCGTTCACGGGCCCTCGATGAATCCAAATTGTCACGCCCCGAAAGTACACCACCGTTTGCCATATCCCCCATCCCTTCGCAAGGATTCCGTGTCTCTTTCTCTCTTTATCTCGTGTTCCTCTTCAGGGGCGCGAACCCGGGCGCACTTTACACGACCCAAAAATTAGCCGAAACGTTTCGACCGTTGAAGATATCGAGAATGTATCGGTCATGCCTCTGTATGATTCTTTTGTGATACCTCGTACCTTCGTGGTTGGAAAATCGACCTTTTTTTTTGTACCGCGGCCAATGGCTGATCGATCATCTTGCTAAACGTCGAATTAAATTCCAATCGTGATCTTTCACTTTTTCATGCTAACGATGGAACGTTAAAAATATGATCACGATAATTGAAAAACAAAGTATAAGAGACATTTTAATCGCGACACTGGGTACGATAGTCTAATTGAAATCACACAGTCCGACTAGGAAGAGTAGGAGCTAATCTCCCATGAAAATGATATGGTTAATCCCATAGGGGTGTTTCGGAGTGTTTCGGCATCAAATAGGCTTTATATTGCTTCGCACCCTCATCGTCCCCAATACCCAGGGACCGTTTCACAAAAGCATATTGTACGATCGCGAAAGCCACGATACTTCGTTCTACATTGAATTAGCGCGTCTTTCTGGTCACCCTATATATAGGCCTATCACCCTCGCGCGGAGACCATAAAACAAATAGTAACGATTCTCGTCTAACACCCGACACCGCTAAATCTCCCGGCAAACTCTGCTAATATTTTTCTAATGAAAACCAGAGAAATATACGGAAGAGTGTGCTCGCTCGCTGGTATCAGTTTGTAGTTTAGAGCGTTTAAAAAAAATCAATGCCCTCGTGCATCTGCCGCCAATCATCGTTAAGAGCTTTCGTGCTAGCTCGAAATGCAGCTGCACTCCTTTACACCTTTCACTATACCTCTCGTGATGTCTAGCACCGATGCACCGAGGCTCCTTTCTAAATGCCACGTCATTAGAGTCTGAGTTTCTTCGAACGAATCGATCGTGAGCATTATGAGCAGCATACTGTAATAATACACATATCAGTCTAATAACCTTTCTTCAACATCTGCAAAGTATCTAAAACTAGGAAATACTGATTATTGGATAATAATTAACAAAAATGAAATATTTCTCAATTTTCTACTGCATTTATTTAATTTCAAGCACCACAGAGTCCAGCTTTGCAAAAAAAGTGAAAACAATCCCACGTATGTTGCTTACAGTTCTCCAACAACCTGATTCAACGAGTCCAGCGATCTCGGAACTCTCCTTCCCGTCGCAACAAGAGAACAGTCACGAATCGAAAGACGAGGAATCACAAGACTTCGAGGAGGAACATCAGGGTGGTGAGACGCAGAACCACGAGGCCGAGCACAAGAAGAGGAAACGACGGGTTCTTTTCTCTAAAGCTCAAACCTACGAGCTCGAGAGACGATTTCGTCAGCAGAGATACCTCAGTGCACCGGAAAGAGAACATCTCGCTTCGATCATTCGACTGACGCCGACGCAGGTGAAAATTTGGTTCCAGAATCACAGGTACAAGACGAAACGAGCTGCTACCGAAAGAGTGGAAGCCGGTGGAAGCGGTTGTTCACCTAGAAGAGTCGCTGTTCCTGTTCTCGTCAGAGATGGTAAGCCTTGCCAATCAAAATTGATGGAACCCACGACGTATCCCGGAAGCGGTCAAGTGCCTATGGCTCCGTACATGCAAAAACCGTACTGGTGGTAAAGATGTGCCGACGAGAAGACAAGAAACGTTGAACAACCTAGCCAAGACCAAGATATCATCGATGATCGACGGAGTGATGTTCAGTAGGTCCTGAAAAATCACCAGATCGATCTCTCATCGTCTTCTCTATGGTAGAACACAAACGTCAGCACCAAATAAAGGTGCTTTTAATTTTCGTCCATTAAAACCAAAGACAACTCGCTCGGGACGATCCAAACGATTATCCTCGTTCTTACATCGCGACGAGAATGTGATTTAGTGCGAATGAATAAATAATAATAATAATAATAACAACAAAAAAGAGAAAATGTGAATCCAAATAATAAAAGTTAATCGTGTAAGTTCGATCTCGTATAGATGAATGTATGAACTCTTATTCTTCTTCGTGTAGAACGATCGCACGCACGTAGAATTCGAGATGCAGTGCGATAGTAGTGAAGTTGTAGAATGGAGGTTCAACTTCCGTTCTACTGTTTTTTTCTTCTTCTTTTTTTTCATCGAGCAAGAAAATGGAATTTGAAAATTAGAGAGACAATTACGAATCGTGAAGCGTTCCATTTAATTTCTACGATCGCCACCTACCGAGATCTCTTCGGAAGATCGAATTTCTTGCGTGTGCCACGATAAGTTTCGTACGAAAGAGAAATCCTTTCTATCGGATGTTTCTAACTCCAAAAAAATTGTTTAAAAAATTGAACACGTTTCGTCGAGACTCATCGTGTCACCGAATCATCGTTTCTACGATTTTTAAATCTTAAAGCGTAAAAAAAGAGATCGCATACCTTCGTCTTTAAAAATAGTCCAATAGATGATTATTCCCGTAGATTGTATATATGTACATTCTGTATAATATGTGGTAAACTAATATATAAATATATATATACATATACGTATATATGAGAAGCATATTTAATAAATTCTAATCCCAACAAATAATTAAAAAATGTAGAAAGCTCATTCGTCACACTCCCATAGGATTATTCGTAGATACATAGTACATCATAATCTAGTTAAGCCGAAAGTTATTTGACGATGAATCCATCGAGCCCTTTAAAGAGCTTGCGCGCTTCTTCTTCTCTGCTCCAGGACGTTTCTTCCCTCTTTCGATGCACGTCGGAAGCCCGCGTAGCTTGAGTGACAAGCTTCCGGTTTCCGTTTCCCCGCAGCCATCTTGTTACCGGTTTAGATTTCCTGAGGGCACCCCATCGTGCTTCGGTAAGGGTCAACTACCCTTTTAAGACGATCTTTCGTGATGCGTATCATTATTGAATATTATTTATTAAAATTTAGCATTACCGCCATTCTCATAACTTGGAAATTGTTATATTTATTTATCTAATCCATTACTATATAATGTTAATACAACCTCTGTCCCCAAAAAGTTGTCACATTTTGCGTGTAAACGAATATACAAATGTTACAACTAATTTGGGACGGAGAAACTAGTTTTTTTTTAAATTACAATTTAAAAAATACAAGCTCAAGCTCTTTCCCTCTTTCTCGTATTTTTTTGAAAGGAAATCTACAGCGAACGAACGACCAAAGTTTTCCAGATTTCACGGAAGGGAAAGGGATCAAACGTGGGTCCCTTTAACGGCCATTATCTCTTCTCGTTATCCGAGATACGTAACGAGAGAGATGACGTAGCGAAGTAAATGGAGTGGACAGCGGGCAGCATATGCTTTGTGGCGATCCTCGAGCCAGCAGTGTAGACCGAGTAGATGAGCGAGTTAGAAAGAGATAGGGCGAGAGAAAGAGAGAGAGCGAGGGGGGGGAGGAAGGGAAGAGAGAAATGCGATGTACAAAACGAAAGCACCCCCTGGGCAAGGAAGAATATGCGATGTCGAGGCGCGGCCTGCGAAATGTCGCGGTGCATTCAACCGAAAGCACGAGATAACATTCAACCGGCTACACTAGGTCGTACCATGATTTATATGACCGGCTGTAATCTATAGATTTGGACATAGTCCACCGACCTTTACCTACCACCCAACGAGGAATCTACGGTTACTGGTGCTGCTGATGGTAGCCATCTACTTGGTCACAAGGAAGAAGATATTTTGACGGCATTTTGACGAAAACATTTTCCTACCCCGAAGACGAGAATCATCAAACCCCGTGCGAACATTCAACGGGGTATAGGACGATGCTCGAGTTTTGCGTATGAAAAGCCAAAAAAATCCCAAGGGTCAGTGAATGTAGGTACGTATAATAAATGTCTATGTATATGTATCTCCGTGAACCAATCGATAGAAGAAAATAAATTGATAGTTTGTCGAGCGACGGGACGTCCCCTAATATTTCCGAATCTAATCGAGGGGGTGTGTTAGCCGCTACTACTCGCGAAGCGAGGAAAAAGGATAAAAAGAGAAAGGAAGAGAGAGGCTGGTAGCGGAGAAAAAAGCGAAAAAACTTTGACAATACCGTTGTAGAGGAGTGGACGGGGGTTGAAAGGGCAAGACCGTGTTCCGGACTGCTTTATTGCCTGATTTCCGTGGGGTGGACCGTCGAAGCTTCGTATAAAACGTAAGAGACGTTCCTCTATCTCTTTTTTTCCTTTTTTTTCAACGGTCCTATCACGGTCAGCGCTTCGCTCGCGATTCTCTTCTGGATCGGAACGAAAAGTATTAAAAAACAGAAAAAAAAAATTGCCAGGAAGTGATACTCGGTTTTAATGAGTAATAATCCGTAATAAAACAAAGGTGTCTTCGAAAAATTCGTTTCGTGATAATCTCGATAACCTTGAGGGTCGTGTGACTGAGTTTCGCGGTAAGCAACCCTTACTAGCCACCCTCGTAGACAATCGGAGTGTAGGATCGGCCTTTGGAATCATCGGAAACCGGATACGGCCTTCCCTTTTTACATATTTTTTAAAGCCAATCCACGGCACGTGCCGATGTCACGCTGGATTCTCCTAACGCACGTGACCGGAAAGAGCATCCTAATTGCTATCGACTTTCTCTATTGGCGTGTCGAAATTTACCGAGGAATAGAGCTAAGCGTTTCTCCACTTTTTCGTCTTTCCAGGCCTGCGTTGGACTCGTAAGCGAACGGGGATTTTCCTAGTGATTTTTCTAGGCGCCAATTTTCTCCGCGTCTGCTCTCTCCTTTTCTTCGTTTTTATCTTTCCCTCGAATGCACGATAAACGTACGGCCAAAAAGTTCGGACGATTGAAAAACTTTCGAGCAACTTCTTCTACTTGTTCCTCTTCTTTTTCTCCATCGAAGCAAACGGACGTTCAGATATATCCGGTCGAAGCGTATCGAGAAACTATCGATCGACCCAGCACTAATCTCAATTGTCCAAGCAATCGAAAAAAAGGATGGCAACTTTTAAAATAATAAAATCCAATCGATCGTCGCGTGGAGAAACGTTAGGTTCGGGAGAAGATTTCTCTATTCCTAAATTATGGTTGCATATCTCTCTCGAGTTTCTCTCCAGATATGAAGCTAAGTGCAAGGGAGTACTGGAAGTTTGCCAGAGGAATCGCATTGGTCGAGATTATAAGTCTTTGAGGGCAGAAAAAGCCGAGTAGATTAATCAAAGCAGAAATTCCGGGCACGACGAGCGACCACCGACAAAGCATATTCCCCGCTAAGAATGGATCGTTTCCGGTTCCGTTCTCTTTATGGTACATTGCGGCCCAGCGATGTATTAAGATTACTTAATCAATAAAGTCCCGAACGGAAAACTAATTCGTTTTTCACTCGTTCCTTCGTGGCTTTTCCTTCGAGATTTTTCCTTCACCTTTTTGCAAAACCGCAACGTCTACGTACTCTTATAAAAATATTAATTTAACGCATAATCTACGGGCCGATTGCGCTAAAATATTTACGATACCTTCGATGTACATCTGTGTTAACTATTATTACTAAACAAGAGATACTCAAAGAGTTAATGCATAAACTTTTCAAAAAAGAACATTCCGTCTCCGGTGGATGATACACAAACCGAAAGAAAACACAATTTTCCATGACTCAACGATTAAGTGTTAAATTGTTATGTTTAGCATTATTTTCTTTTAGCCATAAACGTGTTAGGTTTCCAAGTTTCTACCAGGACACGTGCGCGAAATGGTTAAAAGAGTAGGATAGATAAACAAGCGGGAATTTGATCGAGCGACGGAACCACGAGCCCCGTTAAAGTGACCAAACATTGATACTCGATATGCAAGCTCGCACTCTCAATTAACGCCGGTAAGAGGTACACGCTGTTATAGCTTTTAAACGAAGTAATTGTCCTTTCAACGATGTCTTACTTTCGACGGCGATCGTCGAACGTTCGATCGCGATCATGTTTACGATCAAAAACTCCAATGATCGATCGTATTAACGTCCAAGTGCAATATTTATTTAGAATCGTTTCCGCAGATGCTTGAAAACTCGATCTCTTTGTATCGCCTCCGTTGAAAAGATACAAACTTCGTGTAAATCAGCAGCCCAAGGAAAAAGTTGATCCTTTTCCCGAAGCGATGCCTCGCTTTAAGCAGATTTAGCCGCGAAACCAGGAAACGTTTAAGAGGGTGAAGCAACTTCGCGCGAGGGGTTGGTGCAAAGTAGCCTCGAGAAGAAGGCAGAAAGAAAAAATATCCCCCTTTTTCTCCCGAGACTCCCGACACACCATAAATGTTTTCACTCGAAGCAACGATATAATAGACGACCCGTTCGATCCTAGATTTTTCTTTACCGATCCTCTGCCTCGTGCTTCAAATATGTTTTCTTACAAGCTACTTTTCTCAGCTTGGATTCTTTCGAAGTTTGATATATTTTCTTGCAGTATCTACTCGCGATCGAGACTTTCCTTTTATTTTATTAAGACTATTTTATTTATTCTTTCGTTTATAATAATATTTCCCGTTCAATATCGAATGAAAAACAAATGAACATTTAATTCGACCGTGGGTTTCGATATTGAGTAAAAATCCCCATTAACGTTTCGAGTCAATATTAACAAGTTAAAGATCCAGAGAAAAGATACCACCATAAGTGAAAAAGGCATACGAAGTCGAAGCAATACGAAGCTCCCTAATTTCGTGAACACGTGTCGAGCGACGGCACTCCCACGCCCCGTTCTCGCTATTTGCTGTCGCGTTTACAATGGGACAACGTACTCCGACGTGATGTATGTACATACACGCGTATAAACCATTAAACGATGGTTACGCCGATACACGGGACATATGTGTACAGAGGATCGCGTGGAAAATCACTAACGAAAAGTATAACGCGGTTAACGCACTTGCTACTTCCCTTACTTTCTATCTTTAAAATACAACCCTTAACACTGTTATCAAAATATAAACGTACACGTCATAGTACAGGTACACAAGATCAAGAAACATCCCCTCGTCATTTTCTTTTATCGAAAACCACCGGGATTATCCTAGCAGGATTTCGGAAAAGCTCAAATTTCGTGAAAACACGTTCATTGATGGTACGCGCTAGCGCGTGCATTGATTTGCCGCTCAATTTCCTTCGAATATTTCGTACGGAAGGACACCTCCTGTGAGAAGGTACGTCTCTCTCTTTCTCTAACTCTCTTTCTCGTCCATAAGCCGACGTTTATTCGACTCGAGACACAATACGGACCCGCTGCCGGTCGCACTGCCGTCGGTAAGCCTGTTAAACGCAAACACTCGCGACAATGCAAGCCGAAAGTGTATTTGGACGAAATTGTAGGTTGCTTTTCGGTATAAGGGACTTGCCGTGGCTGGCTCGATCCTCGAACGTTTCGATTATCCCTTAGCTTGCATGGATCTTCGTCGTCGCGAGAGAAACTCGAACGAGAGGAGAGTCGTGATCAGCGAGAGAGAGAGAGAGAGAGAGAGTGAGAGAGAGAGAGTGTGTGTGAGAGTGAGAGAGAGAAAGAGAGAGAGAGAGAGAAGGGTCGGCCTTCCTACGTACGCTATCCTACTCTTGTCCTCTCACCTGGGCAAAGGCGTGGCTTTCGCGACAGTGGTCGATAACGCCAGCTACCAGCTTGGAGGGGTGAAACCTACCCCACCTTTCAGGACCGCGAAAAGATTTCCCTTACCCCAAAGGTAAGTGAACGCAACGGCAACGAGAGAAACGTAACTACGCGAAGATAGAAAAGTACTCTTCTCTCTGAAGATTCTTGGCACCTAGCCAATCGCTTTACGTGGAATAGGTATTTCGTTTGGTATTGTACCGAAAAGAGAAGATTAATTTTCCTTTTGCCTGAATTTCAAGCGTGCGGTGAGAGAAACCGTGAAAGTTTGGTAGCGATGAAGTTCGGGATTCGTTTACTTACGCAGGCTCGTCCAAAGTTTGTAGTACTTTAACGATTAATAATTCATAGCGATAAATATAACGATACGAATGAGATTTTGTAAGGAATCTCAGTCCGGTTAAACGGAGCAGCTGACCATTGTGTCTATGAAATAAACTTTGAGCAAAGTGGAACGTAGGTACGAGCTATTACATTAACTTGGATCTGATCCAAGGTCATTTTTTTGAAAGACGCTTTACTTAACGCGAGCTTTTATAAAAAGAATCGACACGAGCAACAAAGAGTGTTTGAGAAACTCGGCCGAGAAGAAATATCTTTCTCGGACTCGTTGAACTTGTCATTGCTTGACAAGCAAGGTTAATGCATCGCGAAAGAAACGTGGCTTTTCGTGGGAAATGCGTTAAATAAAGAGTAAAACATCTCTTGGGGTATCGTATCGCAGATACAACCTACTATTGTTGCAATTAATTAACCTTGAAGGGGCTTCTTTCAAGAAACCACCTTCATTAAACGCTAAACGGTTTAAGAACTCATTCTGTAGCTCAAAGTGGTAGCTTCCGACGAATGCAGCTCGCCTAATTAATTCTCGTGAAATCGAAGACGAAAAGAAGTCAACGAAGCGCGACGCTGACTTACCACAGTGGCATCGTTTGTCGTGTAATAGCTGAACCCATGCCAAAATCCACGATCCAAGGTTTTCCCGAGGAAAATTCAACTTTCGTCCCTGACTCAGGACGCATCCGTGAAAATCATCACACGCGTAGAAATAACACACCCACTTGCCTCGGATGCGTCAAGTGACTGGCGTGACATTGATCAAACCGCTTGATCAAACCATACTACGCTTATAATCCAGAAATTAGAGGGTAGTGGTAGGATGGAGAATCGAGGAGTCTATTCGAGGTATCGCGCGTGGGATAGGATCGCCTATCGTTTATATATCGGGGGTGAGTAATAAGTCGCATGGGTAGGCGGAGATTCAGCTAAAAACATCGTGTCAGCTTTACGCGGCTAAAGTGCAGATTTGTGTTAACGGAAGCGAGGTAATAGCCCGGCGTGAAAGCTCATCGTGAACTCTGTCCTATTGTCTCACGATTGTTTCGCGGAGAACGCGTGGAAACGGGATTCCTGGCATTGACGCGAAGAAGAAAAGAAAATAAGTAAAAAAGAAAGGGGGAGAGGTAATGAAAAATCTATATTTCTGTATTTGCTAAACCAATCGCGTTTTCGTACTCGGAGAGTACCTTAAAAACATGGAGCCCTGGTGAAATACTTTGAAATATCGAATTTCTTGACGTTTCCTCGCGTGACAAAGAAAAGTTATCGCTTGGTAGTTAGCAGCACGCTGGTTTGTACCGAAGACGGCCTAACAATGTCCGAGTTTTCCGCGTTAAAAGCCGTTTCCTACGAAAATCGTGCGAGGGCTCCTCTGATCTTGAAAGTCCTGAAAAAAGGAAGCATGCCGCAGGACACGGCCGCAAAAGTTCGACAATAGAAAACATCCGGCCAATTGTCACGCCCACGGGCCTCGACTTTCGTCCTGGTTATTCCTCCCGAATTCAGAAATGCTTTACGTTTTTTTTTCTTTCTTTCTTACTGATCACCGTCAGTGTCCTCGCGCTTGATCGAGCGGCAAATTGAGTTCGATGGAAGGTTTTATGCCTTCATTTGGAAAAGTGCAGGATTCTTATTCCTCCCCTTTTCTGGATCGACCCTTTGGCGTTCCAGTAAATCTAGAAAAAAAAACAGAAGCCAGAATGTAATTTGGAGATCACTTTTAGGGCATACGAAGGAATCATTTGGTTCAAGTTCTGAATAAAAAGGAAAATGTAGAAGGCAAGGTGTGTTTAGGACGCTCCTTTACCATCTATCGCGAGTCTTCGATCGAAGGGCCCCTAATATGTCGTCGTCCTACCGGTGATAAATCAAAATTCTCTCTCTCTTTCTCACTCGACCAGCTGCTAAACACCGCACGATCCCACCGATCGCGTGTAACCGGCATTATGTTCTCGCGTCCTCATCGTCGGCCCGGTTCTCGTTTAAATCCATTTAAAGGGACACGCTGGAAAGGAGAGATGGTCCAAGGGGGCAAAGAGGGAGACCTCCTCTTATTCCGCAAGCTTTGTCCTCCATTTTTAAGGGCCCACCGGAGGAACGAGCACACCATCGAAAAGGGTCTCTTCTGGAAGGCGTGTTTCCGGCGCGCCTTCTCCCCTTTTCTACATTTTCCTTCTTCTCCTTCGTCTTCTTAGCCAAGATCGACGACTTTCAATAGAATTCACGACAAATTTGTCCTCGGCTTTTGCCATGACTGAAAAGAAGAAGAAAAAAGGGAAGAAGTTGCATCTTCGTAATAAAGGGCACCAACTTTGACTCCCAGTAACTTATCAGCAATATCTCAGATATACTAAATCAAAGTATATACGCGTGCTTTAATATATAAGAGACAATCGCGAAAATTCATACCGAGTGTCTAGGTCTGCAAAGAAAATAGAGAAACCAGAGGGAATATCGCGTTTACGCGATGCACCCTATGTAGAAACGAGCAGAGGCCCCTTTAGAATCGGTCTCACGAGTGAGCACACCCCCGAAACGTCAGAGGCTAATTGATATAAACGCATGGCGTAATATACTTGTCATATAGGCGAGACCCTGCTCCAACACACCAGCACTACGAGCTGCGAAAGCCAAACTAGGGCCGGACGGTAACGGGTATATGCCTAAGTGTGTATGTGTGAGAGTATGTGTGTGTGAGAGAGAGAAAGACGATGGGAGGGTTGTAAGGCCTAAGCCGGGATTACGTTAGTCGATATTAGACTCGGCGGTCTAATGTTGGACGATCGTCATTACCATGTGAAAGACGAGCTACAAGATCGCCGCGCCCGCTGCCCTGACAACGACGCAAACGAGCTTTTACGCAATATATTTCCCAATCTGGCCTCCTCGAAATCCTGCAAGTGTACCCACGAAAACGTGTTAATCCCAAAAACATTCTACCGTAGCTGAACATGTTATAAGATCGATTTGATCGAAGCTTGCATAGGTTTGATAAGGTGATACGTCAAAAGCCACGTTTCCTTTCGCCCACGGCATTAACCGGTCATCGAAAACTTACAGAGTCACTTGAAATAATGCGAAAGGTGCGGTGAGATGGTAGAAAGGGGAGAAAGTGATGGTGGATGATCTAAAGAGGGTTCGTCAAGCTAAATCGGACGTATCTTTCTTAATTAGGCTCTATTTAGCCTTTGTTAGTGAATTAGACATAGGAGCCGTTCTTTTGAAAGTGGTATAAGTCCAATTTTGAAAAAAGTGAGGTAAGGCCAGCTTTAGTTAGACATAGATGTCTTGAGCCTACACTTATTCGTAAAAAAAATAATAATTGACAATGTCATGAGCCCTTCGATAAAAAAAAATTCAATTTTCGAATAAAGCCTCTGAAAATGATAGAAATGGCTCAAAGATAACAAAATCAATGAAGATCAAGAAAATAATCCTCCAGGGAGATGTTACAGTATGTAAACTTAAATAAGGATACCAGTGGAGAAAGAAGGATCAAGGGAATATTGTCTTAGCGCGTTCATGATCGAATCCTTAGCAGAGTGCACCCTTCGATGCCATAAACGTATTCATGGCTCTATAGAGAACGCAAGCTCGCTCACTCTCTCGGGGGGGGTTCCGGGCTAACGTCATGAAATCAATGCTGTCGATATGAAGGCAGGCTGCCTAATAAAGATTGATGAGCTTTAATTAAACGGTCGATAAAAACGGTGCGTGGCCAAGACGCCAAATCAAAAAGGGACAATGAACGATCAACGAGACGTTTAAAAGCATTCCTGTCAATCGATAGAGTGATGAATCAGTGTGTACGAGTCGATTCCACAATTTTTCCTTTACCGACCGTGATTAAACATTTAGAGCAGACGTTAATTTTTGGATGATATTTAGCGGCAAATCAGGAGTATCCGTTTCTACGGATCTAACTTTGTTCGAGACCACCTGGTTGTCTTGGGATCCCATAAACTAGAATTTGTCAGCGCTCCCTTTAGCGGTTAGCTCGGTTCTAACAACGACGTGACTTCAAGACTCGCGGAGATTTTCGAAATTTCACGCCCATTACTATTGTCAATGGGCAGATGCCTCATAACAAAAGGGCGCGCGAGTCACGAGTGCCTTTTCACGAACATCCCAAAGGCGTCCGGCTTTTGGTGCTTTCCTGTTCTTCTATTTTCTTCGTGAACTACGTTAACAAACTTTAATTTAATTTCTTTTTTTTATAGAATCTCACCTTTATTATTTTAATATTCTTTAAGAGCGAAGTTCTATCGGTAGATAGTAAACTGTCATTTTTTCATAGAAAATATATAAAAGAAAAAACATGAGAAATTTGTTAGACGTTAAAAGCGTAACTAGTTTCCGACAGAAAACGAAAGAGGAAGCGTCAGCCCGTGAAATCGCGTTTCACCAAAATATTTGTATCCATCGTTTATGTCCTGCTTCATTCGGTAGGCATTGTACTCGGTCATGGGGTAATGGGATACCAGGCTAAACGCTCGAATGGTCTGTGGTCACGAAATTTTTCTCTGAATGAAAGCGACGCCCCGAACGGTAGCCCACCCAAATCGCTTAAATGTCTTTCAATGGGGCCCGATATTTCCGAACGTCCATCGGACCGATAGATTTTCCTGCACAACTAATTCTATAGTACGAAAACCACATACGAAGTTTGCGATCGGCGATCGAAAGATATTGAAAAGAGTAATGCCGTTTATGGTCACCAAAAAAAAAAGAAGGGGAAGGAAAAATATTACCAGGTAAAAGAAAGATAAAAGACGCAAGAGATTCAGAGACGTTGATAGCAAGGGATAGCACGAGCGCATGATCCTCCAGAGACTGACGAGGTGAGGAGAACAGCTAATAAGGCGTATCAGTTACCAAGGAGACGTGATCTCCTTAACGGCAAAGAAGAATGGCGGACGAAAGTAAGAAGAGGAACCAAGGAGACCTCGGAGGGCTGGAAAACTCATAAGTTTCAATTTACTCGGAGGGGGATCAACGTTCACCGGCGGACTTTACGGCGCAAAACTTGAGCGCCATATTGATTTTCGACTTTCCTTCCCTTTCGACACCCGCGTTATAACCTGATTAATCNNCCCTGAGGGGGGAGGAGAAAAAACACACGATTAACGTGATCGATCAAGAACGATAGATATTAGATGTTTTAATAAGTTCAGTTCACGAGGCAAATCGGAACGTGCAATGGCTGCTTGTCGCGGAACGTGGACATCTAAATTTGAAACGAGTCCGAAACGTGAATCCAGAAATTGGGTCAAGTGCTAAGAAATAGGATGTTGTAACGTTTACGGCCCCGACGAGCGGTACGCCTAAAATTCGTGGGTCACTCCGCCAAATTTCAGGAACGAAGAACACGAGATATTAGCTTCTCGGCATAGCCTACTAGACTACTAAAAGATCCTAAACACGTAGCGTGATCATATTCCTAAGATCGATCCAAATAGGTACACATTCCCACAGAAACGTACCGTTAGATTAAACTCCTCAAAATTTTCCACGGAAATACGTTGTTTTTTGCTCTGCGACGATCGGCCAAGTTCGATTACGTCAAAGAATCGTCAGCAAAGAGTTGTTGTGTTTACCGTGTCTTTTGGATCACCAATATTTGACTTTGATTATTTTCGTATCGACTAGCCCCGCCTACTATTCTCTATACTCATCTCCCTCTCCTTGCTGCGAGTCAAATAAAAGGCTTGAACGATGCTCGCATTCGATCTTAGCTTACGACGACTAGATGCTCGAGCATTACCACCTGTCCCGATCATCCTCACGAGAGCTTAAAGGTCGAGACCTCTTGCGCGCATTAAAACGACACGGTCGCACATACTCCGAGCGTGTGTCATGGCAAAGGCTCGCTGATGGGTGCCGATCGGCATCGTATCCGCGCTATTCTCTCTCTTTTTCTTTCTCTCTTTCTCTTTCTCTCTGGCCGTGGCCGAATTGAAAATAAATGCGACGCGTCTCTCTGTATATCTGTATCGCCGGGTCCAAGTGATATACACAAGACACTACAGAAATAGCCTCGCATTTAGCGCACCCGGTACATATGTACATACCTACTCGTAGCGTTAGCGCTAAGAGGTCGCTCGATCGAAACTGCCAAATCGAAGAAGATCACCTTTCTTCCGTCCTCCTTCGCCTCCCCTTATTTTCCCTTGCTTTTAGGGTTGTTGATTATCCGAGATCACGCTGGGGAAGATCGTAAACATACACGCGTATACGTCTATAGGTATATACGTGCTACCTATCGCATGAAATTCTTTACATTTCTCTAGATTGAACATAAGCCGATGGCTCACCGAGCGAATTCATCATGAATCACATGTCTTCTTCGCGTAAATAGATCTATTTACATCGGGCATCGTGCACCGAATCACGACTTAAATTCATCGATCGAATAATCGTCTCGAGTCGCGCTATTTTTATAAACCATTATACGTACCACAGCAAACCCGCAAGATGGATGATCAGCCGATGGATAAAAATACGAAATAGCCTCAGTGACTCGTGTCTCGGATCAAAATAAAATGCACGTTACTTGGGTCTGATCAGTCGTGACTCCCTCGAGGAATTCCGCGAAGGGGTTCCTACGTAAAAAGAAATACGTTGCGAACTTCTATACCTTAACGAATCTAACGCTACGAAGTTAGACCAACGAAGATTTCGGATATCGCGAAGATAGTCGGCATCGTACCCGGCGGATTACACGGGTCGTCGGTCAACGAAAATAGACTCCCACGAGTAGGAAGAAACATATCTAACGCCTTCCTACGTGTAAATGCAGCTGGTAGAAGCTTGACGTCATGTCGGAGACGCGTCTTCCCTTGAGACGAAAAGACAAAGATGAGAACAAGTATTGTGTCTTGTAACGCGTGTACGTGAGAACAATGTAGTAGCTAAATACAACAGCATAACATTGCAAGATTCGATACAGGGCTGATCTGAGATATTGGGTACCTGGACCCATGTACCAAACTAAGATTAGAAACAATATCTATACGATATTAAGAACCCAATTAACAACTTGTATATTCTGAACAATGACTACCAATAAAACTTGAATATGTAACTGCTAGAACTCTATCGGCTAGCTTTGATATGTTCGAAAAAAGTAATAGAAAACAGAGAAACTAGGAAGAGCTAGGAAATAGTCTCGGTTGCTCAGAAGATACTCCAAAAGGGTGGAGTACTTATGCCCAGCTACGTATGCAAATGGAAGGCGAATCGCGGAAAGGTCTCCTTCGCGGTAGAGACTGACCAATCGGGAAGCGTTGGCGGGGGTTGTGCCATAAATGTCGCGCGGAGGATCGCGAAAGCTCGCCGATAGGTCGGCGCCACTGTACCGACGTTCGGTATACTAGTCCACATTTTTGGCGGCAGCCGTCCAGTCTAAGGTCCGATCCCCGAACCGAACGGTCATCCGAACTACTTAGGTAAAAGCTTTTTCTCATCGATCACCCGTGAAAAGAACAAAAGAAAAAAAAAAGAAAAGGAAGAAAAAGACAGTTTTGCGTTTTCGAGTCATCGTTTTGCGAGTTTCCATTCGAGTTCACTCGGGATTATTGATAGGAAGGAGAGGGACGTTGTGTTCTCTCCCTTATCGAAGGGAGATTAAAAGGTAGACAGAAAAAAAACTAAAACGGGCGCAAAAATAAAGTAAAGAAAAAAAGAAAGAGAGATTAAAAAAAATACTTGGCGCCATCGCGAGTGCACTCGTTTGACTCAACGCTTACTCGGAGAATCAAGAATCGTTGAAGAGACCGGCTCAGGAGAGCGTTTTTTCATCAAGACATTAAACCAAGGACACTATTTTGCGGAAGCCGTTCTTGACCATTTGGCTGGCGCCCTTACCACGGCCCTACTATCTTCTACGCATCTTTTAGTAGGAAATCGCACTTCCACTAATCCCACATACCTTCTTCAAACCATACGTTAACAATCATCCTCGTTCACTCGTCTCTCATATTCTACGTCTTTACTACTGATTATTTTGGAATTGCGTGTATCACACAAGCTTGAAATAAATGCTAACCCAACATTAATCCACCAATGCTAACAGTATGCGTACCCTCCAACGATTCGATGTTTTTAGAGGCGAAACTAAAATCAAAATGGATCCAGTATGATGTTGGCTATTGGCTAAATTTTACGATCTTTCGATTTAGAGTCGACGTAAACGCTCACTCGAGTAGCCTCGGATTTATTGCATCCAATCGATGGAGGGACACTCGCTACGCATTCTTCTATCACGTTTATTGCTAATACTAGATCTAATAAAGTACACCAAGCGCGAGACTGCGGCTGTTAGTAGCCAAAGTCTATGGACGTCATTCGACGGTAAACGAACCATCGAGTATCGTGTTTCACCAAGTGTTTACAGATTCCAATAGCTGGATGCCGGAAATGATCCTCGCGTTCGTGGCTTCGCAAAAAAAAATCGTTAGACGATGATCATTCGTCGCATACCGATCTGACGTACTCGCTTGTGTACTCGTCGCATCACTTGGCTGCTTTCAAAGACTATATACTTGGTATACGTGACAGAGTTATGACACTTCTTCGGGTAGATTGTTTATAATAATTGGCAACGCTTTGTTTAACTACTTACATAATGCGAGACTGCGTATTTATAACGGCGGACGAGAATAGAATTTAGGCGGACCAAGTGACGCCAAATCAGACGTTGTCTTTTATAGCCTGCTTTCGTTTCTTCTATCAAAATCCAAAATCATTTCGATTAACGACTCTAAACGCAGATCTACCGATGAGAATTCTCTTCTATTTTATTCATTCATAAAATTCGCGAGACGACAAGCATGTGGCATAGTCCGCGTAATCCGGTAGATAATCCTCGAGGCTTTGTCAAAAGTTATGCAAAGTTGGCCGGTCTTCCGGGGCAAGCATTTTGGGCCAAGAACGTCGTAACGTTTTGTATGCACAAGTAAGGCGTTCGGGGTTCGCTCTCGGCGGCTGACAATCTCGTCGTCAGTCCAAACGGGCACGTGCCTGTGCGCTCGTAGAGGATGCCAAAACTCTTGATTATGCGATTCTTTCAACGTGCCACTGTTCGTTCCGCGAATGATGCAATGACGCATCGAACGGGAACGCCGCAGGCTTAAAAAACTTACGGCGCCCCTATATCAAAAAGTTATGTTCAAACGAAAGGTATTTCAGTTTTCGGAGCTACGCCCCAGATGATTTGCTTGACCGCGTCGCGTATATTTTTAGCAGTCATCTAAATTACACGGCCGTCGCCGTAACATGTCGGTATGTCCGTTATGTTCGACCGTAAGCTATATAAATCGATGATTCGCCATGTGAACAAAGGATTTGTCCAAAATATGGAGTGATGTTATTTTTATACATCCCTCAAGAATTTGCAATAATTTTATTTTAAATTTTCGATCACTTTCTAAATGGACATTCCATGTGTTCTATTTCCGCCATCTTACTACGTTCGTCAACCATCTTGAATTTCCTCACTTTGAACTTCATTTTCCTACATACTCGAGTAATATCTACGTTCTCTTCGAAATTTTCTTAAAAAAGGCTTTAATAAACGTGACAGAATCCGAATAAAAATACAATGACGAGACACGAGCGTAAAAAGCTCGAGACGAATCTTCTCACGATCGCAACCCTCTAATGGGAATTCGCGAAAATCGGTCAAAGTCAGTCGAAGACTCGTCGGCTATGCTGCCTACTCCGCCCGGCTTTTAATGTCCACCTGTTTTCGACTAAAAACGGACTGGGGCCCGGGCAGACTAAATATAACGACTACGAATGAATCCAGGACTCTTGCGTCACGGCGCCTTGCTCGTAGGCGCGCTACCGAATCACCAGAGATCGTTTCTCACTTAATTTATCGCCATGACGGAATCTCGTATCGTCTCGAAGAAAAGTTATCGGCAAGGCGAGCAAAAAATAGGAGCTCTTCGTTTGTGAACCCTTAGTAAACGTTACCTTGACCTTCCTTCCTTCGTGTCGTGTTCAACGGGTCAGGTTATGTCTCCTTCCTTGCTTGACTTGTAATAATCCTGTTATTTAACAAAAGCGCGCATTCATAAATCCTCATGACTGAAACTTGCTCGTGTTCGATATAAGACGTAACATTGTGGAGCCATCTGTGTACCTGTCGCTAAAACGGTGTAGAAAATGGGGAAAATGTAGAGTACGTGGGAATAGGTAGCTACCATCGATATAATCATTTTCGTTATTATCCATTAGAAAATTCTATAATAACAAAAATGAGAATATGTCAAATTTAAGATTAGACAAAATTACGATCGCGTTAGAATGTGCAGAAGCTGAAAATCAAAGATTCGAAATAAGATCGGTTTAAAATCTAAATTTTACTCCCACCGTCATCGTCCGTAGTACTTTTTTTAAACTTAAAATACGCTCATATGCGCAAAAGCGCGCGAACGATCGAGGCCGAGTATGAAGCGCGTCTCTCGCTAAAATTAGCAAAGAGGGAACGTTGCGTCAACAAAAAGAAAAGACGATGCTACTGTTTGTGTCGCTGCCTTTGATTGGCCAATTCGAAGAACGCCACTGCCAATCGGAACTCTTGTAGCTTTTGCAAAGCCGAGCGCGCTAATAAATTGCTATAATTTATATACGTCAATAAATATGATTATTTTCTCTCTCGTATACCGGCTACTATTTTCGTGGCCCAGCGCGTCCAAGAAAATCGTCATCGATATTCTATCCGCCATTGGTATATTTTTAATTTTTTATTACTATACGTAATCCCTCGTTAAAAAAATCGTCTCGATTTCTCGAAAACCTCGTCATTATATAATTCGAGGGTCTCGAATTGAAACTCGCGCGTAAACTTTCTCGGGGAAGAAATAAACACTAAAGTAAAGCGCGTAGGATGTAATAAACGAAGGAATGTCGATCGGAACGTATCTCGCGCTCACGCGTTCGCGCTATGGTGCTTCACCGGTACGAAGACGTCTTTAGCGTGGCAAGGTTAAAGAAACACACGCTCAGGCTCACATTGAAGGCGGGGTTATATTTAACCCGGCGCTTATGCAATAGCGCCTTTAAATAAGAAAATTATGGAGGTTACGTAGGGGATTAGAAAATTTGGCCGATCTTAACACAGTTCCTTTACTCATTCTCATTTTCATCTGGCTTTAAACCGAGCAGGGAACAGTGTTCCTATTGGTGGAAGAACGGTTTCCGTGAATATTCAAGTGTAGAATATTCAAGTAGAAAATATTCTATAATTTATAATATAACTAGCAATTCTTTGAACACTTTGATGTCGGATGACGTAGTAGTACGTCGTCTTTAAAAATCAGTATACAAAATATAAGAAATATAAAAATATATATAGGGACTGGCCCTGTACAATCAACAAAATTTATTACACCGAAATAAGATTCACTTTCACGATCTTAAATTAAACCCTCCTGCCGGCAGTGTTAAGTTTAGTGTAATTTTTAATACCTTTTTTCTTTATTAGCGAACGAGCGTGGTTAGCGACCCAAGAAAAATAAAATGGACGCGCGATTCAGGAGCAATCTCGACATGATCGGGCGTAACGAGCCCATCACGAGAAAAGCGAAATTCTGGCAAAGTTACGTTCGGGCTCTGAAAGGTACAACACCACGTTCATTCACCAACTAACTTGCCTATTTTTTTTTTGTTATCGCTCCTGATCAAGTACCACGAGCCGTCACTTCTCATGATAACTAAAAAAAAATCATTTTTATTCTTTTTTACGACTCAGGTACCGATGATATCAGAGCTCCGGAACATACGCACAGACCACGCAGCATTTTCCGTACCGACTACCCCGAGTTGCATACCACCTCGCCTAACTGGCCATTTGGAAAATCGATCTTTGAGAATCCCATTCATGCGGCCGATCGTATCAACGTTCCTGGATACAGGTCAGTAGATAATTATTCTCTTCCATTCACAAAACGCCCTTTCCAACACTTAACATAAACACCAAACGTTAAAAATGTGGAAGAAAGCTCCGCCATTCGATATCTCGAATCTCTGGAGACTACGCGAAACGGAAGCTCGAAGTTCCTAGTGTTCGATCAGGATCGATATTTCTGTTAAGGTATATGCCCGTTCACCGTGAGATCTACGGTTACTCGCCGAGGCAAATCTACCCTCATCAGTACAAACCCGTAGAACGCTTCACCCCTGGTACGTACTAAAAGAACTCTGACAAGAACAAGTCCGACAAACAAATAAACAAAAAAAAGAGAGTGAACGACGTCTGAAAGAATACGATGCGCGACTAAACGAAAACGACATAGGATATAGCATAATCTCTCTTATTGTTGTATATACACGAGCGTATATATACATAACTTATATATATATATACACACAGACACACATACATACACAAACATTTATATTACGTATAAATGACGAGAAACTCGAAAAGAAGAGAATGACCAGCGAGATGAGTATCAGAAAAAGAAAAACGCGCGATAGAACGTAAGATCGAAAGTAAGCTGCGAAAAGCTCGTTCTCGTTACGATTTTCGATAGATCGTAAGAACGAAACGTCGCGACTACCTCGTCGCGAAAATCCTCGGTCGCTTTTGGCCTCCCTCGTGATTTTATTTTTTTTTTTTAAGACTTAACAATTTTTGAGAATTATAATAAAAACGGAAGCCGAAAGCGTACCGAACGACCGTAGCCGGGAAAAAAAAGAAAATCGAGAAAAACAGGCGACGTCTCTCATCAACCACACGCATCTCTCAGCCATCTCTCCCGACGTGTCAACGCCTACGACGCCTCCACGTATCGAAAAAGAAAGAACCAAAAAAAAACAGAAACGTATGTCTTTTGTTAAATGATCGTACTTCCACGTGAATTAACTTGTATTCACCGTTGAAATTGATTAATAATCGTTTTCTTACCACCATTATGCCATTATATACATACTATATATATATACCACGTGTAATTCACTAATTCTTGTCTCTCCACTTACTTACTACTACTCTACGTTCTTTGTACCTAAGTTATTATAATAATGTTACATATATGTATGTGTTACACGCGTGTCGTGTATGCACGCGTAAAAGCGCATACGCGACGTGCAAGATCATCGTATACATACGTACGTACTGATACATATTTAAACAAAACAAAAAAAATGTTTTAAGTATAGTCGGCCGCCTCGCGACGATTCGCATCCCTTCGTCCCATCGATCGAGACAACATGCATGGAGAATCTTATCGCGAGGGGCTCGTAACGAAAATTTGAGCAAAAAAAAACAGAAAAAAAGGGATAAAAAGGAAACTTAAAAAAAAGTGAGACAAAAAATGAAACTGGAACGGACATCGTGGCATCGTCGATCATTTCATCGCTCCCGCACATCCTCCATCTGTGTATATTCGTACTCGAAAGACTCATCGCACGTCATCGCACGTCATCGTAGGTCATCGCATGCCAGAAAGAAAGTGAGA
>JAIFRP010000031.1:5697319-5707527 GCA_032403825.1 Odynerus spinipes
TTTTATTCTTTACCGAAAAAGCTCCTAAATCTGGAGACGCTCGAAGGGAGACGAATGTGTGTGTGTGTATACACAAGCGAGCGAGTGGACGAGCGAGCGAGAGCGAATGAACGAGCGAGCGAGCAGCCGATAAACCGTGAAAGGACCGATCGTGTTTGTCGGATTGGTGATCGTACGAAAGTAAAATGAAAAATCCCGTGAAACTGGGACGACAACGACGCGTACCGTTCGATCCGTCGTGCTCGCTCGAAAAGAGAAGTATTGTATACACTGGTTGTGCGCTGCCGCTGCTACTGCTGAATACGCGACACGATTTTCTCCCGTTGGACTTTTCGCGATAAATTCGTCGAGATAGACACACGTTCCTTGGCGAAATCGAAAGCGAGGTTTAACGGTATAAATCTTAAACGGCGTACTTTTGCGAATTTTCTTTCGTTATCACGTACCTTCTAACAATCTTTGTATGAGGCTGTCGATGTTCAAGTCGACATCCGCCATTTTTTCTTGCCACTGACTAGCGCACTGACGCTCGTGGAACGGTTAGTAGGCTGGCCCGGCACCTGGCCGCTTGCTTTGCTTGCTCGCGCGTCGAACGGAAAGAGAGAGAAAGCTTACGAACGTGCACGCGAAGCGCGTTCTCCGCCCGCCCGTTATCGACTGCCGATACAACGAATTTTACTCTTGCCCTTTCCTATTCTTTCTCCGTCTTCCTCATTTTCGATTGGCTCATATTTCTCTCTCTCTCTCTCTCTTTCTCTCTCTAGTATTTCTTCGAATGTAAGCAATACGCCACCTGACAGGACGGTGACTTCGCTCATATAAACAAAAGACGATAAAGAAAGAAAATATGCTCCAAGCGAACGACCAATAATTGTATCGTCAAGGTGTCAAAGCACACCACAATTGGTTGACGTAAAATTATATTTCGACATAATTCAATTACTCTTTTCGATCTTGAGTATTTCATATTTCAAAGCAGTCTCTTAAATACGTACATATTTCGTTTTTTGCCACCCCATATTTTGTAGAATTACATTGAGATATGTACGTTATTTAATACTATATGGAAATTGAAAACACTAAGTTTCTGTTCGATTATATCGATCGAGACTAATCGTATCATATTATAATCAACTTATAGGACAGAGACTAATTAATAGAATTCGATTGTAAAATTCACAGTATTGTACATTTTTGAACGTTGCACTATACTATGACCGATGGATGAGTCACGATCTAACGTCGTATTTTTAGTTTTATCTTAACCATACTTTCGATGATAATCTGGTGGAGGATCGGTATAATCTTGTTGAAGGTTGAATAATTCGACGTGATTTTTTTGCAAATATTGCAAGAAGTCGTGAAAATGCGACAGCAACAGCTGTATGCTTCTTTCGTCTAAAGTTGTATAAGATAACATTCCACCTAGCCTAACTGAAAATAAACAGAGGGAAAATTATAATGTAAATTTAAACATCATAAAATATTATGTATATTGATGTCTATGAAACATATTTAGAGTCTTTACCAAACAGTCGAAGTAAGTGAAACGCTCCATACATTTGGCTGGGCAAAACATCTGGATTATCGTTTACCATCTGTATAAATTGTGGGCGTTCCCATTTATATAATAATTGAAGACCTAAAGTGATATTGAAGTAATCCCGAATACCTTTTGTTATTTCCATAACACTTTCCCTAAAATGAGCATTTAGAATTAAGTAATTTATATAATTATAAATTGTCTTGGGCATATAGCAACGAACCTGGTAGTTTCAGGCTTTCCTACCGACTTGGATTCTACATAATCATCTAGAATTTTATCAACCGTGTTTTTTACAGGTAATACAGGTAGCTTGTGATGTTTCAATATTACTTCTGATTCGTCTATCAGCACAAATTTCAGCTCTTCCGGTATTTTAATCTTTACTTCCACTTTAGTGAGATATTCTTCACTCTCTCCAGAAGCTTCTACTCGGCTGCAATTTATTTATCTTATTTAATCATTGTTATTTATATAAAATAACGAAACAAACGAATTATTTCAAACCTGCGCTTTTTGCGTGGTCCTTCTGTTGTAGTATCGTGAGATGAAGAAGGTGTAACGATACTGCCGGTACTCTTATTAAGACGACTAATACTTTTGTCAACATTTGCTATCGGTGTGCTGGCTCTACTGTCTGTATCTTTTTCTCTACCAACGTCGCTTCTACGTCCTTGTGTTTTAGACCCTGTACCACCCTTCTTAGTTTTCTGTGCGCTCTGTTGATTGGAGTGAGCACGTTGTACTTCGCGCTGTCGTTGTACATTGGCTTCGTTGTACTTTAGTACTCTGCTTTCTGGTACCCATTCATCCCAACTATTGATTCATAAGTATAAGTTATAACTTGTAACGGATTGATAAAATGGATATTTCTTACGCTTACTTTTTATTCCATCCGGCATAATGAATAAAATATTTTATTTGTTTCTCCTTTGTAATAGAGGATTTTAAACATTTAGCTTCATAGATTAAAGGCCCATGAAAGCACAATACTTTTTCACCTGTTTAACAAAAAAGAAATGGATGCTTTTAATAGCCCAGTACAGATGCTAACCAAACAAAATTATGTTAAATTATTTATTATCATATTAAATATGCAACAATTTAAAAATATACCTTCTTGAAATTTGCACTTTGGAGGCATTTTTACGTTTTGTTGAATATTTACGTTGTTAATCGTTTCTTTGCCTATAGCACCGGTCGGATTAATGTTCGTTTCAACTTTGGACGAATCGATACGAATAAGTCGCTTGAAACCAAGAGATACAAATTTTCATTTATTTGTATACTTTTTTATATACTTTATTTGCCTATCTTTATACATTTATTTGTATTTTTCACTCAGTAGAAACTTCCAGTTAACAATCCACAACAAACCTGTTCCACACACCAATCACAACACTAGAAGTATGAATTATTAGTGACACGGTTTATCTTCGATTGCTTGTGGGAAAATAATATCATTAAAAATAATAAACGTTACGTCGAAAATTTAATGTCAACTGCTCGAATAAAATAGAAATATATTTCGTTCATGTTGTTGTAAACAATTATAGGTTATAATTCGAGACATGATCCTACATATATCGAAAACAAAGTGGGCACACGCGAGGCCATAGTAGATTTTTCTTTTGTCGTGTATTCTGTATACAGCCTTAAAGCGTGTAAGATAATTCAAGAATTAAACCCTTTCTTCAGAGTGCGCTATTGGCTTAGACAAATCATACATACATACACCAGTTGGGTATACAGAAAGAGTTTAATAAAACACTTTTATTTTAGTATCTTTATTTTTGTACCTCTATATTTTCTTTTCTAAAATTACACACCAATTACCTTGATCATAGTATGTATCCTTGACCAATACCAAGGGTATTTCTGAACACAACTCTGTTAGTTCGCCTTCTTCAAAAAGATGGTAATATCTGAGAAAATTATTACCACTTTTTTTTTTCCAAGGCACAAGCATATCACTGTGAGTAAATTCTGTACGATTTTTATGAACAGGAAGTATCAAATTTTGCTCTGTCCTTTGCAATGTACATGCATCGTCTTCTTTTTCATTTTTCTTACTTGTATTATATTTTAAATAATTAGATTGCGCGGAATTTCTGTTTTGTTCTTTTGCCCATACATAGATCAAACATTTACCGCGTGGCCGGAGTACTCGTATCATTTCACTGATCGCTTGTTTTCTTCTTTCTCTCGTCGATAAATGATGAATAACGGCGATACTAATTCCAGCATCTACAGAGTTGTTTTTATATGGTAAGTATAAACAATCAGATAGGAGTACTTCAAAGTTTCGTTGCCTACATATTTCTGTTAATTTAAAACTACGATCGCAACCAACCTGCACAGTAAAAATTAATAGTAGACAAAAATTATATAACAATGTAATATTACATATGATCGTAATTTCTTACTTTGAATATATTTTCATTCGTTTGGAGATATTTGCCATTCCCACAACCAACATCTATAATTAATGCACCATTGTTTAAACTATTTAGAAACTTTATTACATTTGGCCAGCCTTTGTTACGTGTCTCGCTAAAATGATCTGAAATTTCATCGTACACCTGAAAGAGAAAACAATAAATTACATATAAAAATATTATTATTATCAATGAATAACTTACTTTATGTACATAAGACTTTTCCAGTTCTGCCCCTGCCTTGTCATCTGTTAGAGCAGAGATGGAATCCTTCTTTGTATCGCAATATTCAACAAAATTACAAGGACAAGGACCTCTTCGTACTTTTCGAAATGTGAACGATGTTCTTATATCTCGTGTCTGTTTTATTAGTCCATTGGTAGTTCTAACTAAGTCACTATTTTTTGAACAAATTCCATGTGTCCATGCATATCGGGCTTCACCGGTCATAATTAACAATGAACATGGAGGTAAGACAACATCAATTTTCTTATCTCCCCTTTTAAAGTTCATAACGCACGAAGAACCCAGTGATAAAGAAAGTATAGTATCTTCAAAAGGACTGTGTGTGTCAATATGTGGAGGAATTCCTTGAAAGAAAAATGCAAATATTGAAAATACAAAAAATATAGAATATCATCTTTTTTTCTCAAGGACAATATCAATACCAATCAATACCTTGACCAGGTAGATAATGATTTACTGTAAGCTGATCATATTCATATTCTCCACATCCATGTTTTTTAAATAAATCCTGTAAAAATTTACATTCCTCTGGGATTGGCATAATTGGAACATCTGGATCAACTTTATTAGAATGGTATTGAAATTCATATCCGAAATGTTTTACTTTTCTGTATTTCAGATCAGACGAAAAGGGCCCTAAAATAAAATAAAATTTAATATGTATAAATAGTAACTTATTATATACTAAGATTATTACCCTTTTCTGTCCAATCAACTATACCCAATAATAGCTTTTCTTCTTCTTTGCTTATAAAATCTTCTATTATTTTAAGACCAGGTGGTAATACATAATCGCTATTGGTATTTAAATTAGGAACTACAAAAGATTATAAATATATACACATAAGTAAGACTTAGTTGCTTATATAAACCAATAATATACCCGATTCAGTGTATGTCAAATATAATGGAGTAGTTTGGCCTTCCAATTTAACACGACCGTGTATTTTATTATACAATTCAATAGCATCTGTTTCTGAATTACATTTGATAAAAGAATAGGTTCGTCCTGGTGGCATGATCAATTCACAGTTAGGTAATATAGGAGAAACAATATTTTGTAACATTTCTTGTTCAAGACCGGTCGACAAACCAGCATTGCAAATCATTAAGTTCTAAATAAAAAACAAAAAAAAAAGGAAATTTAAATACTCAAAGAAAAATTATTTTTTAATAGAATCCAGAATCGAGCATGGGGCTAACCTGTGTAGGTTTATCACAGCATTTAATATTCATATCCTTCAGAAGTCTGTGGTAAGCGCGCTTTTGTTTACGCGCGCCCTTCATTATAATCTTGGACTCGAGTTCCATGTTACTTATTTCAGTAGTATACTATACCGTGCGGGTATAAATCGAGAACGCACGTGGATTCACGTGTTACGGAATCGTACGATTCATAACCTACGATGACGATACGAGGGAGAGCATTAAAGTGACATGACTCATTTTTATTACAAAAGCGTGAGAGTTAGAAAATGCTTAGAAAATAAACTGAACGTTATTCTAGTAGAAAAAAAAACAGAATAATTCGGAAACCTACTGCATTTTTATTCGTTAATAACCTAAACGCAGTACGACGTTCAAGCTGAAGCTGAAAAAAGAAAATACAAATGGAAAGAGACCAGCCATTCGACAGTCACGCTGTAACACGCGCGAATGGTAGCATCCAACAACCAGCCGGTGAAGGAGCTTCGTTTTGGGGGTGAAATGCGCAAAGCAGCGCAAAGTAGCGCAAAGTTTTGCGCAGCGCAGCAGCCCTACGAATGTCCGGTTAGAAAAGAGGCGCGCGCGAAGCCGAGCGAAGGCAGCGCGATGCCAGTCCGCTTTCGGCAGCGCCGCTAAGAGGATCGGGGAGACGCGGATCGGAAGCGTCCTCTCTTCGATCCTATCGCCACGTTACACACACTTTTTACAAGTTTCTCGTCACGAAAACGCGTTTGCCGGTTAGTCTATCTCTATCTCTCTCTTTCTCTTTCTTTCTTCTTTATCGCATATTACCGACACGACGGCGATCGAAGCTCGAGAAGTGCGTGCCACTTGCTTTACGCCTGGGAAAAACTGGACCGGCCTGAACGACCATTTTATGTTCACTTCAAAGACGTGATATTTTTCAAAAGTGCGGATAAGCTTACAAGAAACACAGAGGACGACTAATCAACCCTGCCGTCCGTTTTCTCTCTCCCCCTTTCTCTCTCTCTCTCTCTCTCTCTCTCTCTTTCTCTGCAACCATATACACGTATCGAGAAATTCGATTTTAGAGAGAGGAACGGTGTAGCAGCCAGATCACTCGAGTTACGTGCGCGATTACGTTGATACGGATGCGCTCGGCTTAGCCTCAAGGTCGTGCCGTTTGTCGTTCCGGCAACGTGCCGGTTAACGGCGAGAGAACGTGACAGAGGGGGGAAAAGGAGACGGGAAAACGCATCGATCCTTTCTTCCGCATCGAGACATCCCCTTTCGACATATTCGTCCTTCTCGCTCTCACCCAGCCGGCTGCATCGGGAGGGGAAAGAGAAGAAGAGTGCACACGCGTCGAACCCTTCGAATTCTCTCATCGAAGAGGCGTGCTGGTTGCCCGAGTGTTTTTTTTTATTTTATATACTTTCACGAGGATGTAGGAGAAGAAATTCGCGCGTAAACGACAACAGCGATCGGTCGATATGTCGAGGGTGTGAACTATAACAGGAGCGTACTATTTGGGAATCCAACATATTCGAGTTGTTACGTGACGTATGCAGACGTTCTATTCTATATTCGTTTATACAAATTCTGTCATCGCTAGTCGTATCCTTTGGAAGAAGAACAAAGCAAGAACGACTTCGATCTAATTTTCTCTTAGTCGCACGAATACGAGCAATGAAATTGCGAATGAACACATAATAATCGTGTAGCCACCGCCGCAGCCGCCGCCACCACACCGAAAAAGTCCCCATATCGTTCGCTATCGTTTCGCGTACCGAACGTGACCGAACCTTGCCGAACATCTACGAGTGTCGCCGAGCGTCTATGAGCGCGCACAGCTGTTTACATTCGTAACCTTCCAACGCGAAGGAAAACCGAAGACGTGGAAAAAGGGACGAGGAAGCGAGGAATTCGAAGGTGCAACATCGATGTTTGAAGCTCCAAGGAAGGATCAAACTCGT
Source organism: Odynerus spinipes (assembly GCA_032403825.1). Lineage (NCBI taxonomy): Eukaryota > Metazoa > Arthropoda > Insecta > Hymenoptera > Vespidae > Odynerus > Odynerus spinipes. Next base: position 5,704,690 of record JAIFRP010000031.1, read on the forward strand.
GATGGTATTACTTAATCGGCTACGATTCCTCATTTCTTACGTGTACAACGAAGTCTAACCTAACCTCAAATACTCTCGCTAAGAATCTACGGACGGCTTTGATTTTTCTTACCACGTTTTCTACGTACGACGACGACGACGACGACGACGACGAAGGAAGAAAGGAAGGGAAGAAGAAAGGAATATTAAAAGAAAAATAAGAAGAAGGAAAGCTTCATGCCTTATACCAATTTCATGCGAATTATTACTATTTACTATTAGACGCATTAGATACATACGACACGTATTAAAGTGTTTAGACGAGTCCACCGAGCCTTCACTCGCGTTCGATGCTGTTCCGTGGCGCGTAATACAAATACGTGCGGCTAATTCTTTCCTTCCCCCCAGTTATATATATATATACATATGTACATTGACTATTTAATCGACGAAAATACAAGTGATAAAAGTGATACGATGCCGATAAAGCGATTTTAGGAGGATCGTTCATTTCCACAAATGCAATAGGGTTTACCCTGCAAATAATACTTACTGCCTTTCCGGACTAGTCTGATTTTCATTATTAAGGTGAGTCACTTTTCTATCAGGTTGTTGCATCATTTCTGTCATACCTTCGAGTACAATTCAAATTAATTTAATTGTCCTCGTCCTTTTGACGGAAAAATTCTGACGATATAAAAACACAGCCAATTATTTTTACGATTGTTATTGATATTAATAAGAATCAAGCAGAACGTTTTTCGAATTTCATTAGAAACCGATTCTTCGAAATAATTCCAGGAATTGGAAACAACATCGAAGAGTAGTTATCGCTCGTTCTCGAACCGGTCCAGTCGTTCAATTAACGTTCACCGATCAGAGAAAAAAGGAAAACATATTGAAAAAGAGCAATTAATGATCACACGTACGCGCTCTCGTATTTTATGGGTAGTGGAAAAACTCGCGAGGCATCCGCGACACGCGATCCGCACGAGCGTCTACAGCAGCATTTCTCGATATCATATTGATTTCCGATGATCCACTTGGCGCGTGATGTATGATTTTGTAATCCGCACATGAGTACTACGTACTACGTGCACCGCACTCAAAGCGCGATGACTAAACAAATTCTTTGTACGTATTAGCGCGAGACACCGCGAGTACGCGGATGTTACACACCATCTGATTCTTTCAGGCTAGTCGAAGATATTATTAAGAAAAAACAAAACAAAAAACTAAAGCTTTTGAGAAAAAGAAAGAAAGAAATACATACGCGATTGGTTTAGGTAGAAATGTTGATCCTTACTTTCGACAGAGGTTTACCCGTTAAAAGCTTCTTGCCGTCGCTAATCCAAATCTTTTCGGGCAGGTTTCTCGATGGAGGATACAAACGGTGAAAAGAAGAAGGATTCGTGCGATGTCAGCGAGAAGAACAACGCGAATCGAGACAACAAGATGAGCGCCGAACCGGAAGAAATCTTGCCGAAGAATCCACCCAGCGAGATCTTGCCTAATAAGAATGTAGAAAATTGTAACGCGAAAGCGGTAACGCGCGATGACGAGGAGGAGGAAGCAGTAGATGCTAATTGTAAAGTTTCCGACGAGGAGGAGTCAAAAGAGGAAAAGGACGACGAGGAGAGAACGAGGACGACGAAAAAGGACGAAGAATCTTCGAGCTCGAGTACCTCAAGCTGCACGTCCGAAGACGAATCTGAAAGTAGTTCAGAGGACAAGACCGAGCCTCTGAAAACGGAACCTAGTAAAAGTCTCGAGCAGGAATCAACGAAGAAGCCGGAACCGACGAGTAATAAAAATGAAGACACCACGGACGACAGCGATATCGAAGATGATCTCATTTCCGCTATCAATTATAATACTATCACCTCTTTGGCTGCCCTCAAGGACATGCTTCAGTCCTCGGGCGAGGATTCCGATGGAGTCGATAGTTTCTTTCATCATTACTTTCTGTCTCACGTGAACAGGTTACCGTCGAGGAATCAGACGCATAGTCCTTATCCTTGGGGTAGAAGATTATCCGAGTGCAGAGAGGAAGATGAATATGAGACGGAAGAAGGTAAGAAAAGAGGAAAACAAGTAGTCTTTCTTCAAGAATCGCGTAGAACGCGAGCACGTGATTTATGAGTTCTACGACAAGCATCATTTTCTACGAAGTCTAACATTATCTTTATATATCCCAATTAAACTCGCGATCGCTAGCGACGAGAGAAACTCTTGTCCTCGCGAATCGTATCGTTTAATCGATTCATATGAGCACGATGCGTGGTGTCGCGTGCTCGCTTAGATTCGCGGGGCCGATTAAACGACGAAGAAAAGCTAGCGCGAGGCGAGTTTGTTACGAAATTTCAGGTTCGGCCATTAAAGAGCGCGCGCGCTCTCGAGAAAGAGAGAGGAGAAGAGTTGCTATTACGAGAGCTCGCGCGCTCGTTCGACTGCGTGTGCTAAGATTAGCGTACGCGGCTGGTCTTTTAGCTTCGTTTAGTTTCGTTTGGCAACGGCCACGCTAGAAGTGCAAAAAGTCACTCTACTTAGGCAACAACGACTATCGCGCTATACTATACCCCCGCGATTTTATTTATAGAACAAAAATTGTAAATCTCCGCTATCCGTTGATATCTTCGTCATCGTAGAAAAGAAAACATGCTACGGATGCTGAAACATGCCGCGCTTCTCTTCCGCTCGACTCGTGGCCATTGCGAAAGCATATGTTCCATAAAATTGAATTTTGTAAGGATGTGATGAATTTGTCGAAGGAGGAGTAGATCAATATTTAAGAATCGCACATTTTTAAGGATCTAATGGTTCTAAACATTTTATATAGATTCTTTGATATTTTTTTTT
>JAIFRP010000031.1:5715994-5747873 GCA_032403825.1 Odynerus spinipes
GAGAGACTCTCTTCGTGGTTGCACGAGCTTGCGTCGTGCGAGAAAGTCTCGCAGATCGTCCTAGGAGATACGTCTCTATTTTTTTGGCTTTCGCTTCTGGATCTCAACTTTATAAACGTAAGTCGATCACAGGATTTCATTCATTTCGATGGTCTTCATTCTCGGTATGTAATCGGAGCGGTTTCGTCAAATAGTCAAACGATTGAAAAAGTTTTATTTCAAGTATCAACGTTTTTTCTAAGCACATTCGACATAACCTTAACACACAACAGTGTAACTCCAATATTCGATAATTTCTTATTAATTCCGGTTTGTATTCGTGGTACGAAGTAAAGGTACTACGCCAGTCATTTAAACATCTCGCTGCTGCATCGTTACACTTCGATCACGCTTTATCACACGGATTCCTTCTGCGCGTGCCTGCATTATTTTATGTAGTTCCCATTCTAAAGACGAAGTTCTCTACCACGACGATCGTCCTCTCTCACTCTCTCCCCCTCTCCCTCTCTTTCTCACTCTCTCTCTCTCTCCTTTCCCCTTTTTTCTCATCCCTCGCGTACGATACTTTATTGACATCTGCCCTTTGTACGACGTTCGCAATTCGTTCGCAATTAAGACTGTATATCGAAGACGGAGAAGATAGTTATTAGTTAATCTGGGTCATACATCGGTTCCTATAATACGCGTTATTAGAAAGAGAATCTACCGGATCGAAGATCGGTATCCTTGTCCACGGTGAAGACGTTTAAAAGTATAAACTAATTAAAGTTGTAGCATTAGAAAAACGCCCGAGTGTTTTTCCCTTACGCGTAAACATGTACATATGTAGATACTTTTAGCTTTTCGAAGGATCGCCGCAAATAGTAAACAAGCGACTTCGTACAGGCGACTCACGTAGTGTCGATTGCGACCTTGACTAACGCGCGAACGTCGCATTTTCGAAAAGCCGAGTCAAAATAGCTCCTAATATACTGTATTTCACGTGTAGATTCTTATTTACGTCACCTCGGTTCAAAAGCTTTCAAATTTTGTCACGATATTCTCGTAACGGATTACGTCTCGATCTGGTTTGGCTCATTTCTCTTTTTCTTTTTTTCGACTAGGGGAACGAGTAGCGCGCGCGAACGAGATAAATAAAAGAAAAACGACACGCGTGCGAAGAATCTTACTTCTTCAAACTCGCCCCGCTCGCTTGTCGTGCTCGTGCGCTGCAGCGTTGCACATACACGCACATTTTCTTGCGCACACGTTCGCCTATAGCCGGCTTCATTGCTGACGCATCCGTGTGCGAGGCTGCTGTGCGAATGCACCGGACGAGCATTCACGTTTATGGGGTTGCGTCGTTGCGAGCGATTATGCGGGAGTTCTTTGTTACTCGTCCTTATTATGTCCTTGGCACCATGCTTTTTGTTTTATACAATCTTGTTTGGGAACAATCTGTTTCCTGACCAAATTTAAAAGAATAGAATAATTTTTTTTTTCCCTCGGTCTGACCAAAGGTGAAGAACAAAAAAAAATGTTTAATATTATTATTTTATATAATCCCGTATCGTGAAGGTTGAGAGAAAAAAAATTGGGCAAACTTTTTGTATGTTCTTGGTCAATGAAAAAAGAACACAAATAATTTTCTTTCTTTTTTTTTTGTTTTTAATATCGTACTCGTCCTCCGTTACTCCTCGCCGTGTTATCTCAATCGTCAAATTTCGCGCAACACGAAGTTATACAGAAGCTATGTAACGACGAATACGATCCTCTGTTGCTCGTGTAAAACAATACCACCGATAAAATATGCCACTCCGCACATATTTGCGTGCTCGTGGATGGAAATGGAGCGAGTCGGTACCGTTCGACCATTTTTCATCCGTGATTTTCATCGCAAATAAAATGTCCGTCCTGTACGTCTTTTTGTTTCCTTTTTTCTCTTTTTCTCATGTCGATAACGTACTCGATCTCTGTTCCTCGAAGGAAGCAAGGCGGCCGCAGCGAAATGAAGGAAAATGTAATAGCGATGTTGCGATGATGCAATTACGATCTCGTTAGGTTAGATAGCGCACGCGCCGATACTTAGAATCGACGTGAGTTTTACTTCTTCACCTGCACTTCATATGCCAACATCGGCACGCTTATGTAAAACGATAATCATTTACGTGGATATCAATCGAGCGATTATTTAATTTTTAAACTTTCATGTAAAAATAAGAGTGATGGTATATGTCGTTCGATGAGTCAAAAATATCACACTTTACTCGTAACGCGAACATCGTCCAAATTTATTTCTTTTTTATTTGGTATTCTTTGGGACGCGCGTGCATAAAGTATGACTGTAAAATTCTTATTTAATTCTTACACGTTAACTAAACTAAAAGTTTATTAAATATATTAAAAGTAAAACTAAAAATGACGCTATACGTCATTCGGATGAGTTAAAAGTATCACATTTTATCTTGAAAAGGACATCGTCCATTTTTGTGTGTGTATATATTCGATATTCTTGGGGATGCCCACGCATAACGTATGACCGTAAAATTCTTTTACGCACGCCTACATTTTATGTCGCGGTCATAAATTGGAAAAAAAGGAAAAAAATAGATGGTGATGTTTCCTTGCAGTTGCTCTCTCAAAGGCCGTCCTTGAGTGTCCAGCCGTCCGGCTGATGCGAAAGTTTACTTTATAAAAGTAGGAGTATTCTGCTCCCACTGCTTACAGTAACGTTTGCAAGGCAAATACTTCGCGCTTTACGTTGTTCTCACGTGTCAATGTTCTCCGCTCGCTATTTCGGTACCGATCGATGTAATGGAATTACTTCCTCGTTGAAGAATAGAAAATGTAGATCGAAATATTTCGAAAACATATCGTTCTTTCTTTAACTCTACATTAAAATTAGTTTCGCGGCAATCTCGAATAAAAAAAGCGTTTTTTGTGCATGAACCTTCGATACTTATCGTTCCATAAATTCGAACTACGGACACGGCGTTATCTTTATCTTTTACGTTCGCTTTTTTTAAATAAATTTCGACGTACAAGGTTCCAACTCATCGATGATATACGCGACACGTAATTGATGATGACCGAAGCAACGTGTCTTCTTGTTTAACGCATAAATCGTGATAATTATCGTTTATGTTAATAGCCGATATTAGATGGCGATAATTTCAATAAAACGCGTGATAAATATACCAGCTAAAATGGTGTAACGGTAACGGATCACGCGAGAATATTTTTTAGCGAGTCTAAACGTGACAGACGTGTGACCGGCGGTTCGATTCAAAAGTCTAGCGGAATAGGATCGATAGAACCTAGTTCTTAGCGTATGACCCAAAAATATACATTTTCCACGACCCACTTGTCGAAATTGGGAAGTTTCCAACGTATAAAACGTAGAAGCTCCTTCTTCTACGAGATGCTGCTTGTAATCTTGATAAAATGTATAAAATATATTTGTGCGAGACGAGAGGGGATTAGAGATAGTCAAAATAGATTGCATCCTTATTGTATATGGAACGAATAGTGCATTGTCTTTGCTTGATTTCGTTGCTTTCCTACGGCGATCGTGTTACCAGGAAGGCTTCTTCTTCAAATGGCTTCGTTTAAAGAAGTTTTTAAAAGTGACTTTGTTTTTTCGCATCGTTCTTCGAACATTAGCCAATTTTCGTGAAGCCAATTGAGCTAACTCAATTGGCACGTCATTTTATATCCGATCTGAATCCAAAATTTTCGCCACTTTGGCTGGAGTACTTAGTTTTGATAAATCTAATCGAAGTATCCAAACAATTTTGAACAAGCAATTAAATCAATTAAGTAAGCAACTTAATAGAGACACAATGTTCTTCACGAAATAGCTAAAGTCATGTTAAATCGATGATTCCAAGGTTCCTCGGTCAAGATCGTCCATGTCATTATCTTCCTTATGAATACTAGCGATCAGCGTTTCTTCCCTTCGTTCAATACCGATACTAATCGATGCAGAAGTATAACTTCCCCTTAAAATCAACTTGACACACTGTACTAAAACACTGTATCAATATTTGATATTTAAACTTGCAAATACTGCTTGTACATGCGCAAATACGTTTCGTTAATTGAAAATTACGCGGATAAGGACAATTTATAGATTCATAGATTAGATAATCAGAATTGAAAGAGAGAGGGAATAGAGGAGGGAAACCGGAAGGCGTATTGCATACTCCAAATTTGTCCTTGCGAGATGGTTTAGTTGTATCGACTACTTCCGTTAATTTCATAGTCAGACATGATCGCACATACTAATGTTTCCTACCGAATTCTAGCTTGACTTACGTTAGAAGATAAGTGAGACTGTTTTAAGAGGCCATGAGTTAGAAGTGTCTAATTACAAAAACGTTTTGTCGTTTTGTTCTATATAGGATTTCTCGGCGAATGGGATCTATTTAAAGATCGCTTTAACTCTTCGTTAAATATATCGAACCAGGAAACTTGGCCGTTCGTAAAATTATTTGTTTCTGACGGATCGCCGTTTCATTTTCTTGCCAACGAGCGGAACGAATAGAATCGCGAATCAATTTAATCCGATTTATCTTTCACGATCGTTCACCTCGTATTCCGCATAAAAGATATTCGATCGAATCGCCAATTTATTTGTTTTGATAATACAATTGCGAGAGAACGATCAGCAGCAAGATTCCAATAGATCCGAGCAAATTCGTGGATCTAATTTTGAGATGTAACGTAATCGCTTCCGATCGAAGACCTCGAAAGATTTGAAACAATATCCGGAATCCTGTATTATCCTTCGCAATTCTTCGCAGTTTTTGAATATCGTCGTACGAAAAGTAACGAGAATATAATGAAGAAAAGAAGATATCTCGTTTGAGAACGTTCGAGAGTGCAAGATTTACCGGAACAAGGAATCCCAAGATGCACGGGATAAGTCATCTCCTCTCGCATCACAGTTCTAACGCCGGCGAGAGCGTTAGAAGCAGTGGTCGAGTGGATTCAAAAAATTTGTCCTCGTCGTCAACGTCGTCTGGCGAAGCTCGCCATCATGACACGCGGATCTTGCAAGAGCTCTTCAACCAAGGAGACACTCACAACAAGCTGTGTCTTCGGGAGAACGCTATTTCTCGTGGCTCGGTCAGCTCGACCTATCGATTATCTCATCGTCCTTCGAATTATAATAACCACCTGCTGTTCGATCACAATCAGCCAGTGTACCATACGATCCATGGAAGTAGCGGACAGCATCATCAGCTGAGGCTGCATCATACGCATCACCATCCTCAGCAGCATCATTATTTGCATCACCATCATCATCAGCACCAGCACCAGCATCATAATCTACCTCTTCAAAATTACTTCCATTCGAGCGGAAGTGGCAGAAGTTCGCCAGTTTCGCCTAGTCCGACCGGGGAACAGGAGAAACAGCATCACCATTCTCACAATTATCATCACAGCATCCAGGAGATGATAAGACACTTCGGCAGGAGACTGGGTCACATAAGAAGACAAAGCGAGTGTCAGGAGACACCGAAAAAAGTGGAGGAAGAGTTTCGTAACAGGAGTCAGAGTCTCGACGGTAATGCTGCCCGTCCACCGAATCACCGTGAGATCGACTGCGAGACCACCTATAAAATCTACGAGAGTATACTGAGGCAAGGTAACCGGAGAGGAAGCGTGCACGAAATTCTACCGTTTATCGTCGCCGACTTCGCGGTAGTCCGTTTTAACTGAGCGAACGCATCGGGTTTAGTGCGACAACTCTTCGGAAGTTTCCATCTTATCGACTTTCCTCGATGATCGATGAAAGTGCTCGATAAACGTAACGTAACGTTCCTTTTGTCTTAACTTAGTTTTTTAACGTAACGTAAACTTGGTTTCTCTTTCATCGTCTTTGAGATGTCATCGATGAACGCGTTTTGGTGTCACGAGGGGATTTTATTTTTTTTTAGGTGCTCTCAGAAGAAGCTCCTTAGATCCTGGACCCAGGCGATTATCGTTAGGAGCACCAGCGATACCACACAGAGCATCAGATGCGTGTCTCGATCCAGTACACGCCGCCATACTTTTCAGAGATGCTCGAGGGGTAAGTTGGCCTTCGAATGCACTGTAAGACTGCTGCTGACCTGCTCTCGTCTTTTTCTTTGTAATTTTGTTTAAGTGGGAAGCTAAGTGTCGAGTACTTATACCTTTTTTATTTTTACAGCTACCCGTCGTGGACCCGTTCTTGGAAAAGGTTTCTCTCTCCGATCTCGGTAAGTTAGGCGAACTGAATTTTATTTTTATTTAAATACTATTAATCTCGGGCGTCGTTATTTTTATTAAACAACAAGTTTTATTAAACAACAAATTACGTATAGAGATGTAAATTTTTAGGCGATTTACACGTTAAAGGAAGAGTGATTCTCAAGCCAAGTATTTATTCTTCATAGAATTTGTATGTACCACATGAATCGACGACCATAATCCTCGTTTAACACTGACCACCATGCCACTCAAATATGCTCACAAATATATACAGGTATTCGGTAAAAATACTAAAACAAAATTATTAAAAATTATATTAGAAAGCCCTGTAAACTTGCGAACTCCGCCAGGGTCATCGTCGCCTATGCTTGTTGCACAAAGTGTTAGAGATCCCACCAAGATGACGTTATCCGCTTTCTTCAAAAAAGAAAAATTCGACCACGTTGGTAGAGGTTACTCACACGTGTCTTTGTCATCGGCTCTTAATCGCTCCAATCCAAAGAATTTTCTTCCACTTCGGACAGATAGACAGATAGGCAGGGGTTGCTGGTGAATTGCTCAGTTGGGCGCGCGAAACGCGGAGAGCGATTTTTTCTTGGCAAGTTCGAGTTATTCTTGGCACGAACGATGCGACGAAGAGGACTCGACGAGAGAACGTATACATACGTACGAAAGCAGAGAGAATATTGTAACCGAACGTTCGCAGAACGAATCAGTCACTTGCCTCGTCAGGAACGAAGCTGACCAAGTTCGCGGGAAAGTTAGGATCCGTGTCGATTAGGTGTATTCGTTTGGAGAGGTGACACATAAGAAAGAAAAAAGAAAGGAGGAAGAAAACGCAGCACTTCTTTCCCCTTCGGAAGAGAAATGTCCTCGAGTTGTAAATCGTGCTGTTTGAAGAGCCGTTCGATGAACGGAACGTAACTGTCATCAACAACGTCGATACACGCTGGCCATTTACGTATAATCGTTATCTATGTCATCGGGGGAGCAATTATACACTCGACTAGTCTGCTCGTTAAATTAAGAACTCATCCGTTCACCGAGTCTCACATTTTCATCATCCGTTGTGCTTCAATGGGAACGACAGTAGTCCACTTTTAAATTTGGCGCCATTTACATTCTTCTATCGTTACGCTCCTATAAATCCCAAGTTCTTTTTTTTTACATTTATTCGAGGTACGATCTTCGCGATGGTTTTAAACGTCATAATTGAAAATCAATCGTGCCACAAGTGTGCACGGTATGCAGCAGGAGGAGTCAATGGTGGGAGAGTTTAAAGATAAACCTCGCGAATTAGAAGGAGGATTAAAGGCCAGGGTAAGCGCGATTAACGATACCGGTGTTAGGGGCTTGACGTTATTCTATCTGCGGTACTATACTCCCTAATGTTAGAATGCGACTCGATTTAAGAATAGATCGTATAGTGATTGACACTGATGTGTAGATCGGATACGAGAACGATGCGTTTCTTCATCACGCGTCAGTCATCGTCGATAACGTACACGATAATATGATGCTGTCGAGCAAGAGTTTTTGCGTGCTTCAATAACTTTTACCGTCTGCCACAAAATGGCGTTATTATTTAAACCAGCCCTCTCATTATCATTAACATCCGACAATCGCTGAATCTGTTTACCATAATAATAAAAGGAACCTGATCGGCAACAGTTCTTATTGGTCTCTCGTATCGACTAAATTTCGTGTTTCCTCTTAAATCTGTGCTTTTGTGTGCTCGATGATCCGAACGAGATGGCAATAGATAATTATTATAAAAATAATAATGCTAGCCTTGCATTACTATTCGGATTCTGAAAGCATTCGTGCCGCGCTCAGACACGTTGCCTCCAGTTGGTGGAGTCAGGAGGACGATCCTGTATATTCGAAGGATCTCATAAAGGAGTTCGAACTTGAAAATCCACCACTCGAGGACGAACTCGCTTGGATACTTTCCAAAGGTATATGCGACCCTTGAGAATCACTCTGATCTTATGATACCATCTTCTTTATCGTGATACTCCACGGTGTGAAATTTTTTATGGAATCAGATGAAAGGAATACGACTACGTGCGGGCATTGCGAAATATTTTTTTTTTTTAAATAATTTTTTAATATTATAGATGTTTAGAATCTTATTTTATCTTTGTATCATTGTTATTAGATTTATATGGTTACAATGAAAAAAGTAGCCGCGCATAAATTATTGCAATTCTTTTGTTTTGTAATTTCAGAAGAAGACGAGTCGCAAATATTCGTGAAGTTTTTCAAATTTCATAAGTGCTATGATCTGATACCAACAAGCGCGAAATTAGTAGTCTTCGACACGCATCTTCTCGTAAAGAAGGCCTTCTTCGCTCTTGTGTATAATGGTAAGTAATCATGATTTCTTATATCGTGTATTCTGAATTTTGTAGGAGAAAATTTTATAACATTTTCGTTTTTTTTGTTTTTTGTTTTAAGGAGTGAGAGCTGCACCCTTGTGGGATAGCTCGAGACAAGAATTCGTTGGTATGTTAACGATAACAGATTTTATAAAAATTCTTCAGATGTATTATACGAGTCCGTCTGTTACAATGGATGAGTTGGAAGAACATGAATTAGATACTTGGCGAAGTGAGTACCTATTTTCGGCAGTCTTTGAAGGAAACTATATTTGTTATCTAATTTATATAAATTTTGTATTATTTCAGAGGTATTAAAGGATCAAGTTCATCCGTTAGTAAGCATTGGCCCCGATGCATCTTTATACGAAGCTATACGTACTTTAATACAGAACAGAATCCATCGTTTACCTGTAATAGATCCCGATACCGGCAACGTGCTTTATATTTTAACACACAAACGAATATTAAGGTTTCTCTTCCTTTATGTAAGTTCCAACGACGAAATATTAAATATTTTACAAACTATACACGTGTCTCGCGTGAAGCTAGAAATTAATGAGTTCTTTAATATTTTATATGCAGATTCACGAATTGCCAAAACCATCCTTCACCAATAAAACGCTTAGAGAACTTAGGATAGGAACCTTTGAGAACATAGAAACAGCTACGGAAGAAACTAGTATAATCTTAGCTCTCAAGAAATTCGTCGAGAGGAGGGTCTCGGCATTACCGGTTATCGATGCAGAAGGCAAATTAGTTAATATTTATTCCAAGTTCGATGTTATTGTAAGTATTTCTTTAATCGATCAATGTTAATTTATTCGATCGAATCTACTTTGTTTGTCCTTCTTTCGTTTAGAATCTAGCAGCTGAAAAGACATACAATAACTTAGATATATCGTTGCGTGCTGCTAATGAACACAGAAACGAATGGTTCGAAGGTGTTCAGAGCTGTAAATTAGATGAAACGTTATTTACTATTATGGAAAAGATTGTCAGAGCGGAGGTATGTGAAAAGCCAGATGTAAATAAGTAAAAATCATAAAAATAAGAACAATTATTGATAGAGCGATTCATATTTGTGTATAGGTCCACAGACTCGTAGTGGTTGATGAAGATGACAAGGTGATTGGTATAATTTCTCTGTCCGACCTGTTATACTACCTAGTCCTTAGGCCTTGCGGTAAGTACGGTTGTTAAACTTGTTTTTCTACGATGGTGAACAGAAATGTTAATTAATGGTATTTATACAGGTGAGAATAGCAATAACGCTAATGATAGTTCATCGTTAAGAACGCAAGATTCAGTCACATCCAACGTTACAAATTCTCAGACCGAAACAAATCAAGTTGACGGTGAACCAGAAACAGAACAAAATGGAACGTCTAATGATCGTTCTAGAGACATGACCTCTACACCTACACCACCATCCAGTCCAACAGCTTTAGATATATCTGAGCCATCATCCACGATAGTAAAACAATCTCAAGAACCTTCTTGGCGAGAAGTGACCGTATCCGGTGGGGAATGAAACATTGGATATTCATTGTAATTATGAAATCGTGGATTTAGGTATACTACTTCAGCTGTAGAACATCGCACTGTGACAAGCAAGAATTGAACAAAAATTGATTGTATAAATGATCACACAGGACACGTTATAGAGTACTATTATTAGCTGCTCATGTTTTTTAGCTTGCGAGTACACGATATTGATCGTTATTGTCCTTGTGGTTAAAATTTGTAAATTTAAAACTTAAAAAGAGAAAACACCAGTCAACAATCACGACCTACGTGGACCTATATGATGATAAATTGCTATGATAAATATGAGCCAAGTGACACGCTCTACAATGTATAAAAGATGTTTATGATTCCTTTTTTTAGCGTACAACCGCTGAACACCGTGAATATTCGAGCTTGTCACTACACATTAAGAATGGTTAATGGGCCATTGTTCGCTCAGGTTATGAATTCTTCGTGCCCTTTTAAAATGTCATTACTAGGGATGTTTTACAAGCATTGTGATAAAATGAGTAGTGAAATAAGCGTATCCGTTATACCATCTACACTTCATTTCGCTGGTTACTTTATATTCTTTTGCAAGGAGAAAGGAAGAGCTACTCCAATTTTCTGTTATTTTGTTAAGCTTCCATATGCCGGGGAGCAAGATATAACGTCGGTAAGAATATTACATACATTCAACGAACATGAGCGCTCGCTTTTGAGACGTCTCTTGCTATCACTGGTTGATAACGTATTATAGATAACACTTCATAGGTTTATATATACATATAAACAACGTTTAAAATAATAAAATTAATAGGCAATACAAACCTTGTAATATATCTAATGCTATCATGAAAAGAAAGAGAGAGAGAATTTGCTTTCCTCGATTACCGATCAGTTACGAGTGTGTGATTTGAATTTGATGAGAATTTCTAATTTTTATTGGTTATAATTAATAATAAACATAAGCCGAACTATGCCGAGTCTTCATGTTCGTTGTGATACATCTTTGCAAACAGTCGAACGTAAGAATTTACATCGTGGAAGAAAGAGCGGGTTACTATTCGTACCGAATCATTATTCAATTGTACTAAAAGTATACATTATAAATTATTTAATGTCGTCACTGCTAATGCTTTCAGAGTACCTTGTATGTATTTTATAAATTACTAGCAAATTTTTTGCTTACTTTGATTATGATCAGATATTTTATTATGCACAGCACCTCTACCTGCTTGTATCTTTTTTTTAAATGTAGAAACAGAAAACATAATAAGAGTATATAGACGTATGGACACTACTTTGAAAGAACGGCTGATCAATGTATTTTTTTTATTTTACATATACGTTGATCATACCTATCGTGCATCACACTGGAAACAGTTTTTACGAGTTTTCAATAACCATATTAATTTGCTTATAAGCAGTACTTTTATACTGTACCTAATACCAAAATATAATGCGATAAAAATAATGTAAAACTTTATAAGTATTTTTGGCTTCTAGCAGAACGTGGAACTATCGTAATTTTCGATTGATGAATTATTCCTTTTGGAAGATGACCCAGATACATCATTCTGTAAAATATATAAGCTAATCATTTCTTGAATATCTATCTAAGAAAAGTGCTAGCATCTAAATACAATCCTATAGAAGAACTCTCTTGAAATAATACGTACGTAGATCTTGTTGAATAAATTCTAGGCACATGTATAGATGCTAACAATGCATTAAAGAGAAATTTGTTGAATGTACTAATATACCAAGAGTACTTGTTATAGTTACTTTTATGAGAACAAATGTATTCCTTTGAGAACACTGTTTTTATTTCATTAATCTATAAAAAAAAGAAGCTAAGTAGTAATTGTATGTAGAGCCTCTATTAAAATTTGTACATACGTAAACACGAAATCATGTACATAAATGGCCTGTTTGTTAATATTCATTTCTATTTTTGGCACTAACGTTCCTCTTTTTATCTATAAAAGTAAAGGTAAAAGTCGCTACACGGTAGTGAAGAGCCAGTGCCTATAATTTAGTAAAATTATTCCTGTATATGTTTATCCGTATAAGACTAAATATTCCATTAATGACAAAAAAAGAAGAAGTTGAAGATAAAGTGATTACAATAGTAGTATTGACAAAAGCTATGACCGACGGTTTTTGTACATTGGAAAAACTGTACATCCGCATAGATTTAACGTGCCGTAGTTGTATAATCTACATCTTTTTAGTACAAAATATACTGCAAGCTTGCAAGCCGTCACGTTCGCATTTCTTTTAACTTCTATGAAAAATAAATTAATAATCCAATTTGCGCATGTTGTGATATTCGTTTGGTTTGTTGTTTATCTTCCGATTGGTCAATCGATAGATTTATAAGAGATTCTATAAAAGTAAGGGATGAACATCCGGACGTGGCAGTTCTTGCATTGCAAACCAAAATGTAATTTATTGAGGTATTAATAATGAATTGTATGATACAAACTTGTGTTGTAGTTAGTTCACATCTTAATACTATATATACCGAGCAAAGTGATTAGCGCATGATCCTTGGCTCTCACACATGTAACTTATAAATACAGAAAGTGCTCAGCGATAGAATACACCGTGATATAATAATACACTCAAATATTTCTTTCATTCTTTTCTATTTCCTCAAACCCTTGTAAGAAGATAAGAAAAAATGCCAATAAGTCTATGAAAATGAATCTAATTTATCTTGTTTCTTGTATATACAATTTATTATTACTTTAATGGTAGTTTGATATTAACATTTTATTCTTTTTTTGCTCTTTTTACTTTCTATAACAATATCTGCAGGTTCCACTTTCCACTTTGATTCCATTTTTGATATTTTTATTTCCTATAAGTATACGTTGAAATATAAAGTATAAGAATTTTTATAATTAATAATTAATAATATTATACACATTACACAATTACTTACAGAACTATCGCTCGATAAAGCACTTTTAATCCGTTTTTTTCCTTTATTAGAAGACTTCACATTATTGTGTTTAGATGTGATTACTTCCATTTTATCAAACAATGCATCATATTCTGCATCACCATTCACGTTCTCTGACTTATTATTTACACATGTAATTTCATTGTCATTGTTAATACTATTGTCATAATTTTCTTTAGATCTTTCATCGTTATCAATTTGCGTTTCTGTAGAGAATGTGGATCTCAATACTAAACATGTTAACTTTGAAGTCAGATAAACCTACATACATAAGAAAATAAAATAATATTTTATATGGAATAAGGTGGGAAAATAGATAAAAGTAAAATTACCTTTTTGATCATTTCTCGTGTATTAATATTGTATACTCTTAAATACCTATCCAGAGAAGTACTAACTACGTATGGTCCTGCTTCGCTACAAGCTAATCCAGTTATGCTACCAACAAGGCCTTTATATGTATGCACTATTCTTCCTGGTTTACGTAAATCAATCAATTTCATCATACCTTTACCTGAACCTACTATGACTTGTCTATAGTAACATCAACATGTTTATGTTTTAAGACTAGAAACATATATATATATATATAAATATATAATATAAATTATTTGAAAATTCTTACGTTCCCACAGAAGGTACAGTCAATGCAGTTAATGGTTCATCCTTTATTTCCATGTTTAGGACTGGTCTCCTTTGTGCATTAGGATCATATAAACGTAACTAAAACAATTTAAATATTCATAGAAAGGATGGTATAATCTTGAACAAAATAGTTACATAAAAAAATATATCATACATGTCCATATCTGCTAACAGTGGCCAATGTTGGTGAATCCCGAAGATAAGCAATATCTGATATCCAAATTGGTATCCTTAGATTTAAAAAATCATGTGGCATATTTTTTTCACTAAAAATTTGTTCCTGCTTCTCTAAGTCAAATAATTTTAACCTGTTTTCTTGACCGCCAGTAGCTATTATCTTCCTATTTACATTAGAATGACGCATTCTATGTAAATTATCGCCAGCATTTAATACAAATTGCTCTTTATTGTTGAATTTCCATAATTTTATTTCACCAGAATAAACAGCAGTCAAAATTGCCCTAAGAAAGATAATTATAAAAACTTATGATAGAGCGATAAAAACATTAGTGTATAATTTCTTACCCATCATAACGGGATATACTATTTATACTTCCTTTGCCACTATCACAAGCAAACGTATTTGTGAATGACATATCTTCAGTATCATAAACAGTAATGCTACAAGACATAAAATATACTTAGTGTGACTATAATAGGAACATGTTTTAGTTTCAAGCATATAAGATATAAAACCTTCTTTTCTCCTTTGAACCATAAGCTACAAGTATTTCTTTTTCTTCATCGTCACCCCAACTTGCTGTAGTAACCTCATCATCATCTCCAATTGATGTAAGATTCTTTAAATTTTTCTGCACACATTCCTTTTGCCCGATCTTAACTCCTATAATTAATTTAATTTAAACTTGAAAATCATTTTCTTGAGAAAACTTATCGTTTATTTGATTGTAAAGAATTATATTAAAAATTGTAAACCTTTAAAAACTCCCGATTTACCACCCACAAAAACGTCAAAATCGTTTTTAAAACTCATTACTGACAGCTAATTGTTATAAACGTATTTTATTTTTGTTAAACGAATTACAGATTCTTGAAAACCAAACACGTGAAAAATCGCACATGGCGCAAAGCAAAAGTGACATACAGGGTGGCCTAATTCGTGAATACAAAATTATAAAGTTTTCTAGTTATTTTTTCATTACCAATAGTTCATGATGAAGTACTATATCATTGGCTAACACGTACATAAGAACTAAACTTAGTAGCAACAATTTCATACTTGTGATTGGTTGGAAAATTTGTGTAGCCAACCAATCAATTTAATCGGTTTTGCTTATTGAAGAGATTTGATACTGGTTGCGATACACACCACCTAAAACTAAAGGTGGAAGGAAGTTCTTTCTTTTCCGACGGGCATAGCCATCCTTTTTGTACGTACAGGTTAGTTTTTGAAAATAATCGGATAATAACTTATTTATCTTACTGCGTGGATGAAATCTGTGTGCGAATTAAAATTTCTTGCATTTTCCTTTTAAACTGAACTTATATTTGCTAAAAATACTGTGACTTAAGTAATACTGACTTTTCATAAATAACCACGTGTATTTTGGCGGAACGTAACACAACTGCAACGATAATTTGGAATCAACTTTTGATATAATAACTTTATTCTCCCATTATTCACATACTGATCACTTTTTCTTCTTTTTTTTTCTTTGGTAACTTCTTTAAAAGATGGGCTAAGCCGTATGAAAAATATTATGTAGAATATGAGACAGTTGCATTTCTTGCTATATGTACATTAGAATTTCTTCGTAAAATCTATGGCAAGTGTATGAAACGTTATTAAATTCTTTTGCAGTCTGGTGTAAACAATGACGAATTCGAAGGGTTATCGTCGTGGTACGAGGGATTTGTTCTCTCGCAAATTCCGCAAACATGGAACCATTCCCTTGTCTACATACATGAAAGTATACAAAGTCGGTGACATCGTTGACATCAAGGGCAATGGAGCGGTTCAAAAAGGAATGCCTTATAAAGTTTATCATGGCAAGACAGGACGAGTATTTAACGTTACATCTCATGCTCTTGGTGTTATCGTTAACAAGAGGGTACGTGGACGCATTATTGCAAAGCGTATCAATGTGCGCATTGAGCATTTGACCCACTCCAAGTGCAGAGAAGATTTCATCAAGCGCGTAAAAGAAAATGAAAGGCTTAGGAAAGAGGCAAAAGAGAAGAACGTACAAGTTCAACTTAAAAGACAGCCTGCGGAACCATCCAAAGCACATATTGTATCAGGACGTGAAGCGCCCATTCTACTTGCACCTATTCCTTATGAGTTTATTGCTTAAAATTACAATAAACGTGTTTTAAAATATAAAACTTGTTTGTTCATTGATTACCCTTAAATATGTTAAGAATTTAGCTGGAGATTAATTCAATAAAAGTTATGGTCATAAAGTTCTTTTATTCTCACTTATATCTTATATAAGATTAGATAATACTTCTTTTCAGATAACATAATAACATTCGTATAACAAATAATAAACAATTTTTTTTTATACAGGAAACCAGTTTTCAGATTAATATCCTAGCAGTGAAATTTTTAATTAATAAAAAAGAAATCCATATATATATTTAACTTTTACAAATAAATCTGAACTGTACAATTGGAAATTCGTATAGAGAATTATAATAGTTTTAAATGATAGTGACTATGCATAACATAACTTAAATTTGTTGTTATGTTGAGCAATTTTTAACTACAGTCTCTCGATTGATAAAACAATATATATCCAGTTTCAGAACTTTTTTGTATATCTGAGGTGAGCCCATAGAAATCCTCTATAGTTGATGCATCAATTTTCTGGAAAGTATAAAGTCAATTTAAATATATTCGTAATAATACTGTTCTCTAGTTTTTTTTCTATTCGTTATAAGTATAAATGTTATTTATGCTAGTATATATCTTACATCAACCATATCATCATCGAAAAGCAACCAAAATCCATGACTCTTTACTATAGAAATATAGTGACCTCTATTAGGGCCACTTCCACAATGTATCACAACTGCAACTAAATCATACAAGCGATCTGGGTTGACAGCATCATCACTCTGTAATTAGAGACCATTATTGAAGAAGCGGATATACAAGAAATTTTGTTTCTATAAATATTGAGCAAAATAATTGATATAATTACAGTATTAAAAAGCCGCAATTCCAATGGAAAAACTACCCTGTGAGATACTTTAATGTGACGGTTATACTGTTCTACATACTTAAATCTCTTCAAGTGTAATGCTAGAATCATTGGAAGTTTCTTAACTCTCATACGTTTCTGCAATAATATATAATCAATATAATCAGCAATCAGCAATTTAATAAATAGTAAACAGAAACAATTACCTGAGCTTCCTGATAGCTACTGCAATGATCACATTTAAATTTATTATCACTACAAAGAGTCTCAGTATTAGAGAAGCAGCGTAGGCAGTATGTTATAGAGGTGTTTTGGTCTACATCAACTTGCAGATCAAAAAAATCCTCATCTTTGCTAGAAACAGTCTCACAATTAAGGCAGCGTGTTTCTGAAGTCAATATTCCTTGAAATATTTCATGGACCCATGTTGGTTCTGGTGGAGAGCCAGCATCGCCTGCACCTTTCCCACCTGTCTGTTTAGTTTGACTTCTTTCTGCTAAAATAACATATAACAAAATTTTTATATGAACAAAACAAGACTACAATTAGAATACTTACCCAAAATAATCTCGTTTATGTGATTTATAAGAAAGTTTAGAAACTCATGGGCATCTTGTTGCATGTAATTATCAAATTCCTCTAAAAAGAACAATACTTTTAATAAACAAATTAAAGTCATTAAATAAAATCAAAGATACAATAGCAAACCTTTTTCTTTTCTCAATCTAGCGATAAACTTTTTTGGAGCAATGGAACCAACTTTTTTCTTTTGCGTCGCAATATTATGAAACAAATCTGCTAAGCATGTTAGTAAGGTTTCCTTTGTTCTCTTGTTTCTAGCTTTGTATTCTAGCACTTTTTCTCTAAATGGCCTGCAGAAATAGAGGGCTTGCAATACTGAATTACTATAGCAAGTATTTCCAAACTAGGAAGAAAAAATAAATAATTAATTCCTATCAAAAGATACGTTCGTATAATATACTTAATTCTACTTACATTGACTAACCCAAAATAATGTTCATTTGGTGGAAATTGATCCGAGCCGATATCTCTTTCTAATTGTGATATGTTTGCACCCTGTGACAAGAATATTTAAAATGAATATTAAATAAGGAAATTAAATGCAACGTTTAACGATATTCTAACAGACTACATATTAAAATAAATGAATCAATAGTTGAAAAAATATAATAGATAGATAGCAAGTATTTAAAACAAATTTATCTGACATTCATTTTCAAAATATTTACATGAGATCACAAAAGAAGTATTATGTATTAAAATTCGTGACAAGAAAATACACACACTATAGAACACAGATAAACTTAAATAATATGAAGAGAATACAATGATTGTATCATAGATTCGAATAGAGGAGTAAAAATTACAAAAAAATATCCTACTATTAACTACGAATGCGTACCCCTGTACTAACATCAAATTGTGACACTTACCATTTTATGATTTTATAACCCCAACTGTATATTGAACATTTAACATAAAATTCATCAATGATATAAACTCCATCTTATCGTGACCTAAAGATTCATTACCTAAAATCCTCGACTAAAGTAAGTCAATAAAGTAGTTATAACCGTACTCGGACGTTTCTTATGAGAAAAGATTAAGTTGCGCATACACTTTTGCATATGCTTTCACATGCGCAAGATAACTTCTCTATGAACGGACGAATAGATATGTGATTGGCGCCTTAATTTTCCTGTCAGAACAGAAATCCGAAATAGAACTACTATTATATTATATTATACTCATTGATACGCATGCAAATTACTCGAATTGAAGTTCATATTTTTTAATAGAATTTAAACGATCAATTAATCATGATTAACTAATTAATGTTTAAACCTGTATTCACAAATTTTGCATCCGATCACCGTACAATAGGATTCGTATATATTTCCATATAGGTAACGTTACTCGTTCAGTATCGATATTAATGATTGGATGTTTTTAAGATCAGATGTTATATAGTAAATATGGTGGATTGGTAAAGTGATTTGCCGCCAAATTTAAATGCTCAAAACTTCCCTAGCGTGAAAATGAAGTAATTATAACAAGGTTGTCAATGTAAAACATGGTGAACGTTTTGAATGATTCTGACAGTGAGGATGAATTACCTCCTGGATGGGAGGAAAGGGCTACCGTAGATGGGAACGTTTATTACGTAAAGTAAATTCTAATTCGGTAGATAATAATTATATTGCGCTAGTATAGACTTTAAATTAATTACCATGATTTCAATGTTTGATCTTATAAAAGGTTATATTTAAGTTTTGACAATTTTTCAATTTAATATAACTACATTTAATTTGTTTACGACAGTGTAAACAATTGTGTTTTTATTTTTCAGTCATTATACAAAAGGTACGCAATGGACACATCCCA
This sequence comes from Odynerus spinipes, assembly GCA_032403825.1. Lineage (NCBI taxonomy): Eukaryota > Metazoa > Arthropoda > Insecta > Hymenoptera > Vespidae > Odynerus > Odynerus spinipes. The sequence goes on from JAIFRP010000031.1 coordinate 5,735,296, forward strand.
GAACTGGACGTAAGAAACTTGTGGAAGGAGGTATTTTTAAACAATCGAGTTCACTAGAATTCACTAATTATTGACACTTATGAAACACAAAATATTAATTCTTATTTAGAATTACCATCTGGGTGGGAGAGATGCATATCCGATGACGGTAAAGTCCTCTTTGTTGACCACATGAATCGTACTACAACTTATACTGATCCACGACTTGCCTTTGCTACGGAATACAGAGAGATTTCACAGCCAGTTCGACAAAGATTCGATGGAAGTAGTACTGCTTTGTCAGTGTTACATGGTCGTGACTTACGTGGTAAATTAGCACTCATTACTGGTGCTAATACTGGAATAGGTATTAGATATAGATATTTATTATTTGACTTTTTTTGCACATGAAACAAAATAAATTTCTCTTTAGGTTTTGAAACAGCTAGATCATTGGCATTGCATGGTTGTCATGTTATACTTGCATGTAGGAATATAAAAAAGGCTGAGGAAGCAGTAAAAAAGATACAACAAGAAAAAGAAAATACAACTTGTGAAATTTTAGAATTAGATTTAACATCATTGCATAGTGTACGTAATGCAGCAGAAAAGTTTAAACAAAGATACAGGTGATTCTATAAAAACAAATATTAATAATTTATATTTATAATATCAGTAGTTTGTATTGTTATAATAATTATATGTTTTTAGAACTCTTCACATACTAATATTAAATGCAGGAGTATTTGCAGTCCCATATGAACTTACAAAAGATGGTTATGAAACAACATTCCAAGTAAATCATCTCTCACATTTTTATTTCACACTCTTACTGGAGCATCCTATACGCAGTTGTCATAATGCAAGAGTAGTAGTGGTTGCTAGTGAATCTCATAGGTAACTTATTATTTAATATATAACCGTTTGTTGTGACACTGTATCAAATATAGTTCAAAAACTTGATATATATGATGTTCTCACTTCATAGATTTTCATCGATACAACATGTAGAAGATATTCATCCTTTAACTTTATCACCTCCTGAATATCACTATTGGTCAATGGGTGCATATAATGATTCAAAACTTTGTAATATATTATTTGCACAAGAATTATCTAGGAGATGGCCTGCAGTGAGTGTACTTAGCTGTCATCCTGGCAATATGGTTTCTTCATCTATATCTCGTTACTCATGGGCTTACAGAATATTATTTGCAATAGTGAGACCATTCACAAAATCATTGGTAAATTTAAAATTATTAATTAAATTAAAACACTTAATATAATCTATATTCTATATGTTACTATTATTGTAATTATACTAATTAAATCATTTTTTCTTACATTATAGCAACAAGCAGCAAGTACAACAGTTTTCTGTGCCACTGCGCCAGAATTGGAAGGAGCAACAGGACTTTATTTTAATAATTGTTATCGTTGTGATCCTTCAAATGCTGCAGTAGATACTGCATTAGCCAGTAGACTCTGGTCTGTGAGTCAAGATATGATCATAAATGTTGTGAAGAAAGATAAACTGTGGCAAGAGTTAGCTTTAAAATAGTTTGGTATGGTTTTTTATAAATCACAGGTTCTTTTATTGAATGACTAAAAAGATGGTTGAAACAATTTATGTAAATTGTACATAATCAAAGTATTTAACAGTTTATCAGTATGAATCTTTAAAGTATACATGTGAGACTTTTAATCTAAAATATAAATAATTGGAAATATTAACTGTACAACATAATCATATATTTTAAATGGCATGATACAATATTAAACACATTTCTACACATATATTCAGTATACAATGTTTTAACTTGCATAGAATTCTTTCAAGTATTCTGCCTTTGGTTTTAAAATTGCTTTATCAACAACGCTTATAATCCAACCTGGTTCAAGACCATAAAACAGTTGCCGCGGGTCTTTACGTTCCATCAACATACCATAGTCAGGATCATCTTCAATTTTTGGAAGTATATAACCATATTTTTGAGATAATACTAAACGTTCCTGGGAAATCTTTTCAGGATCTGCTAAATATCCCCTTGCTGTTGCACTTGAATAATATTCTAGACAATCTGCAGGTGGTAATAATCTACGAGGTATTGGATCACCTAGATCACACAAATATATTATTCCAATGTTATTATTGCAAAAATAAGTACTGATTCATGCTATTAAAATGATATAAATGTAAATTCATTTTTTTATACTAAATGTAACATGAATGTACTATCAAAAATAATTTTACAAACAAAAACAACTATACCTCTGTGAAGAAATTTTTCAGTATCTTGTAAAGCAAACAAACAATTTGGATCATAATAGGCTGTAGTAATAACACCTCCATTTCTTTCGATTGCTGCAATCACAGGTTCACTTGCCCACTGTACTTCTATATTAACTTTAGCCTTAAATAGGTCTGCACCCTTAAAAAATATATTTTGTAATATTAAAGAGAAAAAGAGAGAAAGCAATTATGTCTATAAACAATTTTGTTACCTCATCTGTTAAATGGACTCCAGCATGTTTCCAATTGATTTTAAAGCCGTATAATCCTGTATTTATTATAGATGCAAGATCAATTGGCTTACTTGTGTCTAATCTATTTGTATCTATAAACATTTGTAACTGTTGTAGAGAAAGTGGTGGATACTGTCTCCTTAAACTAAAATGATCAAATGTGATATTATAATTGAAATAAAGAAACTATCTGTAACATTGTATCAACAGAAGCATCATACTTACTGATGTCCTTTGTAATAGGGTTCAAACTGAAATCTAAGATAGAAAGGATTGTTGCCAGTTTCGTATCCAGGTCTCATGTAATTTTGTCGTTGGCCAGAACCTTTATTTCCAGCACCATGTTTATCTCCTCCATGTTGACCTCTACCTCTTTTTGACTACAAATAACATAGAAGACAATTTATCACTTCTATATATTAGTCTAGTATTACTTTGTATCAATAGACATTTTTTTTAATTAAGTGGATATAGCATTCAGAGGTTATGTGTCAATTGACTATCTACATATATCTGACTTGAAATGTGTTATCAATATTTCAAATCATAAATACTTTAACCATTTTACTGTATCTAATGCATCGAACAAATATATACATGTTAAATTAAAAAAATAAATAACTTACATTTTTCTTTGCGCCAGGGTTAGGTCGAAGATTTACTAACGAAACTCTTGGCAAAGTTCTTAGCATAGACAATGCTAAATCTCTACCACTTTTTGCCATTTTCTATCACTTTCTGCCTTTTTACACTAATTTCTAAAACTTCAAAGATATAGTTGTGTGTACAAAAAATCTATTCCTTCATGTCGCGTCTACAAGTAAAAGCGTGTCGGTTTACTCGCATTACCTAATACCAACATTACATCTTCTAAATGTTCACGTAATTTGTAACGTTCACGTAACATACGCTAAATGTTTCACGTAAAATTTGTTTAGAATTATAATTATAACATTACTATTATTTTTAATTTGATACAATCGAGTTTTTATTAATCCTACATAAAGGACATACAAATAGATGTACAGAGCAGATTCTTCACTTGAAACGTGATAAAAAAATTAAAAAAATAGATAATATTTTTTAACCGCGGATTTGATTTCTTTCGAAGATATATGAAATTAAATAATATAATTAAATATTAAAACGTAGTTTAATACGGGAAATATTACAATTACAGTGTGGTCCATAATGTATCCTTACTATCCATCTTTAATTATTCATATGTCATTATAATATTGTATAACAGCACGTATGATAATAATTCATTGTAATATTATCTTGAGGTTGTTATTATTTGATTGATAATCAAGATACCGTGGCTAATAAAAATAAATTCGTAAAGACTGTTATTCGTGGGTCAGCTATGTGTTTTATATGATGCGTGGCAACTGTTTCATCGTCGCATGTAGTCATCTGAATTCCATATAATGTTTACTAGATGACTTTTATTAAAAAAATTATTATATTAAAACTATGGAAAATAAAACGTCGCAGGAACATAATCCTTGGTCAAATCTAACGACCGTAACAACATTTGACAGAGGTAAGTAGCATAACCTCGATTAACCCGCCCATTTTTAAATTTATTGTGGGATATATTTTTTAAAAAAGGACAAAATGACTTGTGATGATTTTAGTAAATGAATTTTGGTATATATTATTATTCGTTTCATTTTATATTTTAAAAAATACTTAAATTTTCTAATCTAATTACAATCTGTTTAATGAATATCCTTCAATATTTGAATAATTGATTATAAAATATAACATGAACACACACATATATATACACAGTATAATAATATAACTTGTTTCAATTATATATATGAAAATATTTTATTATTTCTTTATATTTTTGTAGGTAATAATGTAAAGACAACGGTTCGATGGGAGAACAGAAGTGAAACTGAAAGCAATGGACAAGTGATACCATGTGTTGCTCCTTCGACTAGTCTTCTAATTGAATCACTAATACAACAGATATGTACAATGTTTGAGGGTGATACAATTCGTAGGAATAAACTTTATTTTGGTAATCTTTGAGTATTGCAAGTAGAGTAAATCATACAGAAATAATACGATAAGAAAGCTTCAAAATGATAGTTTGCCATTTAAAATAAATATATTAACTCACAATACTTATATATTCTTTTACAGCAATATGTGATAAACTCCATAAGTTTGGCTTAATTGATACCTCCTATAACTTAATAGAATATGAAGGTATTAGAGGACAATATCAACAAGCGTTATATAGATTAGTTGCAGTTGCACGTGCTGCAATTGGTAGTGAAAGTCCTTTAAATGTTCCAAGGTAAGTTAGTATTTTCTTTTCATCTTTTCTTATCTAAACATAAAGATCAGTAATAGAGTTATAAATACGTATTTTTCAATTTTATAATATAGTTGCCTAATGGCAGAATGGTCACGTTATCATCGAGAATTTCATGAGATCAGTTTTATTGCTAGTGGTGGATTTGGTGATGTGTACAAAGCATTACATCGTTTGGATGGTATAGAGTATGCGATAAAAAAAATAGTAGTGCGATCTTGTGAAGTCAAAACCATATTGCAACATCTTGAAGAAGTGAAAAGTCTTGCTAAATTAAATCATACTAACATAGTTTCTTATAAAACTGCTTGGATAGAACCTACATTAATAACAAGCACTGTTCCAAGTTTGCTGAATGCAGAGGATGAACGAAACAAGAAACATGTTTCCAGGCCTAGAGGGGGGAGAATTATATCTTATCGACCGCGTAAAACTACTAGTTTCAATGATAATGATAAATTAGCCTCTGATAGTAGTCACAGTAATGAAATTGATGGGCAAGATATATTTCCAAGATCCAATAAAGAAGCATTTTACAGGACTGGTATGTATATTGACATTGAGAGCAATGATACAGAAAGTGTGGGTGGATGTGCAGGTGGTTATATAATAAGCCACGACGTTATTAATGAACGATTTCATGAACTCAATTCATCGACTAACATTATAGGACAAAGAATAATTGAACAAAGTAGTTCAGAAAGTGCAGAGGATACAGCTTCAGACATTGTGTCATTTAGGAATGATAGTAAAAGTAACTGTGATTATTCAGAAAATAATGGTAATTATACAAAAATGAATGACTCAAATGATGAATCTTGTAGTAACAATCAAATTTGTCAATACAAATCACAAATGGTTAGTATTAGGTAATATCAACAAATATATTTAATAATACAATTATTTATTATAGTTGTAATAATTATTAATGAAATAATTTGTGAAAATTATTTTATATCGTATGCAGGATCATTGTTATGCAACTTTATACATTCAAATGGCACTTTGTGAAAAGACATTACAACAATGGCTACTAGATGAAAGAAATGTTCCAGCTTCACAAATGACAATTACTACAATACTAACACAAATTTTGCAAGGTGTACACTATATACATTCTCTTGGAATTGTCCATCATGATATAAAGGTAATGTAAATAATTTATTGTTATAAAATAAGATATTATAATATTATTTTCTAAATATTTGATCAACAAAATGTCCATTTATTCTTTTTCTGGTACTGTAGCCAAGTAACATATTCATTACAACAACGGAACATCTTCAAATTCAATTAGGAGACTTTGGTTTAGCTTGTCCATTGCAAAGAGAAAGTCATACCACTGTATTTGGTACACATATGTATGCAGCACCTGAACAATTAAAAGGACAATGCAACCCGAAGGTACAGTAGTTGAATCAATCATTTTTTAATTTATATTTAAATGTAATTAAATGTTAAATATATTTTGTTTATAGAGTGATATATATAGCATAGGAATTGTTCTTGTGGAGCTGTTGATTCATACAGAAACACACATGGAACGTAGTTATATAATTGATGGATTAAAAAAAGGCCAATTACCAGTATCACTAACTGTAACCCACCCAAAATGGGCAAGTTCTGAACTTAATACTTACTAAATAAATAAAATATTATGTTATTCGTATTGATTCCTATGTTATTAATACTTTGTCACTTTGATTTAGGCTCATGTAGTCAGTCAATTGGTGCAAGAGGATCCTAATAAAAGACCATCAACAAATGAGCTATTGCAATATGTAACTGAAGACAAAGATATAACAATAGCTAATCTCAAAGATGACATAGTTAAAAAAGATAACACGATACATGAATTAGAAAAACAAATTGCAGTGTTACAAGCAAAGATTACAGAACTGAAGCCTTCCCTAGAAAGCTAATGGGAAAAGTTATAATTAAGATATACAAAATTTATAAAATTTTAATTGAGGTATGTATAATTTATACAATTTTCATTGAAGGCAAAGAAATAAATCAAAATAGTCTATGTGCTTGCAAAATGTATGAAAGTTATTTAACAACATATGACATAAAATTAGAATGTATATATATATATATGTATCAATTTTTAGTACTATTTATTAAATGTTACACTGCATTAATGATACACAAGTTCTATCATACGAGTATTTTTTATGAATCAGTTGACAAAATTGTGTATTTTATTGTAAATAATTATACTCGACCAATTCTATTTACTTATAAAAAAATATGATTATTTCATTTCATTTTATAAATTTGTCAGCAGCAAATAATCCATTTATAATAAATACATTAACAAAATGTAAAACATTCATTTACTTTCCACTAATTGTAAAAATATATTTATAATTATTAAAAAACAAAATCGTACAACTTAAAAGAAACTCAACCTACCATATTGGTACAAATATAAATATTACAAATTGAAATAGCATAACATAAATATTTATAAAGTAAAAACATTATTTAATATCTCTACATATATTTAATACCACAAAAATGCAACAAAAAAATTATAATGACTAATGGAATGTATGTATGTACTCTCAACGTTTTGTAGTGATCAAGTATATCTATACATATATACTGTGTCACGAGATTTCCAGCGAAAAGTGAGCTTTGTAATAGGAGCGTAGGATTCGCAGGAAGGTACTCGGATAACTATTTCCGTCCTGTTCTAGTATGTGTTGGAACCCAGAGCGTCTTTCTCGTATCTTATAGGCTAAAACATATGCTAGACAAGGATAGAAATAGTCGTTCGACCTCCAAGTCACACATCTTGCGTTCCTGATATCGAGTGTACTTTCCACCAGAATTTTCAAGCACAGGAGGATTTACATACATACAAATATACCGGTCACGCATAAATACAACAATGTTAAAAATAGTTTTGTTTAATTATCAAAAGTTTTTTATTAACAAAAATATAAAGATTCTTGAAAATATCACATTTTTTAATTACATTTGAATTATGCATATTTATTTTATTTTATTATCCTGCACAATTTTGTTTAACAAAAGTTTGAGGCGCAGTCCCTTATTTATTCGATTGTTGCTCTGCTCATACACAGCACATTGTTCTATTAAATTTTCCAAATCTTGATACTGTTCTGAAATATTTCTAGGCACATCATGTAAAAAGCCACCAGGAATTAAAGTGTCACTAGTTGTTGGTGACAGTAAGGTCTATGAATAAATTATCAATAAAGTTTAAAAATGACAATAAAGTTATATATTTATATTGTGTAAATGCAATAGACAAAGAATTAGAAATTATTTAAAAGATACTACTCATAAACATACCTGACAAATAGCATAATAATTATGATCACTAAGTGCATGATTGCATATATCTACAGAAGAAAAGGAAAAACAGTTTAAACAATCATGTTCAAGCATATTCTCTTGTACTTCATAAAACATTGTAGATTTATCTAAAATATGTAAAGAATTTAATCAGAATAACTGAAGTAATAATATCACGTTAAAAAATAAAATTTCATTTACCTTTAGTTACGCTATTTATATCAACAACAATGACATTTTCTAAATCAATGAATTTTGCAACACCATCTGAGCTAATTGCTATATTGTCTGCAGAAACATCAGTCAAATAAAATCCAAAATCTTTCCATTTAAATGTAAACATTTCTACAGCATTTAAAAGGCTCAAAGCTATCTTTGCTCTATAAATCCATGGGGCATTATAGTAATCTGCGATTGGCAATCCCACATATTCCTCAACAATAACCCTTCCACAGGAACCTAAGTATTTTGGAACTGGCCATCCTTCTTTTGCAGATAATATCTATTATAGAATTTGCAGCATGTTGCATATTTGATATGTGTATTTTTTAAATGTGTAAACATTCCACGTTACCTGAAGTAGAAGTGGTTCTGGATTGATCATAACCAATGTCCATAAATTAATATAGAAAGCGCTTGACTTTGGTTCTTTATTTGTAATATGTACATTATGGAAAAGAATGTCTATATTTTGAACACTTGGACAAAGTGTTAAAAGACTGTTATCATCTTCCATAACATTAGATGCTACTTTCTTTTTAACGAGTTCATAAAAATCTATTGGAGAACTATAATTATTTCTTATCAAGATATCGTCACAAAGAAATTGTAGATCTTTATTATCACAAAGCATTTCATCAAACTTCTTCAATTCTGATGTATGCGCCAACTTTTTTAGTATAACTTTGGTGTCATTATATGTGCCCATAAAAACATTTTTTACCCCAAAAAAATAATTAATTAAAGAAAGAATATTACTTGGTGTAATATCTACATTTCGAACATAATCACATGCGGAAGTACCATAACATGCAGGACACTTATGTAGTTCTAATAACTTATCTACAGAAAATTGTGCTGTCATAATATTTATACCTATGTTTAGACATAGAATATAAAGCCCAGTAAATAACATAAATCTGCATTTCTTAAACTTAAAGAGATTATATATATACGATAAAATCATCATTATATGTCCATAATCATCAATGTTTTGAATAATTACAATCTATTTGCACAAACTTCGAAAGTGGCGGATTCTTCTTCTTCTTCTTATTCTCTGGCTGTGACGCGCATGCGCGGTCTTAAGCCATAACCAGGTTATGAAGTGGCGGATTCCTTTTTTTCTAAAATTTGGAGAAACGACATCAGTGCAATCTAGTGGCACTATTGAGTAACTAGTAAGTCAGCTTTTGTATACATATATTCATCCCCTCGTGTTTTCTACAGAATGAAGCGTAGTAAAGCTTGCTAAAAATTACGTTCGATCGAATGAAATAGAATGGACCACCCTTCGAGTTTAGATTAGGAGAAACTTTGGGTTTTAATTCGATAATAATAAATTTTAACAATGGGAGAAGAAGAAAAAATTGATTATTACCAAATACTACATAATTTAACTACAGACAAAACTCGTAAGTATATCACATGCCGACAGTTTTATAATATTACGTTGTTTCAAAAGTTCTTTTCGCGATCTTCATGTAATGTTTAGCAATAAAACGAAAAGAATTTTTGGGACAATTTAATATATTATTTCTAGAATATAATTTAAAAATTCACACGTGATTATTTTTTTCTTTTGTAGAAGTCAGCGATTTTGACAATAAATTACAACAAATTTTGGATAGGACACTCCCTTTTTTATCAGACGATAAAAATGCCATGTTTAGTACAAATGAAGGTTTAAATGATAACATAGATATAAGGTATACCCATATAATTTTTTCAGTTTGCTTTAATATAAAAATATTGTAACTCTTTTCATTGTAATAATATATATGTTTTATTAATATTACAGGTCTCAATATGTTAAAATAATTACATATGTACTGCAAAAGATTCAAGTATTAGATAACAATAGTTATGATGACTGTGTCAGTGTCCAAAAATTTCGTACATTTAAAGTAGCAATAGAGTTAATAGTATCAATAGGAATTATACCATGTCTATTACCTGGGGTTGGTGTTGATATGAAAAAGTTATGTCCTCGAGCTTCAGAATTGAGTGAAGAAAAAGCATCTATTTTACAGGTAACAATAAAATTTTATTCTTTTATGTAAATTTGAGGTATTAGTTTATTATTATATTATAACTATTAATTTTAGAAATATGACAGATTATGTTGTTCAACCCGTTCTCTCATTGAATATTACAATGGAGCACTTTTACGTCCAGCTGTTCTTTCTCAACTTGGACCACTAATTGCTGCATTGTTACAATTATCGCATGCCCCTTTAACAAAACCTTGTGAAGAACCTTTATCTTTAAGACGAGAAGGGATAAATGAAACTCAATTTATAATGACTTCTGATTTATATATAAAACTACAAAATGATCGTAAAGAATTTCTATCTAAACTGCTAACTATGCTTGATTACTGTCCACAATATATGGTTATTAAAGAATTGATGGTAATACTTGGACTTAAAGGAACACCAATGTGGGTTCGTAGAAACACTAGAAAATATTTAGTCGAAAAAATTCAGCAACCTCATGGCGTTATGGCACTTGTTGGCAGTATGTGCAATGATACATTGGATTTTGGTACTGATTGGGACAAGCTTGATATACTTGCACGATTACTTGCAACATCGCACGAAGTTGATAAAAATAAATATTATGAAACTATATGCCCACAGGTATATTATTATACTATATATTTGTACATTAGTAGTTTATTAATATTAATCTTTACTTTTATTTTAGCTTCTTGATCTCTTGATGTTAAAAAAGATCAATCATGCTTCAATAATAGCTAATAGCTGTATAACAGCTCTGTATGAAAGTAGCCCTGATATTTGTGAAAGAAAAATAATGAATGTTATAATGAAGCCTTTATTGGAAAACTTCGAACACGACGAGGAGTCCGCAATAACGATACAGGAACATGAATTGAACACGTGCATTGAAAATCTGTGGACTTGCTTCACAGTAACAGATACACATTTTAAACATTTGCCTTACAAACTTATGTCAGTTGTAGCTATTCCATTATTTTCTATACATAACAAAATAAGGTCTAGTAGCTGCTTATTAAAAAATAAAGTAAGAGAGCTATTATTGAAGCTTCTTCATGATGAAACATTACAAGATGATCTTTTTGCTGCATTTCTTGGGTATGATACAACATATAATTTTGGAAAATACATATCAACACAATTTGGACCTACCGGTGGACTTGAGATTGTTGGTATTGAAAAGAGTTTAGTATACGAAGAAATAGCAGACAGTTTGTTTGACCTAGTATCTCCTGATAAGGAACTCACTACCAACTTATTCTCTTGTTTATTGAAATTATTATCGGATTCTATGAAATGGACCCACACTAACACATTAGAAACACCTTTTGATACAATAGAACGTATTGAAAAGCAATTAGCTGCCATCAAACTTTTGTCACATTTGGCAAATAAGTCTGTTGTTCAAGAAGCACAACTTAAAAATCCAGAATCATTACTAAATTTCATAAAATCTTTATTCACTGAACATATTAGAAAGAACCAAAATGACAGTGAAAATGATGACCATGAAATTATATACATAAGTTTAATGTTGATAAAAATGATCTTGAGTTCTGATAATAAAATGTTAGATCAGACAAGTTTTGAGTCCTTCGCAGTGTTTTTGAAAGAGCAATGCAGTAACTCTATGATTCCATCACAGCTAGTAGACTTGATGAAGGAAATACTTCCGCTCATTGAGTGTAAAAAACAGCAATCAAATAATATGTACTACGAAGATTTATCCGTGGATTATAGGAATACAAATAAATTCGAAGAAGCTATTCGAGATTTATCGGACCCGTTACTTCCTGTGCGTGCCCATGGACTTATAACGCTTACAAAATTAATCGAAACAAAAGATCCATACGCCGTCGCCAGAAACTCCATTCTTTTACGTTTATTCCAAGTTAGTTTTCTATCGTTTGCCTTCCCTATATTTTACAATAAATATGTCTCTATATTTGAATTCTTGATATAGGAAAATTTGAAACACGACGATTCATTCATTTATCTCGCAGCGATCAATGGTATGTGCGCCATGGCCGTAACACATCCTCTAACGGTAATAGAAACGTTAGTGCAAGAGTATATCAATATGCCACAACGAATCGCGAGAGCAGAACTTTCGCCGGAAACTAGAGTAAAATTGGGTGAAATACTTGTAAACACTACAAGACGATTAG
>JAIFRP010000031.1:5752849-5778996 GCA_032403825.1 Odynerus spinipes
GAATAAAATAATAGTTACGGTGACTATGGAAAACATAGGTCTTTCGCCTTGCCGTGAACTTCGAAAGGGTTAATGCACCCACGCATGTATCTCGTGGCTATCGTCTTCGGTCTATACCGTCCGGCCTTGAACCATGCTACGGGACAGTACCAACCAACGTTCTACAGTCTATACGACGTTTCCTTCCGAACAATACCAACCATAGAATCTTATTGTCCTTCCGTTAATTAAAACGCGATGAGATCTCGCCAAAATTTGATATATCTCGCTGTAAGATGAAATGAAATAGGCTGATCACCTAATCCAATATTTTTCAATCTTTTTTAATTTACCGGACACTTGAACCTATAGTTAAACTTCCGTAGCATATTTAAATTATAATAATTATGATATGTACACTTATCGTGCTTCAGACTTTTCCGAAAATAATTTAATTAATGATCTTTAAAAATTTTCACAGCATACTGCTTGAAAACCACTGACCTAATCAGTTTTAATCGATACGTGTATCGATTCGATACCTTCCGTCATTTTTTTAAAAGGAAATAAGCGAAATATCACTCAGGTGAATTTTTAATTACTTTTATAATGGATTTCCGCAGAGAATAATTTATAGACGTCAAAGAATAACAATTTACGATGATCGTAGAGAAATCTCGAGGATTTACACGTGAAACGTTCAGTGAGCATGGCGATAAGTGGTCCGTTTGCTTGAATATCTGTACGATCATCGGACCGTGCCGTTCTTCTGCTTCGATTCTTACATTAATATTATTACCGTTTCTTGCGCCTCTGATTTTGATGCATATAAAGCTAGAGGAATATTAAAATCTCATAAATATGTAAACGTCTGTTACATATCAATTTTCATCTTTCATATCACTTTAAATTATTATTCTCTTATTAAATATACATCTTGGTATACCTAATTTGTTTACCCTATATCCTTATCACTCGATTTAGCTCTTAGCAAGTTTCGTTCTAGTAAAATGCAACAAAAATTCGATTTTTTTTCCACGAGCCCAGTCATCGACTGGTTTTAAAGGTCCCATTTCTGGTATCCGAAAAAAAGAACTCAAAGACACAAACCCACGCGTTTGGGTTGACGCAGACACGAAAGGGGAACCACATTGAGATCAAAGTCGGTGGTATACTGCGAAGGGTTAACCGGTAACCGGTCGTGTCAGTGAAAGTTTCTCGCGTCATTGGTTCGAAGACACCTGTGTGCGCGCGTACGCTCTCTTAATTTACTTCATATGACAATGCAACCGGTAGATGTGCTTCCGAGACGATTTCATGTAATATTTTCTTACACAAGCGATTCGTTACGAACGTAATGATGAGAAGTTGAAATACGAAGAGTTCAGATCGAATTCGATCGAAGAAAATTTCTATATTGGTAGGATTATGTGAATTTGTTGAATCAAGAATGGCGATAACTTAAAAATTCAAGACTTTGTAATCCTTTATAATGTTAATTACCTTATTGCTTTATATTTCATTTAAGAGAAGCAAAGAATATAAAATACAAAAATCGTGGTATTTTACAGTGGATTAAAATAACTAAGAAGAGAAAAGTAGAGCTAAAATAACTAAGTAGAGAAAGATCGTAAATTTTTTTATACTCGTTATTTTCCAGGTGGAAAACGATTGTGAGCGCGTTTCCAATGATCTACAATAAAAGATATTTTACCGCAAGGGACGTTGTTTGTTCCGGTCGGTCATCGAACGCGTGCATTTTCTTCGCGGTGTAATCGTAGCCTTCGTGGTTCGCTCTCTTACCACTTTTGCTTCTTTCCTTCTCTCTCGAATCCTTCCGAGTCGATTCGACGATAGAAAATTTCTTGGAGCGCGTTTAGAAAGGCGGTGCACTCGCCCTCGCGGGCAGGGTTGCGCTTTGCGGTCGCGTTTCTCGCATAGTATGGTAGATCGGCCGCAAAAGTGAGCGTTGAAAAGTTAAGAATCCATTTTTCGAAATTATTCATAACCACGGAGATGTAAAAATAGACAGAGATAGAGAAAGTAATCGTCCGATCGATTACGATCATTTTAAATACGCACGAGTACAGAGCAGAGATTAAATACCGATATATTTTCAAGTTTCGGTATCATACCGGTATTTATTTTGATATTATTATTTCATAACCGCTATTTGTTAAATTGTTTAAATACCGGTTTAATATGTTCCATACCGGTATTTTCAAATATATTTCACCGTGATTCCACGCAAATACCGGGATAAAAACCGAAAACCGGTATGTGGGATAGTCTTTTACTTTGTGAAGTTGATCGATTTGGCAAACGTGCAGCTCATTTACATTGTTCTGCGAATATTTACCGGTATTATACCGAGATAGGACTATACCGGTATAAAAGTCATCTGATGACATCACACCGATATTCGTAACATTCATAATCAATTTCATTCGATGCAATATAAAATAAAAACAAAAATACCGCTATTTTCCCGGTATTTGTAATAGCGATTCGATTTCTGGTACGAAGTATGGTCTACATTTCAAGATTTACAAATAATTTTGAATCTCTGGATAAAACGAGTGAATTTCGCGCAAATATTTGTTCAAAATAAAATAAAATAAAAGTGTACCCGTATCTTTCCCTTTTGTTTAATAAGTTTTACCTACACTTTCGCTTTCTTTTATTGCGTATACGTTTTACGATGCAATCTATAATATAACTTTCTTCCGTTACGGACCGCGAAATAGCTTATTACGCATAGGAGAAATATTTAATCATTTATAATAAACATATATGCTATCCTTCCATTGGATGATATCGAAAGAAATCACCGGAATCGTATGAATTGTGCGTATCGGTAACGATCGATCGATCGATCGCTACATTTATCGAGCGTTTATCAAACTCTTTAAATTTCACGTAGAAACGATTCCATGAAAAGTGAAACGTTTGCAAAGGAAACATTTTCGATCGAACGTTCAGCGATGCGTCGTCAGCTGGGAAGCGTGGAATTTCTTTGTTCTTTTTTTTCTTATTCGAGGGTTTCCTCCAGTCGATGTCATCGAGGAATCGCTTGAACCGGGCTATGGTCCCGGTGCTAACCCACATCCCGGTAAGGCCGAGGGAAACTGAGTTAGGTGCGAAAGACGTAGCTCTCATTTCCGGAGCTGCTTCTTAACTTCCGTCGTGAGACTACCGTAGTAATTGCGGGTACCAATGGGCGAGCACGGCTATGGGCTAAATAATTAGGTTGGCGAAACGACTGGCCGATCGATCGATCATATTTTTATAACAAATTAAGAGCTAGAAAACGTTAGAATAATGTAACAAAAAAAAAGAATTGTACCAAGCGTCGAGACCAAAAATGGACTCCATTTTTCAATGAATCGATTTTTATCTGAATTTTTCTTCAATTACACAATCGCACGTTACACAATCGGAAGCAAAGCAGATTTAATCGGTAGCCTAGCGAGAACGAGCATTTCCATGCGTAATTGTTTCGAGGTGCCGTCCAAATAACAAGAGGAACATTTATATAAGAGGAAGAAGCGTTTCACCGAGCAAACAAACACGATCGCGTTCGCCGATGGGAAATTTAACAGTTCCGGTTCGCAGTTCACAGTACTAGAACAGAGAAGGAGTCTCGTTCTTAGTGTGACAGATTTTTTGAAGCTGTAATTAGCGCCTGCCATTTAACTTCTTTCTCTTTCTCTTTTTTGCGCCAACATCGCCGACCGTCTCCGTATTTTTCCTATTGTGCGACGATTCTCAGGAGAGTCACGATAAGAATGAAGGCATTGCCACGATTGTAACACGTAATTAGACTTTTCGCGAGTTTCACAAAATGAGCGAAAGAAGGAAGAAAGAAAAAAAAAGAAAGGAAAAAAAAACCAAGAAATATTCAAATATTTATCCATCGAGTTTTCTGTTTAATTTTGTAAATGAGATTCCATTAATTGAAGACACCATTTTCTGCTTCACTGCATGCCACTGAGCAAACATACGTATACGCGAGGCAACACCCATTCGGGTTAGGAAGTACGACCCGACACAGATTTCTCACACGGATGACTAAAGAAAGAGATATGTGGAACAAAATGAATGACGTTAAGGGGAATGATATTTCGTCCTGCCTCGCAATATCCTCTCATTCGTCGCACGCCGCGTTCGCGGTGCTCGAGGAAATGGATCATTTTTTTCTTCTCTTCTTTCCGTTTTTAATTATTTTTTTAAGTGTAATATCGCGCGTGAAAAACCGGTTACGTTCTGACCAATGACGAGGCACGTATAAAACGTGTCTAATGGCTACTTTCGATAGCAATGTAGCTATTGCCCTATTAGAAATAAAATAAATACGATGTCTCGAGGCGAGAGAAAGTCATCATCATCATAATGGCTTCGATAGATCTTTTATCATAGATCGAACAAGCTTTCGCACTAGGGAGAACGCTCGTTGACGTTTTTGTTCTGTTGTAATTAAAACAAAAAAAAAGGAAGGAGGGAAGAATCTTACGTAAGAATATTATTCGAAGAAGTCGATGAAATAAGTAGCACTCATTAGGCTTTAAAAGACAAATCCAGTCGTGCGGATCGCGCAATGTTAAAAAGCACTTTTGTCACGAAAGAACGGACGCATCGTTCTTAGTATGTCGTTCACGTGTCATTTCTTTTATATTACAGCGCGCGCGTGTAACGCTCGCGCGCATGCCTGCGGTTTGACATTGTGCAATTAATGCCTAAGGTGGGCTTGAGAAATACAAAATGAACATCATCTTCGTCGCGAAGGTAATTCACA
Source organism: Odynerus spinipes (assembly GCA_032403825.1). NCBI lineage: Eukaryota > Metazoa > Arthropoda > Insecta > Hymenoptera > Vespidae > Odynerus > Odynerus spinipes. The sequence goes on from JAIFRP010000031.1 coordinate 5,757,624, forward strand.
GGGAGTCTTACGAAATATTTCATTCCTGCCGGAATACAAAGAGGCGCGCGTCGGTACTTTCTATGCAAATCGAGTTAAATTGTAAATAACCATGAATCATTAACCTAATTTTTATTATTTACACAAATTATATTCGTCCTTTCCTTTTATAATCGTTAATCGTAAAGTCGATGATTAAGTATTATCAAAGAAAATTACGGACGACTTGAAATAGCGGAGAAACGCATTGTTCACGAGAACGAATTATTTAACGTTTCCTACGGTTAATTCGCCATACCGCTTTCCAATCCGTTTCGTTCGAGCATTCCGTCCAAGATAGCGGGTGCAAGTGCGCCGGACTTCGGTGAATGTGATGCAAGTATGAAAAAAAAAGAAGTCGACGAAAGGAGGAACAAGGAGAAGTAGAGAGGTGCACTTGTGTAAGAATCCTATCTTTACTCGTGGCCTTTCATATTGGATAAGTCTAGGATCTAATGTCTGTTTGTCTAATACTTTCACGGAAGAATAAGTGGATAAATAAGTAAAGAAATTGCTTGAAAGGATACTTCATTTCGTAGGTAAATTTCACGATGGAAGAAACTAAGAAATTATTCATATAAGTTAAAAACATTCACAAAAAGTCAATAATAAAATTCTTTACTTTTTATCCGAATAAAATTATGGACAACGACGTTCGAGATACCAGTAACAAATAAGAACGACTTTATCGATCGTTTTTCACTCGTAACGCGATCTCGGTCTACTTAACCGGAGGAAGAACCGTAGGAAAGAGTGACAATCGATTCTCATCGATACGGAAAACGTCGTCCGATGGCGCGAAGAGAAGCACGTCGCGCATCGTTGAGTTCGACAGCACCGTGAAAACAGGACACTCGAATTTGTCGGAGAACTAGGAACTCGGCTTCGATATCTCGCCTTGCCGGACATTCTCGAGAGAAAAGCGAACGTCGACGGAGCGCGACCGGCCGGAACAACGATCTATATTATTATCGGTTCTAGCAAGTGATCCGGCCGATCGATTTATCGATCGATACTTTGGCGTTCCCCTTTAAACCAATTAAGTGATACCTTTACAGTTCACTTTAGTTATCGATTAATTGACAAGGAAATTTGATACATCCTTACATTTTTTTTTTTTTTATTACATTTTTCCTTTGATACATCCTGATACATACATCCTCCGGTCAAAATTAGTAGCTATATTTATATATCTTCGGTCCGATTATTGATATGGTTTATTTTATTTGATGTCTAAATATTTGCTAATATTTGGTTTATATTTTATTTTTTTACATATATGACAACTAACTTGGAACGGAGGGAGTATATTGCTTTGGTTAATAATAGACTGTTCGAAGAAATGCGTATGCGACATAGAAAGGAGGATTTCAGAACTAATTTACATGTTTCGTGTACTCGGTTCATGGGCCACTTTGTTGCATCCGCACTACATCTTACGACGATTTAAACATACGTTTAAATATACATGGAGATTCGAAATCAGTGAATTACACGCGCGTGGAAAATATACGAGTGCTCGCGCGATACTCTGCGCCCTAATTATGGCCGGCGACTAAAATTGTTGGTTATTAACAATGAGAAAGGCGTTTAGGTAAACCCCTGTTAACAAAATTTGCCGTTTTGCCGCTTTACGAGTTTTCTATGAAATTAGTCACTTTATCTACACCTTTTAATTTTCCTTTCTCGACAATAGCACCGCAAATACGATACGATAATCGTAGGATGTATGTAAATTACTCTTTCCAATCTTAAAAATCAGGGAGTAACACTTGTACGTTTTATGCACTTTGGATGAAGTCGATTTCTCTCTCGCGATTCCGAATATTTGCTCATTCTCTTACGGTTTGCGAAATAATCATACACACTTACGTATATATGTACGTACATAAGCTCGAAATTCTCTCATCGATATTACTCGAATCGTGGTACGAAAGAAGAATTCCTTGTTTGCCGGCACGTTCCTCGCACGTATGCGTTTTGCGAGATGGAGCAGGTAACAGTACTTAGATAGTCGGTTAGCATACTGTGCCGACTGGTAGCCGGGACCGTTACGAACATATGGAAAGTTTGGTAGGTCGACTGAGAAGACCAACGTCTACGTTGTATTATACAGGTTGCTTGAATCGATACTTAGAACTTTGAATCTTAACACTTTGACGTTGGGACATGTAAAAATACGTTTGTCTTGAAAAATCTACATTTTTGGACATTTATTAAGATTAACATATTTATCTTAAAAATAAAGATAACTTTATACTTCTCGGGAATATAGTATATCACCTCTGGAGTATAAAGAGGGTTAATAGATTATAAAAAAAAAGTATCTCCCTGTAACTAACTATCGTGGCACAATTTGCGTTGGATTTCTACTTGAAAACTCGCGACGCGTACGCGATTTAAAAAAAGAATCTCTTTCTTTCGGACACGAAGGTAACGAAGAACGGCACGGTAATGCACGCGACTAGAAACCCATGCCCGTTCTCCACGAGCATGAAATTCCGCGCGCATTAATTTATTCCATTAGTTTGCGCGAATTGCATACGAGATGAAAAGAACGGCACGGGAAGTAAGTCGTTGGTATAATGCCGTTCGATGAGCGTCCGCTTGTGAAAAGTACTGACTCCGGGTCAAGAATCTTCTTAATTTTGCACTTCTTCTTCTTCTCTTTTGTCGTGAAATCTCTCTTTCTTCCTGTTTTTTAAAAACTTGTATCGTACGCATACACAACACCGGTATGAAACCAACGAGCCAGTCGTACGGATAAATAAGATGAGTTTGTTCTTTTTTTTTACCTATACGATGTAAAAGAATTTCTCCATTGTTTGCTTCTACGTATAAGAACGGATCGCGGACGTCATTGGTGCGCGGAAGAAAAAGCAACGAGTACGCTTACGACTGCCGCCGTGAAATCGGAACGTATTTTACTCACTCTGGGTTTTAATTTATCCCTCATTCATTATACCATTTATCTCCTTAAAAAGGAAAGCAAAAATGTTTGTTTTTACTATAAGTTAGGGATACCGTAAAAAACAGGAATTCATTGTACTTATGTAATTACTTGAAATACGCGTAATTATTTAGAACTTATCATATAATTCTTGTCTTAGAATTCGAGAAGACTCGAGTGACAAAATCCGAAAGATCACAAAAGCGCGACGTCCGCGTTCCATCCACTTTCTCGCGAGCTTTCAAGATGAATAGTACCTACACCTAAGAGAATTTACGCAACTATGATTCGCCGACGCCTCGGCAAACCCATTAACGGCACCCACATTGATTCTGGCGCGTTTAAAAAACACCCATCGTCATCGAATTCCTAAAATATCATCGAAATGATTAAACTATATAAAAATATCGCGAGAAGGTCACAGGAAACACGGTGACTGGATCGTCGATACTTTCGTGAAACAGGACAGTGAATAAGGCTTATGGCATTAGCGGGATAATTGCACGCGCCGGGACTCTTTCGAAAAAATAGAACATTACCGTGAGAACCGCAGGAAAACGTGATTGTAAGTTGAAGATAAATACTACCGGCCCAAGTCCGGGGTTAATCGGACCACTGTATCAACATTCTAATACCCCGTGTATCTCGCATAAATCTTTATCGTGCATTTCGATCTTGTGGTAAGAGAAAGAAGAGAGAGATAGAGAGATAGAGAGAGGGTAAAAATGAGAGAGAGAGAGAGAGAGAGAGAAAGAGAGGGGGAGAGGAACGAAGAGTCAAAAGGGAACGAAAGTGAAAGGCTTGGATTCCTTAGCAAGTAGTTACACCCCATGCACGTGTACTATATGCGCATTTATACGTATGCGTGCACATACGTATGTATTTACATGTATATCTCCAAGTTAGAGGAAACACGATAGGAAACCTTGAATCATATAGTACAAATATATAGATTGTTCCTAATCGCTGGATTAAAAATCTCTTAAATACGATTTCACATTTTTTCTACAAACATTAAACATCATACACGATATCGTATAACGATACCAAGTATAGATATCAGTGTAAGTGTATTTAATTTTGTGCATAAACAGAAAAATTAGCAAGAAAATGTTGTCTATGTTATTCTCGATGACGATTAGAATTGGAATGCAGATTCACATCTGATATTAATAACGCGCTAAGAAGGAATAATTACAATCACGATAAATATCCAATAGAAGGTGGATCCAAATGTTAAGGACTCGTCCTCGAAAGATCGTGGATGCTGGAGGCGTAGCGGCAGAGCGATTTCACCGATAATGAATGGCATTCCTGAGTGAAAGGTTACCCAGGGATGAGGGTACCTGTTTAGATGAACTTGATATTTTGTGACGCGAACTTCCCGTAGAAGAAGATTATTCTCTCGTAATATAGAAAGAGATCGATCAACGAGACTACGTTTTTTTACTTACTTTCTAAAAAGTCGATCGTTTTACGGTAGGGTGCAATTAAGCGTTTAACATTAGTTTCCTTTTAATTACTTTGCCGATCGTCAAGGTCAATGACGAGGTAAAAAAAATGACCGTGAAAGAACCTTGCTTTGTCTCAGTCTAATACCCCTTTTTACGGTGGCTGGATGCGACTAATGGTTACCGGTAGTTATTATACATAATACCTCCTTTCGATAGGTATATACCGAGTTCAATAACACCTAATATACTCTACGTAATACGATCATCTTACTTTACGGCTACTACGATCGACATTCGACGTTACTTTTAACGATCTCGTGCGGAAAATGATGTAACACTTCAGGGAGTCCGGGAAAGAAAAAAAGACGTATAGAGATATAATCGGCGTACTAATTTCGTCGTCCCTGACTTTTAATCCGAACGATAAGAAAATTAGTTGGCTAGTGGGTACATGGAACGGTTGTGTCTCGATCGATTCTGATTCTTAGGGGATAGTCGTGTATCTCCACGAGTACTGACAGTAACAAGGTAGAAAGCTCGAACCGGTCATACTCTGATAATGTTAGCACGCGAATCGCTGATCGCACTGTCTATCCAAGGTTCACCGTTAACGAGCGTGACAGACGAGAATCTGGATGGTTAATTTAGCGATGAAATCCGGCTTCGATAAGAGCAACCCCCTCTGTATAAAATGGTTTAGAGACGTTCTAGGTACTATTACATTGGAAATATTCAAGATCGTAACTTTAAAATTAGATTAGTTTATGTATATTGATAACGGTACTGATCAAAGACGCGTATACCATACGTAATCCATAATAGTCGATTATAATAACGCACGGTCATTTAGTTGGCTACTCCTCTGCTCTCGTTAACAAGTGTTCCAAGATCCGTGTTGCAACGGTGGTTAATTTAATTAATTAGCTTTGCTGGTAGTTCCGTCTCTTTCTCTCGCGCTTCTACGAAGACCCGAATTGATAAAGAGCTAGTTGAAAATTTCTGACTTCCGGATAATGCTGATGAGTACATAAAATCGTTCTTTATGCGTAATTAAGAGATATACAGTTTGAAAATAGTGAAACGTAACCCTCTTAAGTAACCTAAACGTTTAAAAAACTTGAGCATTGAGAATGACATAAAAGATATTATACAAAACAGATCTTGAAAAGGAAAGAAGTATGTTTAAAGAATTCAACGGAGAGTAAAATTGTGTTTCGATTGAAATGGAGACACATCTAAAGATACATATGTATCCCGTAACATGTTGACGCTTTTTCGATTACTGATACTGGTCCACCTTGAATTCCTAGGAGGCGCAGCCCATGGAATGCTCTTAAAATCTTTTACGTAATACTCTACAGAATTTCTTTCGTTCTCATCAAGCACCGAGTCTACCGTTAGACGAGACAAACGTATCTATCTATCTATCTATCTATCTATCTATGCATACATTAAAAAAGGATGATTCCGGCAACTGGGACAAATTGTCGCTCTTCTTCCGTAAGTGAAGAAGAAGAAGCACGAGTGAAAGGTTTCGAATAGCTCTTTCATTGTGCACGGATGCAAGGAATGTGCACACGCTTGAGCTTGATGTAGGTGACTTACTGTCTGAAATAGTTCTAGCCGAAAGCAGGTTACAAGCTATCGGCAAGTCCATCGCGCCAGAAACGGGAAGCATAAAAGTTATTCACACGTCCGCCACTTTTCCATGTGAATTCTGGTCTATACCGGGACTCTTTGTAGGTACGCGACGGCACTCATTAAAATTGTATGATGAAAAAGGTTATTTACACGTTCGGTGAAGTTATCTTGATTTTTAAGAAAAATATATTAATTTTAATAAATGTCTTCCAAAAATGCATCTTCTGTGGTACACAGAAAACTTGTAGGGTACTAAAAGGGTTAACTTTTACGTAACACTACACGAAGATTCACACACGTATCCATACGAATTTGTTACGGCAGGAAAATAGGGCAAAGGAAACGTCAAGTGGTTATAAAAATGCGACTAGATCGGCAGAGTGCGTAAACCAGAACCACCGCGTATTACAAACGATCCTTGCACGCTGCAATGATTTTTAGCGGCGAAGAAACGTTCTGTTTCTCTCCATATACGTGGATATCAAGTGCGAAACTGTTGCGTCGCGTGATAGCGCAATAACGAACTCGTAGAGAAAAAGAAAAAAAAAATACGCCAAAAGAAGCACTGTGTCTTTTCCAGCTGAGTGGTGAAGACGTGAGAATGGTTAACACTGTAAAGTGACTGTCTCGTGAAAATCTTCGGCCGTTCTCTAATTGGTATACCTTTATATGTGTGTTTGTGCGTTACATGATCTAAACGATCGCGTACTAAAAGATCAAACTGGATTACTTTCACTCGTTATATTAGGATTAGACAGGGTTTAGAAAAAAGGCAATGTTTACGCTTTCGCAAGAAGCCCTCTTGCCATTTAAGAAGATCAGACTCATTCACCGAATTAAAAGCTGCAACTGATGCAGGTAAATCATGGAACGCGTATATTTTCGAATAGTATCGTTAGAATGATCTTCGGTCTCTGGATATTTCATCGCGTGTGAGACACACGATCGCGTGATGGTTCTAATTACGGATAGATTCTAATTTCTAATTATTATATTAGAGATTCGCAGACTAACGAGTTTATTATAATGAAATCATGACGTCGTTTTCAATGCGATCTCAAATCACACGACAGAAAGAAAGAGAAAATCTTGTTGGTGACACTAAAAGAATTTGTACGACGTTTGTATCATCGATAGGAAGATCGAACCGAGGACACGCATACACTCCGGGCATTGACTCGTAACGGGTTCGGTCTATGCCCTATGGACTCTGGCTCGTTACGAGCCTTCCAAGACTGTGAGCGTCCAGTTTTCATCAGCGCCATGATTTTCCAATGCAGTACTACCACCTTCGGGATGATCTAACACGAATTTTTATCTATTTTAATCTTATACGTAACGCAAACACCTTATACTTAATTAAACATGTATTTTCTCATAAAGAATATAAAATTGTGGTATTAACGATTTGCTAGAAATATAGCTTATTAATTAAACGATCGACCAAATTTGTTTACCTTGTAAAATCTATTTTTACAAAGTTATTATTAATTATTTTCTTTTTCTTTTGTAGATGAGTTCATGATAAAGACGTTGCTACTGCTAGCAAGCACGATAAGCGTCGTGATCGCTACTTCAGCCTGCCCCTGGGCTCAAAGTGTCGCCGAGCTAGAGAACTCCTGCATCTGTGACTACAATCTCGCGGTAGAGCTATCGGTACAATGCGATATCGTCGATTACAATCAGCTACTCGCGGCGATGAGGCGATACGCCTCGAAAATCACCGTAGATCTCTTTTACATCAACAACAGTACGATCGGTGTATTGAAGAATAGATCTCTTTCTGCGTTGAAGATCAACAACATACAATTATCGGGTTGTAGAATATCGACTATTGAACCTGATGCTTTCAAGGGCCAAGAAAATTCACTTAAGAGTCTTAATTTAAAACACAATGAGCTGACGGAGATACCGATCGAGACTTTGAAGTCTTTAAAGAATCTCACAGTGCTGGATCTCTCGATGAATAAAATCACGAAGGTTCCCGACGATGCCTTCGCTGGACTCAAATTGGTGACCCTAAAATTATCGGACAATGAGGCGACTCTATCGCCAAGTGCTTTTCATGGATTGGAAAGGACCTTGAAGAATCTCAATCTCAAAGGTACACGTCAGAAGGAAGTGCCGGAAGCTCTCCGAGGTCTCAAAGCTTTAGCCTTTTTGGACCTATCTCAAAATAGTATACACGAACTACCTGGTCCAGCTGGTATAAAAGCTTTCGAGGGATTGGACTCGTTGACTGGTCTCAATCTTGAGAGGAATTTTATTCAGAGTATTGGGCCAGATGCTTTTTATGGAATCAGAAATACTTTGAGTTCTTTAAGCCTCTTGAACAATGTTATTGCTGATTTTCCCACTGCTGCGATCAACAGCATTCACGATCTCAGGGTACGTTTTTAATAAACTTAAGTTGAGATAAGAGAGGAATTAAAATATTATTTTTTTTACAGGTATTGGATATTGGATTTAATCTAATAAAGGAATTACCAGTGAATGCTTTCCAAGGTAATCCATCGTTAACTCTTCTGGCTATCGATGGAAATTCTCTGTCCACGGTACCAGAACAAGCACTGGCTCGTCTCAATGGTACTCTAAAAGGATTGAGCTTGGGAGGAAGATTTCTCGTTTGTGATTGCAAGTTACGCTGGATCGCCAATTGGATCAAGACTAAGGATCTAAAAGTAACCAGCCGTGAACGTAAACCAGCCTTTTGTGGTAGCCCACAGAGATTACAGGATAAGAATTTTTACAATATCGATCCAACCGGTACGATTTTAAAAATTTCACCTTTTCATCGATCACTGAAGCAACTTTTTATTTATTAAAGATCTTGATGATCCTTTCAGACATGACATGCGATAGAACACCAGAGATCGTCGGAATTGGAACTGTTGAAAGTGTAGATACCAGAGAACCGACAGGACCGAGTGAAAATTTGGGCGTTGTCAGTCATCATCCGACGATACGACCACATATTCCAACGCAAGCTACGAGCACGAGTACGACTACATCTTCGACAACGACGATCTTCTCTACCACAGAATATAGACGACCTACGGAACCACCTCAAACATCTACGGCATTCCCTTCGACGAGTAACAGACCGAATGCAGCTAGAACGGGTAACGTTGTCATAATGAGAACCACTCTAACACCACCCAAACACGTTCAAGATCAACCACAGCAACATCAGCCGAGACCTCCATTGGTTCTCGGTTCTCCACTATACAAAGCTAAGTCGAGTGATAGAGACATTATAGTGAAGGATGTGCTAAGGCAGGATAATTCGGTGGTTATCTACTGGGACACGAAAGCACCGAAGAGTTTGGGATTTCGCGTTATCTATCGATTGTTTGGCGATGATAGTTTCGAGCAGGCACCACCTCTTGATGCCAGTGAACGAGAGTTCAAAATAAAGAATGTTCCTTATCAGGTACGATATACATGCAGATACGATCAAAAATATCGAAGAAAAATCAATAATCAACGTCACATTTTTCTATCTTCGTAGGAATGTATCATCGTCTGTGTTGTATCGTTAGAAGAGACTAATCTTACGCCAGCAAACGTTCCCTATCATCAGTGCAGAGAAGTTAGAACAGAAAATTCACCTACTTCCAACATGGACAAGATTACTATCGCTGCTAGTGCAGCGATATGTGCAACCATAGTCGTAGCCGTGATAATCTTCGTGGTTGCTAATAGACGTCGAGCTAGAAAACTTCATACGCTTCATAGCATCGATCAAACTAACATGGGTGGCCCGATAGCAGGCCTGCCTGTTAATTGTTGTTCGACTAGTGGCCCAACACCGAGTCCAGGTGGACCACTATCCTCCATGGCGACTTTGAGTGCTTACAACGCTCAGAAAGAATGGGATCAAGTGTCGGCGTACAGTAATAGGAGTATACCAAGACCTAGGATCTTCCCTGTTGATCGACAAGGTTCGAAAATTGTTATTTTATGAAACAATAATGTCTCGCGATCTACATTAATATGTATATTATCTATGTAAAATTCTAGGATCGATCACGAGGGCTTCCTGTATCGACGATGTCCGTTCTCAAGCTGGTCACTACGGTGGAAAAGTATCCACGCGTTCAATCGCTGATGGACAATCGCAACACAGCTTCTCCAATAACTCTACACGATACTTTGCTAATACGACTTTAGGATCTAATCTCGTTAACACGAGACCTGGTACGTTTCTCTGTGTTCAAAGATCATAGTATAAAGGAGAAAATAGTAATTGAATTTTCATGGATTGATGAATGAATTTTTCATTACAGAGCTACGTCAATCACGCCAGTCATTAGCAGCAGCCTCCGACAGGATGTCGCGAAGCAATTATACGAATACTCACATGCCACCGCACGCCTCCTCGAGAAGGCAACGTCCTCGATCGCGTAATCGTACCCTGGAGCAAAATCCACCTAGGCCTGGCAGCCGTTATAGTCTAGCTGACTCCACGCATACTTTGAACAATTACGACGAGAATAATTGGACCGATCATGACATGGACATATACATGACGCGTAACCCAACGACGAGAAGCGGTCTGGTGCCGATTTGATCATAAATTTTCTTAAATGTGTGTTCAGTCGGTCCGTTTGATCTAAATCGCGGATATACGTAAATCGTACAACGTATTAGAGATTAAGTTAGTAAGTAAGGTCGGCCAAATCGAACGGTAGCTATCGTTTGGATCATGGATCCCTCGGATCACCGATCATTATTCTAACGAGAATTAAAATATGATTTTGGTACCGGAAATATGACTTTGGTACTAAAGTAGTAGCTAAACGCATGTTCTTGGCTTGTTCGAGATACGATCCTGTTTCGAAAAATTTCTAATGTATTTATATCCAAAGAGACTGCGTTTGACAGAATGTTCTGTCTTATACAAATGTTCAATATTTTTAGATAGAATTTTCAGCGTGTACGCGTACCTACTGTACGTCTCTACGCGTATATATGTTAAGTGCATTATCGTCAATTAATTAAACGCGCGCGCATTTGTGATTAAAGTGCATACTTTTTTTAATATCTCGGCAGATAAATAAAATAACTCACCCTGGTATTAGAATATCCGCTTCTCTGCGAAATCTAATCTCTTGAACGAATTCATACCACAGCTGAGCCAACGCCGCGGCACCCCCAAGATTGTGCGTACAATGTGCGGCTACAACTGCTAGACGCCATACTAAGCTATCGATGACGCAGGTTTTTACTCCTTTCCACTGTTTTTCCTCGTAATATGTGCTCATGTCGCTATAAGGTGTTTTCTGAGGAAAATAAATCGTATGACATGGTTATTAATTCAACAACTAAGGAAAGACGAAATAAACTGTATACTTACAGGACTACCTTCAGTATCAGGGAAAAGAAAATAAATTATAGGCATAAGTACTTCTTCTGAAATTGGGCCTTCCACTTTTTTCGGTTTCTTCGTGGTCCCTTTACCAATGACCGAAGAAATCGTAGGAATTTTAGGTTCGCTTAATATATTGAATGCAGAGCTCAAACCATGATCATCGTCAACGAGAAGCATAGCACCCTCACCCAATAAGTCAGCCATAGCTCTCTGATCGTTGCAAAGGTGTAGGAAGTCTGTTAAGTAGTCTCCAAGCAAACAAGCAGGAGAAGGGACCATTGTTACTTGAACCGACCACTCTGGTGCTAACTGTGGCTCCAAATCGGTAAATCCTTCACTGTCTACTACGACGTTTTCCGACATTTGTGGCCACGTGGTATACAGGTGTAGTTCCCTAAAAATACATCAGAAGTTGCAAGAAATTGAAGTATTATGAATTTGAGATTTGTATATTTAACCATCCTACCCAATAGGATCAAAAGTTGCTCCAAATGGAAGTTTCCCCAGTTCGGCTACTCCGAGTGTTTCTCCTTGCATGAAATCAAAATCTGGAGGTTGTTGCGTCCAAGTACTACATGTCCAATCCCTTAATAAATATGAAAATCTTACTGAAACTAATACTGGATCCAATCTCACACCACAGCCTTCTGTGATTTTTTGCTTGAATACAGCAAGTAAACCTACAAAAAATTTGAATCTGTTAAAGCTCTGAAACAAATCTGCGTGAATTAGGTGAAATTATAAAAATATACATACCGGTAAGGTATTTACAATGAGGTGGTATTTTTTTTAAATGTACCATCTCAAAGTTGACGCAGCTACCTCTGCCAACGCTTGTACCAAAATACATCTTCTGCCATGATTCCTGAACTTGTACAAAGAATGGTACTTCGCTGAAATTTGGAAATAAATTAATAGAAAATAATCAAAACATTTTTTCAGTAAGTACTTACCTATTTGTATTATTAGCAGCAATGGTTATAGAACTCAATAATATCTTCATACGTGTTTCATTTATTATAGTGTGTTTTTTTCCAGGTACTACAACAAGAAATTCCCTAATTCCAAAAAAAGGTGCTATTTCTAAATGTTCTTGGTCCAAACGAGCAAAATCATTTGAAGAATTAAATATATCTTTTTGACATTCTGTTTTTTCATCATCTTCATCTTCCAATGGACTTTCCGCATTGTCATCGCTCTCTAATTTAAGCTTGAAGTGCTTGAATGAAAATTCAACGTCTGAAATATGGTGTATGATTACCAAAATAAAGTGAATACAAAAAAGCATAATAACATTTCCATTCATAACTTGTTATTACACAGATTACACACATTTAAAAATCTGAACACTATAATATAAAATATACCTGCAAAATTAACTTTTTCCACTTTAGTTTCCCACTGACAATTAACTAGATCGCCAGATTTTAAAGGCGAACCGTTTCTTTTATCGGATATTTTCCACTCATGCATAATTTCTTCCAAACGTGCAATAAAAACTTCCCATTCTGTGGCGGTCGTAAAGTCATGATGATAAAAATCTTCGATCTCGACGTTATTCATTGTCGTTGACAGAAATTAGACTCTAAAACAATGTTTATTTTCGTATCATCCGAACAAATGTTTAGGTTAGGTAAATGTGACGTTTCTAAATCAGCTGCTATGCATAAAGATATGTTTGTTTCACACCGCGACAGATGGCAGTACGGTTTATTTTCCTACAAAGTAGATTATTTAAAATTTGTTGGGTATTTATCTTTTTGCAATCTATTTAATATTAACTTTAATTTAGTAATAAATATATTATAATACTAAATTAATGTAACAAATAAAAGAATGGAATTATTATCGTATTTTAAATAAAGAATAAAAGTTCAAAATCATATTCTAAACAAATTAATCATTTTTTACATATATAAGTCTCCCTTCACTGTTATTAAATAATAATATTCAATAAAGCTTACCCAAGTCATCGTAATAAGAACAAACATTATTTATTCATACGTTTGCTTCTTCTGTCTACATGAAGATTATGGAAATTTTATCAAGAATAAATGAAACAATAATCAAATACATTTCTCAATATCATACTCTAAAAATAGTAATTTCTAACGATATTCTATCGCTGATAATATTCTATGTACGGTTTTGATAAAGTTAAGAACACGGTTTAAAATGATTCATTATTTACATTAGATTAAAAAGAAGATCTAGAGCTCGCAATGCCATCAATCTTTCTCCCATTTTTCAACACTTGAAATTAATCGACAAATTCTAAAAATAAAAAAGTTTCATAGTGTTTTAAAACATAGATGATTTCTTTGTTCTTTTTACTAGACTATGAACTTTTTATTAGCGTATGGTAATATGTCCTATTTACATATTGCATTTGATGTTTGAAAAAGTGGCCTTGCTCGTTCAAAATTATATTTAGCCAAAGTGAGATAAGGAATGTCGTGAAAAAAAAATAAGAATACATTAGATACAAGTAATAAACAGTTTCTATACCTGACTCGACCGATACATAAACTTTCCTAGATCTAATATTGCGATCGAATCATAAAATTGTTGATAGATGCGAAGTCGTGACCAAGCAGGCGCCAGCAGAATTTCCACGTTCTAAAAATTCACGCTTCATGCAATCGTAATGCCACAAATTGGATCATATTTATACTTTGTTCTTGAATTGTTTAATATTAAATTTTGCGCTCACTTCCTGCGACCGTAATCTTACCTCTTTCCGCTAAAACAAAATTTTAAAAACTTACACTGTATTGTTTTCTTTGCAGCATAACGAGTACTTAAAAATGCAGTAGCCTATCCATTCTAATGATTCATTTTCAAGATCTATTTTTATTGCACACTCGATTCTATTACAAGATCGGCCCGTATTTCAGTCAAAGCTTAAAGCTAACTTTAGCCAAACTAAATGCATGATTTAATCATAGCTTTTAGGAAGCGATCTCTGTTTGTATTTGAATACTTTCTTCTGCTTAGATTGCTGTATCTATAAAAAATAAAAATGATGAAAGTAATCGCAAGTTTCAACTTTCATACGCTATAAATTCCTCTCATTCGTGCATCTCAAATTTACGAGCGAAGATGAGCACGTTTCTAAACGCATTAAATTTGCAAACACGTGATTTTCTATCGTAAGCGGCCAACGAGACGTGTATATCGCATTACGCGTTGTTAAAATTTCAATGATGACATTTCTCTGTAAAGCGAGACGCGTGAATCTTCCTGGCACGCAAACTATCCTAATCTTATGTATATAATAATTCATGTACAAATTAAAAACGTTGCAATTATTATTATTACTGTAACGTGAATAGATACATTTTTCAAAGCAATAGATTCTCTATCAAATACTTTCAAACTTGTAATAAGCTATACAAGAATACACATTAGCCATGTGTTATCAAGTTTTTAAATTAACAAAAAAAAATAGTTCTACGTATATTCTTGCGGCTACGGAAAAATGAAAGGGGGAGAAACGAACAGCGGAAGCTTCCAATGCAGTGGTTTGCAACTTACTATTCTATCCTATTACTTCGTCTAAAGTAAATTAAGTATTTCACATATATTTACGATTTACATACGAAGCAAGTATTACAATGAAAAAAATCTAGCATGCCTATTTTTTATTTATATCCGAAGTAACGAAATTTTATACGCATATAAATGAAATGATATAACAAAAGATAAAATTCTATTAACAATCCGAAGATGAACCGTTTACATCAGATTCTAATTAAATAGGAGTCTAATTAAGTAATAGTGAGTTCGATGAACGGAAGGAAGACGAGAGTTGTGCGTCACTGGCACTCGCGCTGGTCTGTATCATGCCATTGGCGTAGGACACAATATTCGAAAAACATCCGTTAATTCGTCAGTCAGCTGATAGTTGTCCTAAACGTCTACGCCAATGTCACCAATGGGTGTCCCCAAGAAGACTTCGTGGCCGAACTGTGTTAACACGCAGTATTTCTAATCCCGCCAACGTATGTGCTTCACGCGAGCCCGATAATAATCGGGCCCGTCGGGAAATTCGGCGAACTGTAAAAACGCGGGGGAAACACCGAACGTTAAGATGTTTTTTTATTGGCAATCCTTTGCATTTCTTGCGTCATCAAGGGGATCGACCTGAAGGCTGTAAAAGTGATCGTGTGTTCGTGATCGGTATTTTAAAAAATTTCGTCTACGACAGTGACTCATTTTACAAAATAAAGATTAATAATTTTGTAACTAAAAATTTCGTGAAGTATTATATGTAAATAAAAGTGAAATTGTGGGGCAGCGTGTGATCGAAGGATCGACGTTTTCTCGCCGGAAGTGCTACTAAAAGCGTAGTAATTTATTGCTGGGTTACATCTGAAACACGTTAACAATTTATTTATTTGTAATATTTCAAAGTATGATGTTCGTCAGCTTCCGTCAGCCATATTCTACGACCTAAAAGAAATTTTGGTGTTAATTGTATTCTTAATATTATTATTATCATTTCCATTCACGTGGACAAAACTTTTGATACAAAGATATTGCGTATGTGCTTTTCTCGAGACGCGTTACTAAAAAGTACGGAGGTCCCGACAAAATCGATAAGGTGAATGCACGTTGCTGTATTATCTATGTATGTATGTACTACGAAGCGAGAACGACTTCATCTTCAAGACGTTACGCGCGACGGACAATTTAGCAGGTTTCGCACGATCTTTAACGAATATTCGGGTCAGCATAAAACGAATGCGTGATTACGATTCTAAGGCTAACTACTAAGTTCGCATACTCTTCTTCTTATCTTCGTTAGATAATCCTTCGCTAATCAAAGGCCAGTCGTCGATCGTGCACTAGACAAAGAAATTGACGAAAAAAGAAATTAATTTTGTAATAGTATATTATGTTAATAAACATATCCGCAATTGATCGATAAAGAACGATATCGAATTAAACAAATACGTGAAAGAATAAGCGGCAATTCGAAAAATAATTCCCGCATCTAATATCTCCTAAATGTTCAAGATTTCACGAGACAGCAAACACACATCTATGTACAAATTTCGATTGATATTGGATTATACTCGCCGAGGGAACTACCATAGTTTTACAAACCGCAAGAAAAGGTAATAGATAGCACATACAACCTGGAAGGAAGCGGAAACGCTACTGGAACGCTCGTGTGTTGGTGAAGGAAAGTAGGAAACGACGATTTTACCCGAAGAAAGACGAACCTCGACGGAAGAAGCCAAGTGCCGCGAAGCGCGCTTACTTCGCCTGGCCCGACAACGGACGAAGTGAGCCGAACACCGCGCACGCCCCACTTTTACCTATCCCCACTCCAAGCTACGGTTCCACGCTGTTACCCCCACCATAGGGCCGTCAGTGCCGCACGTGCGAGCAACACGCGCTCGCCCGTCTGGGCTCTGTGTGTTTCGAGGAGGTATGCTCACACGAATTCGAACCTTTGAGTGGGTCGTTACAAAACGGCAGTGTCGAAAAAGCCGGTCGTGTCCGTAATTTTATTTTTCTCGCTTTTTTTTCTCCCTATCGAATTAACCACACGCAAAAAATGCCGGACAAAGTAGCGCCGGCCGAAAGGCAAGTGATGGTGCTTCATGCTTCGAAAAAAAACGTTACGTCGGAGGGGAACGAAGATGGTGCCGTAAAATTGAAGAAAGAATTAGGATTACTCGATGGCGTTGCGATTATCGTCGGTATCATCGTTGGTGCTGGAATTTTTGTCTCTCCTAAAGGTGTTCTTACGAACAGTGGAAGCGTCGGTCAAGCTCTTATCGTTTGGAGCTTTTCCGGGGTGCTCTCGTTAATCGGTGCCCTTTGCTATGCGGAACTGGGTAAGTGCAGTGGGTTTTTCATTTTTCCTTATTTTCTTCGTACAAATTTTCCCAATTTTCCTCATGGGTTCGTGCATATTGTATATCTCGGGGTTTACACGTGGCCGCACGGCGCCGTGCCGCGCGCAGACTGTACTGCAGACCATTGATGAGCCGCGTTGCTACGACGCGCTGCAGACTGTCTGCTACAACTCACCGTTTTATTCATTACACTTAACGTTTTCACACGATTTATATATTCATATACTAAAAATCGCAAATGTACTATTTCTTGCACTATTCTAACAACGAGAATGATCTTTACGTTATTATGCAAATTCGGAGATTTTTATCGTTAAACAAATTTACAGTGATATAAACATCATTAAGCGAGATAATAAAAACATGGAAAAGGTGTACCACACACGTGTACCGTCTATATCCCATTTAGAATGAGCCAATCTTGCTTTCTTTTTACACAGCCGTGACCGGTCTCGTTTACACTAAATGTTGGCAGGAAATAAAACCAACAATTAAAGATAACGTTGCAAATGTAACGCAATTTGTAATCACATCGTTCACTTGTCCCCATCATGACACTGTGGTGAAGGCAGGTAGCGAACGATAGAATGGTGGGTTCTTGCATCATCTCGTTCTAGGTGAACGACTGGTATGGTTCGTTCAAAAGTAACGGGTTCTTTCGACGTATTGTCCTCTCTCGTAACCGTCGAGTACACCGATCTGATAAAGTTATAATAATTCAGTCGTTTATGTCCTTTTTATTATATCATCAAAAATCGTTGATAATATTCGGAATGAGTACCTGTCGAATGATTTATAAACGAAACGTGTTACTTTTCCCATCGATGCAGCTCAAATATATCGTATCTCGACTATGTAACCTGAGATAAGATAGATATTGTAAGAATTCTTTCTGAACTACATAATTCAGGCCATTATATACGTATACTTTAGCACTATATGCGGCACGCTTTGTACGATACTATAATTAATTATGTATTCACGCCTTAGGATCGTCTATATACATAATTGATTATGATCCACGCTAGACTAATTAAAAATAAGATTGATTAAAAAAACAACGAGTAAAATAATTATCGATATATGAACCGTTTTTTTGAAAGTCCATTTATTCATACATTGAGATGTTTATAAATATGAAAACATCCATATCTAATTGAACCTTAACTAATTTGTTTCTAAATTGCACTTAAAAAAATCAGCTTATATGTGTGAGAATAACGACGAAGGACACCTGAAAAATACTACACGACTCTTCGTTTCATGAATACTTACGAGCTGTAAAACGAATAACCTAATAACGCGTAATTGATATAAATCACGAAGCTTCTTTAAATTAGGAAATTCGATGTAGCAACTCGGAGACACGCCGCTTTCGTGCGTACTTTAATAAAGAAATTGATCATTCGCATAATTCGTGCAATTGCGGGTTATCGTTTCAAGTGTTTCGGCAAATACGATAATTACGCTCGTCGCTCTTCCATCTTCGTCATATAGAGACGTTTTCGTATAGACACGCCGCACCGTCGTGCAAAATGTGATACCACGCACGTAAACGTTCTTTTTTTTCCCTTGTTGCAGGTACAATGATACCAAAATCCGGCGGCGACTACGCTTACATTAGCGATGCGTTTGGGCCATTGCCAGCGTTTCTTTACCTTTGGGTAGCATTGTTTATTCTTGTTCCAACCGGAAACGCGATCACTGCGCTTACATTCGCACAATACATTCTACAACCTGCCTGGCCAGGTTGTAAACCACCCTATGAAGCCGTACGACTGCTAGCAGCCGTCGTTACTTGTAAGACATATTAAGAAAATTCATATAATCAGACCAAATCCCTTCAAGGATTCGAGTCTGCGTTAGAAAAGAGGCGATAATGAAATGATAAATGAAAAAAATGGAAATTTTAATCATACGTAGGCCTGTTGACCGCGATCAATTGTTACAACGTCAAATGGGCGACTAGGGTGCAGGACATTTTTACCGGGACAAAGATTTTCGCACTGATCATCATCATGGTAGCCGGTTTCTGGTGGCTCTGTACCGGTCATACCGAGAACTTTCAACAATCGATGGAGGGAACGAACACGCAGCCTGGTTACATCGCGCTCGCCATTTATTCGGGATTATTTTCTTACTCCGGTTGGAATTATCTTAATTTCGTTACGGAGGAGCTGAAGGATCCCTACAAGTAATTTTTTGCACTTTTTAATTTTCTGATAATTAATTCCTCGAGAATTTTGTTCAATATGATTATTATGCATATACTTACCTACGAAAGACGTAAAGGTAGAGACCGTCGCTAAAAATCACGTACAACAAATACTATCGTCATTTTGTGTTACGTCACGTATCAAACTCGAACTAATTCCACTTGTGCGTAACAGTTGCGAATACCCGACTTACGCGTGTTTGCTTTATGCTTCATACACTATTGATATAACATCGTTCACATTAATAATATTTATTGCAGAAATCTACCGAGAGCGATATGCATATCTTTACCATTGGTGACAGTCATTTATGTTCTCGCAAATGTCGCTTATTTTGTCGTCTTGACGCAAGATGAGATACTTGCATCGAACGCAGTCGCCGTTGTAAGTTGTTTATCTAATCATTAATAATGCGTAACTAAATCGATTTGTTATAAGTTTAACAAAGTTTGGCGTCATTCCAATCAATTGTTTTAAATTAATTATTCGAGCAAGTTAACACATTGTTGACGGGAGACGTGAATCGTCGTTTTTCATTTGCTAAACGGCAGAAGACGGTAAACGCGACGTTGTTTTTATAACTACTACACTAAAAAACATTATTAGCATTATTGGTAATTGTATCAACCCATTTTCAACACTTTGACTGCCATGATGATGCATAAATTGTCCATTCAATGGATATTTATAATTTATTTATTTAATATTTGTTAACAGGTCATAATATTTTTTTAACATATAAATATCCTAATATCTATATAATATAACCGAGGCTCGATGCGTTTCGCAGTTTACTGTCAACAATGTATTAAATTCTATTCGTTACTTCTTTCATTCCTGTGATTATTTATTTCTAGACTTTTGGTGATAAATTATTAGGCGTAATGTCGTGGATCATGCCATTTTTCGTCGCATGTTCGACGTTCGGTGCACTGAACGGTGCGATATTTGCCTCCTCAAGATTGTTCTTCGTTGGTGCACGTAATGGCCATTTACCCACCGCCATAGCGCTCATCAATGTACAAAATTTGACGCCAATGCCTTCCCTTATATTTTTGGTGAGTACTCAAAGCACTTGAAAATTTTCACGCGTTTCCATGGTAAGATCGGAGCGTGTTATTATATAACGCGACTGATAACGATTATTGATTGTATATCTTATAATAACACTAAAACAACGAGCTCTAACATTGTTAATATTATTTTAATAAAAACGATAATACCATTCAAAAGATTAACTTATACAAAATCAGAAAAAATGTAACAAGTTTATCACGTGCTCGTATTAATTATAAAAAAATCATACGATAAGTCATTTATCAAAAGTCGATAAATTTTCACGATTTATCGATACGAGGTTTAATCAACGAAAGATGAAAAAAAGGAAGTTAGAAAGTACGATTATTAAAAATTTATTTTTCCTCGATATTATCGTTCTTCAACGTCAAGAAACACTCATCATTATCGGAGTTAACATACGAGATACTTGAGATTTCAACTACCGTCTTGTTTTGCGACTCGCTAATTGGGAGTAATAAATTGGATCTTTCATGTCGCTGACCGGCTCTTTGATGCTGGACAGCGGAAGTCTCCCTTTCGTCTTTGTTCCTTCGTTTGTGAGAACGTTATTTGACCCGGATGACCTAGAGGTCAACTCGACGTTTTAATGCTGCAACTGATACACGCGATGCTCGTTAAAGTTTATGGCAATGCATTTATTCGATTCGATAATGCACCACGGAATCGTTATGGATACAAGATTATATCTAATTTAATTAATCTTGTTTTCGTTACGCAATATGTTTGTAGTAAATAATTTTGTTCCTAAAATATACAACATGGATGAA
>JAIFRP010000031.1:5779014-5791728 GCA_032403825.1 Odynerus spinipes
ATATATATACATATAGGTATATCCGATGATTTATGCGATGATTAATATCAACGTTATTAATTATTAATTTGATAAGAGCTTTGCTACCTGTAGACACGAGAGAACAATTTTTTCTGCTCTTGAGCGCGAACTCCAATTCAAGCGCTAAACTGTAATTTCCGTTTCTAGTGCATTATCACCCTGGCACTTCTGATCATAGAGGATGTCTATGTGCTGATCAATTATGTTAGCTTCGTTGAAGCACTGTTCACCACGCTCTCAGTATCTGGCCTCTTGTGGTTACGTTACAAAAGGCCCGATCTTCATCGGCCGATAAAGGTATGTCATTTGTCAATTAACTTTTTAGAGATCTTAATTAGTCAATCGGGAGTATGAATCTAGTCAAGATACTTGTAATCGAGTTCTATTGGTAATTGAAGCTACGCCAGATGATTCGTAGCGTGAAATATCTTTCTTAATTTTAATGATATAAACAATATTTAATGATGAAATTTGTGCTGACAAATGTTTGCTATTTTTTAAAATAAGTAAAAAAGATATTTCAGGTAAAAAAGATAAGACGGATAGTTCATTCTGTACGGATATTAACTTTGATCGGTATTACAATACCATAATGATAATTTTATGTTATTTATTATTTTTCTAGGTATCCTTAGCTTTACCGATCATTTTCTTTGTAATTTGTACATTCTTGGTCATCCTCCCGTGCTACGTATCACCATGGGAAGTTGGCGTAGGGATAATTATTATCTTATCTGGGATTCCTGTATATTGGATATTTATATACTGGAAGAACAAACCAATGTGGCTCGTAAGGGCGTCCCGTAAGTACTTTTTTTGTTTGTTTAAATTTACATTTATCTACATATGTACAAGCACAAAAGTCATTTATGTGATATTACACATTTTATTGCAAATAAATATATCGACTCCATTGAAATTTACGGTATTGAAGTTTTCATTGCATTAACATCGTGTGTTAACATTAATATTTAACTTTCAGACGACTTTAACATGCTCTGCGCGAAACTTTTCGTGTGCGTACAAGAAGAGAAGAACGACTGAATGCGAGTGTTCTTACGCCGTTCTAAAAATGCAGATACATATATTTATACATAACGAAGTGGCCTAAAGAAGCAATATTCGTTTGTTGGTACGTAATTAACGACTATGGAAGTTCCTCTTGGTCGCAACGATAACACGACGTATGAATGAATGGTTACGAGTGTACAAAGTTAAAGTGTGAAAATCTTACGTATACTTTTCAATAATAGACTCGTTGGTATGGTTTCGAAACGTTACTTTGAAATGTATGATCGTAAACTTGTTATGTACATACATAGAGTAATCGATGATTCAAAATACTGCCAAGTTCTCGTGAAATCTAAAAGCATTTCGACTGATTAGATTTTCTCAATTTGACCAACTCGCAAGGAAAAAGACAAGAAAAAATATTTAAGCGAAATAGTCTTACAGCGTGAACGCAATGACCCTTACCATCAAGTTTTTGTACTGTGATGCAAGAGATGCGCTATAACTTGTATATGAAATTAGAATTAAGTTAGGAGGATAATTCTAAAGTAACTCTTTTCGTGAATTACTTAATATAACTTGGAGATACAACGTAGATACTTTGCACATTTAAAGTATTTGATATAGCATTAACTTATTTAATGTTAATACATTAGATGTGCAATCGATGATAATTTTAGCTTGAGAGTATCTAATTGTAAATACATACTACAGTCAATGTAAAGATGTAAACTATATTCTTGCTATAGGACATAATTATGGATAAGACTTTTTACAAAGTAATTATTGTAAATAATACATGAATCAGCCTTGAAGTCAATTATGTCTCTATTTATATATAATGTATTCGATATGAAATATTATATAACAATTGATATTTATATTCTGATAAAATAAGTGACGAATGGTATATAAATAGTAAAATAAATGCGTAAGCCTGATTTTTAAACATTTGTCGTGTATTTGCTTATTTTAATATAATCATATTTTAATATACACAATCGACCAAACGTAATCACTTTATCAATCTTTCTGATTTTTGCCGCGTACGTGATCGATTGTGAAAGTCAAAAAACTAAGTTTCTATACTAATGGAATGTAAGATTTCCAACCTCATTTGTTTATAAATTCACGCGTGTCCTTCTATCGATAAAGACAAACTTGTATAAAATGTGTTCTTCTCTATATATTACATTAAAATTCATTGAATAAGTTTTAAAACGTTTGTATTCGAATTCATTTGGCATTTTCGATTCGTTACACATTTCTGTCTAATTCCACGTTTTATAATATTACAAATTTTATGATAATTGTATATCCCCAAAAATGTTAAACTTTCGATTAGACGAAAGCTTTTATTTGGCACATATACAGCAATTACGATCGATTCGTGATCGGCCAAACGTTGCTTCGAAAAATTGGTACCAATGATATAATATTGAAATTTCTAAATTCTCTAATCGTTTCAACGAAGTTTGAAAAATTTGTTAAAAAATTTATATAATAAAATCTTGTAAAATCTGTGCAATCTCAACAACGAAATCTACAAATACACATCATTGTGTATCGTATCCTAATAACATTTTTTTTCCTTATTAGAAGAAAGAGAAGAAGAAGAATTCAATAAAGAGTTAAAACTGATTATTCAAAATATAATAAACTTTTTAGTAACATCATAGACATAAAACGAACGTTTCACGCGAGATATCATCGAATTACATATCATACATAAACACCTAGCGTTTTACATTTGTACGATCATCTTCTATCGCTACAACATAAATTGGAAAATCCAAATACAGAAACGGTGTAACAATTTGACTTTTATGGAGAACATCCATCACATTTACGGTTCTCTTTTATATATGTATTTACAAGAGATGCACACTTTTAACGAAGTTACCGAAAAAGTGCGGATAAAGTGCATCGTTGTCCTCGATCTTAATATACTGATTTAAAAAATAAAATACGCGATTTTAGATGCTTCTTGAACTTCGTTCATTATTCGACGAACATTCAGCGAAAGCATCTGCGAAATTCAAGAACGATAGGATCGCGAACAATAGCAATTTGAAAAGTATAATAAATTCAACGGAAGAACAAGGTCGATGGAATGATTCATGGCATCATTACCCCATCGATCATTACGATCAGCCTTCCGCAAGAGGAGGTGTCACCCACCCATATTTCTCGTGGGTCTTAACGAGATTTCTGAAGGATTCTTCAGCGGATCGCCGATTGAACTCTTTATTGGTCTTTGGCTTTCTCGCGACTCGACCCTAGAAAATCAAATTGATATGTGAATTAAAGTGGCTCAATTTTGAGAAGCGAAGCGTCTAAAGTAAAGGGTAAAAAAATATATGTGAGATAAAAAGTAAACGTGAACGATATCACGGTCTCTTATCGGAAGCATAACAAGCGCATGTCCACGAGATACGTGGATTATTTTCTCACCTGTCCCTTGACGATACTAGCCGCAAACTGTGTGATAACGGCCTCGATGGTGTACGCACTGGCCCATCCCCTGGGCGTTAAAAGTTCCATGCAAATAGCCCCACCCTCCATGACGAATCCTTTCTCGATTCTTGGCGAGATTACTCTCATGAATGGCGGAGCGAACGGGAAGTTTTCTGGAAAGACTACGTGCAAAAGTATATAGGGTATCTCGAGCTCTCTCATGTCAGCAGCAAGCTCACTCTCCGGATCGATTTTGTGAAGTCTCACGTGCCACTCAAAGAGATTGTCATTGACGAGTTCCGCGGTAAAGGTCGCATCTCGACGGTGTTGGGTTCTTTGTATCTCGCTGAGCTCCTTCATTAAACGACGTAATCTTACTCCTTTCTCCGGAATGCCTAGGTTACCCTAAAAAATGATAGACGACTTGTTACAGCGATTCTATCTTATTTTATGATTGAACGTAGTTAAAAAAGAAGATAAGCTACCTGAGAGGAAGCACTGGAAGATTTCTTCGTCTTGAAAAAGCAACTACCGTGTCCGGTATGACTCGTGCCTGGATTTTCAGGCATCGAACCGTCAGACGGTGTTACCGCGTCGGGCCGATGATGATGACGGCCGAGTAGCCGTCGGGAAGGCGAGTTCGTCGCGCTATCGGTTCCAGGTTCCTGCTCGGTAAGCTTCTCCGATGATCGGAATAATTTCCGAAAAGCGGCTACGACTTTCTCCTTCGATCTCGTAGACATGACTCGTACACGCCACGGTAGATACTTGTATCGTCGATTCAGAAGGATATCTCATCCGATAACGAGTCCTGTAGAGGGTGATTTACTCTCTCATAAAATGTATCTGCAAAAGTAGGGTAAAAATAAATAAAATGATTAATTCCTAACGATCATCCGTAGTTCGATGTTTTACAGAAACACTTCAGTATGTACACATGTAAACATTCTTGAACACGATATACGATAGATACCTCAAACAGGGACAAAGTAAGATAACGAAATGCGTGAACGTGTGGACGAACGTAGGTGCTTATCGAAACTCTCTGTACCCTCCTCGCGTTGACAAACGAATGAATCTGTTAGAAAGCACACCAAAAATAATATCGTTAGAGTGTAAAATAAAAAAAAGAAAGAAAAAAAGAAAGAAAAGAAGGTCTCGATAAAACTTACTCAAAAGGCGAGTCCAAGTGAATGAAAATCTATCGCTCCGATGTCCAATGTTGTTACGTCTTCGCGATACATGATGCATAACGATTCGCATGTTTTCTCTTCGTCACTCGCTATCCATTTTCCTGCAATTCGCCGGTCGAGCTCACGACAACATGAGTCTCCTTCTTAGTAACGTCAAAATCACTCGTTCACTTTATTCTCCCTACGCGCGCGTTTGAGAGAGAGGGAAAGAGAGAGAACCGATTATGCGGAGCGGTAAATAACGCAACGTAAGAGTTATACCGACTACGCTGTGCATGTATTCACGAGTGGAGCAAACGAGTGGACGTATGCGGTACAGCGCAGTCTCCACCCTCATTGAACAGAGTAGAATGCCTTGTCGTGATACGGATGAATGCTTGAAAGGGTTGACATGGTCGGTAATGCTGCTCCGTGTCAAAAGACACAACTTCGATATCGATCCATTCAAATTGAAACTGTGTCTGTGTTAAAAGAGAAAAACAAATGAAACAAAGTTACATTTGGTTCGATTCTTTTTTTTTTTTTATTATCGCTCAGTTTCTTTTATTTTGGGTTTTTCTTATCTTCTATTCAAATAGCGTATTAATATGAAAATATTTATAAAATGTATAAAGATTCATCTTACTGTACAATCTATTAGATGTATGTAATATTAGCGATATTATCGAATTCGAGTGAGGTTTATTAATAATCGTTTTAAATATATATCGATTCTGAGATGGTATCGAGAACATCTCGTACGTGGCGCTAAATTTGAAATTTTGAGGATCAAACGTAAGGAAGGTAGTAGATACTTAATGCAAATTTTATTTATTTTTCCACGGCACTACTACGTATGAATTTAAATATCTATTTGAGAATAGGAATGTTAGAATATAATTAGTTAAATAAACGAATACGAGGAAGCACGATATATACTGTATCCATGCCCATTTTAACTCTTCCCACAAACCAGGTTGATAGTAAATTAAATATTCTGTGTAATGTAATTCTCCTTGGACTATGACTATTTCTTCTTTGGAAAATCCTGCTTGGGTGATTACTTGAGTGTTAGTAATTTGTGCTGAAACTAATAATTGTGTTATAATAGTACAAGATATCTTTTAAATTTTATAAACTTCAGCCAATAATAAAATGTAATGCTCACACTTCTTATTAACATTTTGCGATATCATTTGCAGCAGTGACCAATCTGTTAACTCTATGCTATGATTATATATTTCATATAAATGATCGCTATGAAGTATGCCTCTCTGCTTTAATTCCAAGTCAGCAATAAAATAAACATGTTGCTCGTCTTGATGTGGGATATGATTGAATATCGCTAATGATTGAATAGAGCCTTCGAGCAGTTGCTATTTGCAAAATTTTATATTATACTAATGTTATAAACATTATATACATGGCTTCTATATATGCCTTACCTTTAATTTAAAATCAAAAAATAGAAAAAGCTTTAAATTCTTAATTGGTATATCCGTATAAAAACGAGCTTCAAATTTTAATATATCTTTTTTCCCATCATTGTTAGTATCTGTCTCTTGTACCTTAAAATATATATAATTTTACAATCTGTATTAATATTGAGTTATAAAAATATATGCAAATAAAGAAACCTTTATAATCAAGCAATCGTCAGAAATTCTATTTTCCTTGTAACTTATGAAAGTAGAACAAACTATTGGAGCTGCTTCTATACCCCTTTCCGCTAGCAATAAATATTTGTATTGAAAAGATACGTCTGGCGTTTCTGCATGAACTTTTGTTTTTATCCAAAATCCTAACAACAGATTATAAAATTATAACCTATAAACTATCTTTTTGTATTAACTTTGGATACTTTACGATGAATAATAATACACAGCACAGTGAAAAAAAATGATGTCAAGTATTTTATTATATTTATACCTCCTACATTAAACATTAAAAAAAATGGCGTGATCAGTGATAAAATAACCAATAATAACACGATCAAAAAGCTGGAAGAACATATTCTTGCCTTATATTTATAATTAATAGAACTTGAAAAAATTTCTATCGCGGTCATATCGACGGTTGGCGTTCTTTTTGACGTTGTTTATTTATCTCGTTGCTCTAGTAACAGCCATCGATAAAACTTCAATAAGTGAATGACAAACGCCATTATACAATATGATAAATACCTTGAATAAAGTTCGTATTCCTACTATTAGGTGGAAGCACACATCAATTCAACTGCGTAAAATCTATATACAACCTCTCTGATACAACGTTTCGCAATTAGTATGTTAGATAATTGCGTCAACTTGACTTATTTCATTGGAGTAATTTCTGCATAAAATTCAATTACTTATTTTTATCTCCTGCTATTTATATCTACTCGAGCGTTTTACATTTGACCGTTCGAGTAATAAATTAGATATTCTTTGAAGAATTATACAATTTCAGGGATAATTTTTTATTAGATATTTTTAATGTTTCTTCTTCGTTTTAATAAATTTGACAAAAACATCGCGAGCAGACGAATATTGGCGGCAAATTTGAAACGCATATTATTTCGACAAAATTCTTAGATCGTAAGAGTGCATGACGTGTCATGGCACCGTTCGAGGTCTGATGTTCATTGCGATACGACGTTCCATGCACTTGACAAACGCGTGTAAGCCAGTCACGGGACGAGGAATATTATGAAGTGTTGCGACTGATATTCTGATGTAGTATTCAATATATATTCTTAGTAGACAATAGATTCTTCACACCTAAACTGTGTAATAATGGCGAGAATATTAACGATATGGCTGTTGTATACGCTTTGCGTAGTTAATCAGATATCGGCATTTTACTTGCCCGGTTTAGCACCAGTGAATTACTGTAAAGCCGAAGATGCCGCGGAAAGTTGTAAGGTACATTATCTCTCAATTCTGATATTTCATCATTTCTCTATGGTTAACTAAACATATAGTCAACGTGTTCTAGCATGCATTTGGTTAAGCTCGTCTATTCGTGTTTCACGACTATTCATTGTTCCAATATCTTATCTCTTTGATCCGCGGATTAACGTGTGATATTAATCTTCATAATATTTAAATAGTAATAAATGTTTATCCTGCACCGTTGTTTTCATAACATTTAGATTATTAGGCAACGAAGCAAATCTAAACAATGTATTTGTGGAATCACTTCTCGATTATCCATTATCATGGTTTAACGTTACAATGTTTAACGATACTAGTAGAGTTATAGTGATAGTTACTAATAAAACAACAAATTAATGGTACTGTATACTCCTATACAATAAATTGAATATAAAGTTGTATATAAATGTTTTATGACATTTAATTAATGTAATTTTTGCTTTTTTAGTCTGAAATCAAGTTGTATGTAAATCGCTTGAATACTGAGAAGTATGTTATACCTTACGAATATGATAGGTAAGTAAAATCGATTGATAACATTTAATCTGTAAATATTAAATACTATGAGTTAACCAGATACATAATAGAAAGATCTCTTTACTTTTTATTATATATTTTTTTCTTTATTAGCTTTGACTTCTGTACCCCTAAAGAAGGTCAATCTCCAGTTGAAAACTTAGGACAAGTAGTCTTTGGAGAACGTATACGCCCATCTCCGTACAAGGTAAATAATTAATGTTGAAAAGTAATCAATGGTTATAAAACTGCATGGAATAATTGCAACCTTAATATTATAAGCTGTAATAAATAGAATCTTTCTATTAATTGTATATGTAGTTGGAATTCATGAAACCAGTTACATGTACTGTCGCATGTACCAAAACTTATACAGGAGGAAATGAAGCTTCAGAGAAAAAGTTGCAATTTCTTAAAAAAGGAATGGCACTTAATTATCAACATCATTGGATCGTTGGTAAGATATAATAAATATTTTGTGGTATTAATTAATGTAATTCTTAATGTTATTATACTATTGTGTATATATATATATATATATATATATATATATATATTTACCTTTTGATTTTACTAGATAATATGCCAGTTACATGGTGTTATCAAATACAAGATGACAAGCAGTATTGCAGTACTGGTTTTCCAATGGGTTGTTACACACGAGAACCTCGTACTCAACAAGACACTTGCAGCATTAATGTAAATATAAATAAATACAATGGCATTAAAAAAGATTAATAATGTCCAATATTTGTACAGTATGTCATGATTAATAATAATGTTGATGTTCTTATTTCTAGGGTGCCTACAACAAGCCAAAAACGTATTATTTATTCAATCATGTAGATCTAAACATAACATATCACAGTGGAGAAACGGAAGAATGGGGTACAGGTTTTAAAGCAAATGGTGGTCGTATTATCTGTAAGTATTTTTAATTATTTTCATATAATTTATTGCTGTAATATATAACTATGCTGGCGATAAAGAAAACAGTGCCAAGATCTTTTTACTTTAAATAAATCTAGAAATCTTATTTTTTGCAGCTGTAAAAGTTACACCCCGTAGCATCAAGTACAATGCTGAATCACGTTGTGAAAGCAAAGTACCTATGGAAATACCAAGTGACGATCTTCTACCTGGTCAGAAATTGGAAGTAACATACACATACTCTGTAATATTCTCTGTAAGTCCTCTTAATTATTTATTTTATTATTTATGTTGTTATTATTTCTTACAAAGTGTATTTTTAGCGAAACGATATGATCAAATGGTCATCCAGATGGGATTATATATTGGAATCGATGCCGCATACAAATATACAGTGGTTCAGTATCCTGAATTCATTGATTATTGTTCTGTTTTTATCTGGAATGGTTGCAATGATAATGCTTCGCACATTGCACAAAGATATTGCGAGATATAATCAGGTATACTAGAACAATTTTTCTGGAATCTTGAAATATTAAAATTTACAATGTTAATGTAATTATGAAACACATTCCTGTTATATCACCACTTTATTTTATAATTCTTTCAATGTAGCTTTATCATTTTTGTTGAACAAATCAAGGTTCCAAAAATGTATTATTTTGTGTTATTTATATTGTGTGTTTGTGTTGCGATAACGCAGACCTACTTCCAGATAGAGTCAGGAGAAGATGCACAAGAAGAATTTGGTTGGAAACTGGTACATGGTGATGTTTTCCGACCTCCGCGTAAAGGAATGCTACTTTCTGTTCTACTTGGATCGGGCATTCAAGTTTTTTTCATGACTCTTGTTACATTAGGTAAGAAATTGAACAAAAAAAATATATATATATATTTTTTTATATTAATATTACTTTGTTTCCTTTCTTCAAAATTAACCTTCTGAACATTGCTAAAATTTGTTATAGCATTTGCTTGTTTGGGTTTCCTATCTCCTGCAAATAGAGGAGCATTAATGACATGTGCAATGGTATTGTATGTGTGTCTTGGAACTACAGCTGGTTATACAGCTGCTCGAATTTATAAAAGTTTTGGAGGAGAAAAGTGGAAGTCCAATGTACTGCTTACATCTATGCTAAGTCCTGGGTATAACTTATTTTATATAAAGACGTATATTTTTTGTAGATATCTTAACGTCATAATTGATTGTATTTTGTATAATTACAGGATTGTCTTCGGTTTATTTTTTATAATGAACTTAATTTTTTGGGTAAAAGGAAGTTCAGCAGCAGTTCCATTCAGTACTCTCATTGCTCTTTTAGCATTATGGTTTGGTGTTTCTGTTCCACTAAGTTTTATTGGAGCTTACTTCGGATTTAAGAAAAGGGTATATAACAAATATGCTACGTTCTATACAAACATACAAATTAAAATAAAATTACTTGCATACTTATATTTTCTTATAGCCACTGGAACATCCAGTAAGAACAAATCAAATACCAAGACAAATACCAGAACAAAGCTTTTATACGCAGCCAATACCTGGTGTAATAATGGGTGGTGTTTTACCTTTTGGGTGTATATTTATCCAATTGTTTTTCATTCTTAACTCGCTTTGGTAATTAATATTTCTACAACTATTTTATTTTTTGTTAAGAAAGAATAAGAATTTCTAAAATATCTATATTTTTATTTCTTTAGGTCCAGCCAAGTATATTACATGTTTGGATTCCTTTTCCTAGTATTTCTAATACTTGTGATTACGTGTTCGGAAACCACGATCTTACTCTGTTATTTCCACCTTTGCGCGGAGGTAATGCAGGCTGAAACTTATAATTTTTCGCATTTTTTTTTTTATATTACAATAAAATATTTTTTATAGGACTACCACTGGTGGTGGCGCAGCTTTCTAACGTCAGGGTTTACAGCCTTTTACTTGTTGATTTACTGCATACATTTCTTCATAACGAAATTAGATATAGAAGATGCTACATCCACGTTCCTCTATTTTGGTTATACTCTCATTATGGTCTACCTGTTCTTCCTTCTGACAGGTGAATATACATTAATTATATATAATTATAACAAAAAGTTTAATCTACAATATTGTAACAATGAAAATAATTTAATACGCCATTTAATTAAAATTTACTCACCATAGGTTCAATTGGCTTCTTTGCCTGTTTCTGGTTTGTGCGAAAAATCTACAGTGTGGTAAAAGTTGACTAATCGACAGTTAGTAAGCAAAAGTATAAATATAAAATGACTGTGGTACAAGATGAAATGAATGATAGCAAGAATGTTCGATAGTACAATGATCGTTTGTTATTCATACATAACTTATGTCGAAGATAAGCCGATTCTTTTACATCAAATATTATTGTGTAAAATAACCTTCATTTTGCAATAATATTTGAACAAGATTTCATTCATAACTTCATAAAGTAATATAGTTATAAAAATAAAAAAATGATCAACTATCGACCATTCTTGAATTTTATACAAGAAATTTGGATGCGAGCAAGGTTGCACGCACACAGCACTCCGTATGAGTGTATCATAACATTAACGATATTGCATTTGAAAACTTTAGTCGTGTACCGATTAATTTACCAAAACATGTCTCTGAAGAGGACATTACCTACAGTATTTGGCCTACAAAACAGAAGAAAAAAAGAAAGGTAAAATACAGGTACCACGTTATGTTTCAAGTACGTTTTTTTCCGGTTCATTGTCCTATTAATATTAGTATGATTTTGTTTAAGCTTTTAAATATCAAAATATAAACAATTTTACTAAAAAGATTATCTAAGTGCTTTGATAAAATTAAAAATACTTTTATCTAAATTTAAGTCGAAGCTTAACATTTACTTCAAGATGTCACTTTGATAGCAATGTTTATCAGTCTATTCCAAAAAGGAAAAAAGTGTAAAACGATTAACCGGTTTAAACCGTGATAGATTGAAACTTATTTTGTTTCTAATTAACAGTATTTATGATTGTGAAATATTTTATTAGTAATCGATATGCACACTATTACAACAATTTTGTAAATTAAAGCCATTAAAATTATTAGTATTAATGATGTTATTGATATGAATAAAGATATCAAATAAGTTTATGTACATATTCCGTTAAAACCGGACAAACAAATTAAGTTTTGACGTAATAGTAAAAGCGTATATAAATATGTACGTATGTATGTTTAAATCGAAGCGATGAATGGAATCAATTATTAGCCAGAAGTATCACTTTCTGAACACATATATATTTTGTAAAGTGTTACTCTTTTCTTATCTCATCTACAGGTAAATAACAAATTTCCCAATTGGTATACTGTAAAAAGTAAGCGGTAAACGTACTTCATGTCCTATCGTGTTTTACATTTATTGATAATTTTACATGTCACATTATGGAATATTGAATGTTATTATATACAACGTGTTTGTCTGCACGACTATTGAGCAGGGACAACACTAGTATTTCAAAATTCTACTACCACGTTTTGCGGTAGGGTCATAATGCGTTAACTTCGAGTAAGTTAAGGCAAACAAGAAAGTGGATTACAAAAACAAATTTTTTTTCCCTTTTCCATCCACATTTGTAATCAATCGACAATTGCAATTTCCATGTCTCATTATTGCTATTCATATCGATTTGAGCAACAGACTGGTTCTTTTCGTTAAAAAAAA
>JAIFRP010000031.1:5791751-5809048 GCA_032403825.1 Odynerus spinipes
AAAAAAAAAGGAAACGAATAATTCAATTCAACGTTACGTTTCACAAATATAATCTCCTTTCATCATTCGACCAATAGTTTTTTTTTCTCTATTTGCCCTCACGATTCCCACGCTGTGCATACTCGTGATGTGCCGCATTACGAGTATATCGTTTATTGCATCGTACTGCGATGCATTGCAGAAAATGTTGCAGTGCGTCCTGTACAGATGATCAAAACACAGTGCCACTATCGAATCTGTTCTATTGTTACCGCCACTCTGTCGAATAGTAAATGTTGTTGACCTGTAAGAAGTAAGGTTTAATGCTCAAAGCTGAGGTTAGGGAACAAGGAAATGGAGCGTCATCATGCAAGGAAATGTTTTACCGTCTTGAAGCAAATCAAAATTGAAAAATCAGAAATTGCTCTCGACAATACGCAAAGACGAAAGTAATATATATATGTATATATATATATATATATACACATATATATACGACGTCGATTATCTTGCGACTCGCATAGAAGAAGAAAAAATGAAATTCAATAAAATATGAAAACACTAGAGCGTTATATACTTTTCCAACAAATTAAATAGAAAGATATTTTATAACACAGGTAACAAAATAAGACGTCAATTCAATTAAAGAAGAAACTGTGCTTTGTGTTCTTGTAGCTGGCAACTGTAAAATGTAAGGTTCGTCAAAGTCTGTTTTTGTTTATGTCAGGAAAGAAAGGTACGTTTATCGGAAGTGGCGATGCAAATTTTCTATTTTCTTGGACTACGACGACGACGGCTGTCTCTGCTTCTTTCAGCACGTCTCATCTCTTCTAATCTGCGTGCGTGCTCGGCCATGTGTTGTCTTCGCATTTCTTCCTTTACTACTATCTGCGCTCATGGAAGATGTACATATGATGTTATAACATTGAATAGGAAAGTTTACACCACGATTTAGTTTAAGGTTCTTCTGCAATTGATGCTTCGCGAGTTCGTATTTTTTTTTTCTATCTTTTTGATTGAAGGTTGCTTCAATTTCTATTTTACTAATCGTAAAGATTTCCATCAGAAGAACCTTATTCTTTATCAATTTTATTCCATGTGACAAGCTCGGTTCACACGCACAGAGTGCCAATTCATAAACGTACCTGTTCATTCGTAAGTGGTAACCAATATATGCACGGTGTTGCCTTCGTTTTCCTGAAAAGATCATCTAAAAGTTTTGCCGGCGGTGGATCGTCTTCCTTCTTTTTGAATTTCCGCGCGGGAGCTGGAAGATGTGCTTCCAATGCTGGACTCCGACTCCTCTGTCTCCTCTTCTTATCTTGCTCCTTTTTGTCACGTTCTTTCTCTTTCACGTGTTGCTGCCCATCCTCTTTACCCAAATCCCATTCTCGAACGACAACCACCTAGATTATTAGTGGATTATTGTCAATGTTATTTTTATCTGTGTTGTCATGATAATGTCTCGAAATATGTACAACTAATAAATGATTCTAATAATTCTTACCTTCGCTGAGTTTGTCCTTTCTTCACGTCCCCAATCTTGCTGCCATGAATCCGTGGTTAATAGTGGCTCTGTTTTGCGCGTAACAGGCTGATCTTTGGACAATTCTCTTGCCATTTCCATGTCATCCTTTGTCGCATACTCAACGTGAAGTCTTTTTGGATTTGACACAGGCCATGATATACCATGTAACGCTTGTCTTGTTTCAAATGCTTGATCTTCGTTAGCATACTGAAAATTCGGTGTAATATTGAGACAGGTACAAATTAAATATAAATTAATAAATCAAAACTTACCTCTACAAAACATTTAGATTTAATTCTATCCATCCAAAATCCATTTTCAACGATTGTACCAGTGCGAGAAAGAAGTTCTTTGATTTGATTCAAAGTAAATGGACGAACGAGATTTTTTATCAAAAGGATATTCGTAGGTTTTGTTGCTGGTGGACTGGGTGACTTTACATGTGGAGGTTCTTTGACAATAGAAATCTTCCGCCTTGCTGCTACTGAATTTAAACGTACGATTGTAAATAAAAATGCAGAATAATAAAATTTGTTTATAAGGAGATATCATGTATATGTATATACCTATATGATTGTCAACTTTTCCATCTCCTTTCTTTGCAGCACCATTTTTCTGTGCAAGAACATCTTTTGACTTTTGATCATTAATATCATCACCAAGCCATTTATCGCTATCCTTTTGATCCCTTTCATCGTCATCGTCTTTCGATAAACGTACTTCATTAATCGATAGTGGTTTTGCACCTGGCACTAGTGCCTATTGGATAATGACAATAAGATTTATTATACAAATATTATACTAAGAATGTTTCTTATGAAAATGATAATACCTTAAGTGAGTCTGTTGAAATTGAGAAAGAGGGTGCACTATCTGTAGATAAAGTGGTGCCCCATCTACGTTTTCTTGGTACAGATTTGAACTCATTTTCTTCGTTATTATGATTTTCCTAAAACAAGCACATTTTTATTATTTGAATGAAAATTTTATCAGGTAAAACCAATACCATAATAGAGTAGCATTGTACCTTGCTTTGGTTGTTTGATTCACCATTAGCATTTGGATCAGTATCATCCTTTTTTGTATCATTTTTATCGGTCAACATTCGCGATGAGCTGAAAAACCATATCAATATACATGTTAAAAAAATGTTTCATTAACTTTATTGAAAATGCAACATATTAGAATGATACTTACAATGATCTTTTCAAATTGACCTTTGCAGGTTTCTGTGTTGTTGTCTGAACGTCAGTTGACGGAACATGATCCTGCTTCTCATTTTCATTTTCTGTTTTTGGTTTTGCATTTTCGGAATGTTCAACGTCGGTACTGATATTGTTTAATAAAGGATTAGACCTTGGTTCTGGAGATCTTGATCTTTCCTTTTCTTTACATATATCTATTGCATTTGATTTTTCTTTGTGAGTAAAAGATTCTTCTATCTTTCTTTCAACAGGCTGTTCATCTTCGGAATCAGGCGTTTCTGAATTGGAGGAATCTCTATACTTGTTTCTATGCTTTCTACGACCAGCACGCGATGCTGTTCTGTTGCTACTACAATCAATTTTAGTGCGTTTCTCGTCATTTGATTCAGACGATGAATCGGATTTACGAGTTTTTCGTTTATCTTCTTCTTCATCGTCATCCGTACTAGCTTCTTTACAGACGTTTTCAACACTGGTTTCTTTTTCAAATACTTCTGTTGGTTTCTCAGTTATGGTTTCCTCAGGCTGGTTTTCCTTAGAAATATCAGGGGCTCTTTCCTCTGTCATATGATCGCCGTTTGAATTAGAAGCTGGAGCGGTTGTACTACTTGGCTTACTGGGCTCGCTATGAAGGTTTTGGTTGGAACAACTAGCCTCATTTGAATCACCTTGCTGATCTATGTTTGGTTTATCGTCAGACAAGTTGGCTGAAGTGGTTTCAGGCAGGATCTCCTTGCTATCACTTACCTCTTCGTTGGAGTCCTGACCTGGGTATGAAGAGGAGGGATCGTACGGCTGTTCATTGCCACTGGACATTCTTGTACAAGATACCAGCTGCTCGTCTGCCGAGTCAACCTCCTCTGCAACTCCCTCACCACTTTCTTGCCACTTGTTCGACTTTTTCCTACTTAAAGAGGCGTCCGATGATGCTTCTGATGTATTGCGCTGTCTACACAACTTCAATTTTTGTATTTCGCCGGGGGATGCATCGGCTCTTGCCACTTTCCATACAGAATCACCGTTATTGTCCTCCTCGTCCTCTGGTGATTGTACCTTGATTTCGCCTTCAGTGGATGAAACTTTCTCTTCATGACTATCTGATACCTGCTCTAATTCCTTATTCTGAAGACGTGTCTGTACCTGAGACTTTTCAGTTTCTTTTGTACAAGTAGCACTCACTGTAGCTGCTTCAACATTATCCTGCTCTGGAGATGTAGAGGGTGAACGTTTTCCACGCCTGCGTGTTGATTTTCTTGTTGGTTTTTCAACTTTCTTCTCTGGTGTTGCTTTTGCTTTATTTCTTTCGCTCTTGCGCCTCATGCCTATAGTACATGAACATATATACGTTAACATACATGCGTAATACATATAAGGTATTAATACCTAAATTATTACTTTATATCATTAAAATATTAATTTGCCACAACAATAATCGATAAGCTGCACGAGTTTGAACAAACTATACCATATCCATCACAGTGATCAATTTCCATACAGTCATCAATTTTTTTATTTTTCTTTATTCGTTAAATATATTTATGAAAACACTAGCCTAAGTTGTATTCCTTTTAATTTTATGGAAATAAAAGCACTGATACTAACGGTATAGCTTATAATAATACTCTGTATATAAAATAAATCAAGATATTATTACATTATCTCATTGGACTGATAACAAAGTCATATAGCACCCTGTGATATATATTTGCGTGTGCAAATTCTGTTAATTTTTAACATAACTTAGATTATTTTTATCATACTGCACGTAATTATGATCTCTGGCATAGCATTACCAGGATTAATCGACGATGGTCGTATCAGATATTAGACGGTTTGCATTTAAATGATTAGCGTTGCAAGCGGCAGTTTGTGGTTACCCGAGAAATCGCGGGAGCGTTTTTCGATGTTAGCGGTTAGCGAAAACTTACTCAAAAATGTGTCTTGTCCGTGGATGACGCTTCTGCCAAAATCTAACGTCTCTTCCAAGAGCTTCACTGATTATAAATATTACGCTTCGACAGAAACAACGATTCCAACGACGCTATTAACAATCGGTCGAGCTACCGTACTCGCTCGATCGAGCATGAAGTTTCTCTACTATATAAGATAGGAACTTCTTCTATAGTTTCCCCTTGCATACTGCTTAACGATCCTACTGTAGACTATTGGTACTACTTTCGATGATGTGACACGAAAAGGCTAGTTCTCACTATACGTCAAATCAATGTAATATTATCGACCGAGATACACGGTTGATATGTACCGACCGTACACATATTTTTTATTATAAAGCATCATACCGGTTTTTTTCATACAGTTAAAATATTATATAATTTCTATACTTTATTATTTATAAAGATTATTATATATTTTATTTATTTACTTATTTATAAAGATATTGTAAAGATATTATATATAAAGATATTTGTCATTTTTATTTAGCAAGTTAGACGTTTAAATAAATCCAAAAGTATTATTCTTTTCAATAATTGAATATACAAACAATATAGTATTAATAACAATAAAATATATTTAGCAATATGCATTATATCTTGTATTTAAAGTGAATTTATATTTAATCTTATATTAATTATTTTACTTTGCTCGCATGGTCGGAATTTTCTTGCAACTTTAAAGTTGTAAATTTTATAAATCTGAGAAGCACTTTGGTCAGTACTTACGTACAATCTATATCAATGTTTCTCAAATTTTTTCCATTTACTAGTTAATGTCATGATTTTAAATATTACACACTAAAAAGAATAATATATTTAATGGAAAATATTTAACAAATATTTTGATCCGCGAAATACTGCTAGTTCTGGAACAATACTTGAGAAACACTGATCTGCATTATTATATTATATCGCGTATCAATATTAAGTAAATATGTTTCACTAAAGCTATATTTACAAATATTTATAGAATGTAACAGAAAACAAAACAAGCAAGAACTTCGTGTACGCGTCTGTACAGAAACACGAAGTAGCAGATGCACTGACGTCATCATCTTTCCTTTTGTTAGGTTGCGAGAGACAAACATTCTCACATTCCTCATCCTCGCATATATCACAAAGTGTTGCGACTCTTGGTTCATAGAAAACTCGTGCTCTTCTTGCTAATTCGTTAAAAAAAAATTAATATTATTATTTCAACGATATACGTGATCGATGCATATTTATGAATACTTACACGAATCATAATAATCATATATAGATACAGGTACTGGTTTCTGATCGGCTACTTTGTGTACCCTGTATGCGGATACCGTAGGACAATATTCGTGAACGACCATCTGTAATATTACATTTTATGAAGAAATGATGAAAATCTAATTTTTCATACGTCTAATAATGTGCAAACCTTGTCAAAATACAGCACAACCATGGTATCACCGTTTTTAGTTTCTACTCGTTTAACATTTTGTGATACTTCAAGACTGGGTAAAGAGTCTCTGTCAACTGTAAAACCTGATGGCAAGCTAATTTCCATAACAGCCATATTACTTTCGTTAGCTTCCTTTGTTGGTACAAATCTAAAGACAAAGGGTTAATATTATTCACAATAACTTTGCAAGTAATTGATTAATTTCTTTTAACTTAATTTCATAACATGCAAACGTTTACATACCCAGAACATATAGATAGTTGCAAGTGATTAGCATTAGAGTTTCGATCTACCTGAGGATCTAAAGTAAATAATGGCCATGCACCAGTTACATTCAAATTATATTGGTATGACACTTGAACTACGGCAAATCCATTACCAGTAGCAGTGACATTAACAGAACGAATTTTCTTGGGAAGCTGTAAATTAGTGTTATAATATATAATTATATTTTCTTTTATATAAATTATATTAGATAGACTGAAACTTACAATTTGTTTTTGAAGTATCATAGTATTGCGAGGATTAATACTCATCTGATTTTGCCCTCCTTCGTACGTAAACGTCATGGAGATCGAATTTTCTTTTACCATTAATTTTTCACCTAATTTTGCTAATGCATATATACCAATCACAGTGTCCTGAAATTTATACAAATATTCTGTTGGAGCTTGAACGGCTATTCATATTATTCTTAGATATAAGAATAATATGAATAAACTTACCTGTGTTGATGCAAAACCGCCTTCAGAATTTCTTTGTTTGACCAACCATTTCATTATAGGAATAGCATCAGCAACTAAATTCTGCTGTAAATAGGTGAGTAATGCATAAGATGTCATTTCTACATCTACAGATTGAGGTAAAGAATGCCATGGATTTTTATCATCTTTTGCAATTGGTTTACTCCACCATTTAAGATCATCTTCTGTTAGTGCTTTAGATTGCAATGCAGAAAATGCATTGGTCTCATATGGGTGCTTTGCCAAATTTAAAACATATGTACATATGCTTAAAGCATATGGATCATCTAATCCTTCCATATTTCTAACAATATAATCGACACCCCTATTGATATTATTTCTGTATTTTTCAATTGCATCCTAAAATTAAAATAAAAATACATTAAATTGAACATTTTGATGAAAAACGATATTATGTTTTACATGGATATACTTACTGGATTTTCAAGGAATGCAAGAAGTGTAAATGCAGTTAATGCAAGACCTTTTGCAGCTCCACCTTGCATATCTTTATGACTAACTCTTCCTACTTCGGGAAAACTGCCATTTTCAGCCTGATTATTGGACAGCCATTGTAGAGCATCATCTATTACTACACTGTCAATAGTTATATATTCCATTGCTTGTTTAAACGATTTAGCTACAAATGCAGTAAGCCTGGATAAAAAGAATAGTGAAAGCCCATCTTTATATTACAGAGAATTTGAAATAATCATGTATTTAATATGTACCATGTACTTCCATTAGCATCTGACATGCCAAATGCACTGAACGAACCATCCTTATGTTTGTATGTCAATTCTTGTTGATAGCCAATTTCTAAGTATTTCAATGCTTTAGCTTGTATAGCTTGTTTCAATTGATTTGTGTTCTATAAATAAATTATTTCTATGTTTATATTAACGTAAGTTTACGTAAAACACACACACACACACACACACATATCATCACATTACCTTTAGATAGTTCAATATAACAATATTGGGCACGAAGTTCAACATATTTTGTTCACCACATCCAAATGGCATTTTAATTAAATTTGCTAAATTAGGTATGCTAGGCCCCAAGATGTCACCTAAAAAGTTACTATTTTTAAATCAATGTAAACATGCTACCTATCTTAGCTTATTATATTACAATAAATCTGAAAACATATAAAAGTATCATTATTATTACCTACTGCAGATATTACAATATGTTCTGAGTCTGGTACTATATTTTTAGGCATTTCAATTGTAACATTCGTTTGCACACTTCTTGTACTCCTCAAGTCTAGAAATACTGCCTTATTTACATATTGCGTTTCGCCCTCTGCCTATAAGAGTAAACAATATATTATAACATCCATATCTTGTGTAAAGTCCAAATTATTTATTTATTTACTATTTTAATTACAAATATTACCTTTACAAGTAATTTGTGCTCGACACTATCCCCTGCTAATATACTCTGTGCTGTAGCTTTGATTGTTATATAGCCTAATTCTTTTGGAATAATCATAAAAGATACACTTGCACCAGAATTAGCTTTGATTTCTAATTTCTTTTTACGATACAATTCTAATTCTGTAAGAGACAATAATATTTAATACAGTAATATTAAAATAATTGAGGGATAATAAAAACTGTTTATTTGACTTACTTGGTGTATCGTGAACTTCATTGGAAATTTCTGCAAATTCAAATTGTCCAACATTTTCTAGTAGTACATCAGCTACAACATTTTTATTCATATAATTAAATACTACGATTTGTATCGCGACAATTTCTCCTCTTATCACAGAATAAGGCAAGTCCATAGAGATAAAGAAGGGTCTAAAAACTTTTAGCTAAAACAACATTTACATTAACATTTATTTATAGTAAACTATTTTACATTTATATTATTATGATAGAGATAACATGTAATTACCTTTCTTGGTTCCTTAATGAGACCTAATCCGTATACGTCATTTACAGAGAATGCTGTAAGTACCCAAGATGTTATAGAATCTGGTACAGTTCGTCGAAACTCTGTCTCTCCCTTAAATCTAGAAAAAAAAACTGGGTTCATTTCTTTCTTTATAAAGATGAAATGTATAAAATGTCTATTCCTTATTTGTAATGAAGACATTAAAATATAGAATATCATATGTATTATGCTCAAGTACATGATATATGATAAGTGTTAGAAAGAAAGTTCTGTTGTGTGTTTTCAATAAGAATGTAAAGGGTACAGAATAATATATCACTATGGTTCTAGTTACATTGATAGTTCCAAATCTATGCATAAAACAAAGCAGTTTCAGTTCCTTTCTTCCTGCACCTTTTGTACACAAAAACATTTACTGTATAACGTGATAAAATAATGTTATTTACAGAAAAATGTGTATGTGTTTGTACTTATACATCAATGAAATATACATAAGCATGCACATACAAGGAAGTATACAAGATACAAATAAATACCCTGAAGAGAAATTTGTGAAAAGCCAGGTGTTTAAGATGTCATGCATAAGGAATACACGGGGCTTATTCCAAACAGGAGTTGGGATGCGAGAGAATGCATAAGGACCTGCCAATGGTGGCCTTGTTGCTAATCTGAGCGTTACGGGTGGACCAAGGTCTGGTCGAAGCGTAGACGCTCCATGAGACGAGCCTTCTAGCCTACCTTCCCAATTGTCTGGGTTTCCTGCAA
Organism: Odynerus spinipes; assembly: GCA_032403825.1. Classification (NCBI taxonomy): domain Eukaryota; kingdom Metazoa; phylum Arthropoda; class Insecta; order Hymenoptera; family Vespidae; genus Odynerus; species Odynerus spinipes. The sequence continues at coordinate 5,801,270 of JAIFRP010000031.1, forward strand.
TGTAACTGCGTGTATTCAAGATGATTATGTTACTAGTAACGTGAAATACAATTATATTTATAAAATATATGCAGACATCAGCTGTTGAATAATTCCAACGTCAATATTTATAACTCCTATAAAAAAATTGTATTTTGTATATTTTTTACTAAAACATTCTATAATGCATTTTTTATAAACAATAAATTTTCTTATGTTGAGCAATTATAAATAAATTAGACAGATTTTTTAAATTATTCGATTTACGAGAGATTATACTTTTATTAGAGAACAGATGCAAGAAAACATATTATTGATATTTGTTACACTAAGGAAAAACATTGCAAGGTAAATTACACTGCCACCACCTATAGCATTACATGCCTACAATCCAATTAGTGACAAGCCCAAAAAGCACAAATAGTTAATAACACCCACTTAGGAAAAATGTTAATAGAAATATGTTTCTTTAGGCATTAAAAAATAATTTCATAGTTGTAGTTTATAATTAATAATGGAAAAAGTATTATAATTATTAGATCAATGAAATAGTGATATTTGGTATCTTGAAAATGTAGTTCTTATAAATTTCGATGAAGAAGAAGAAAACTGAGAGTGAAATAATGTATTAATTAATTGGCATTACCCAGCATCAAGCGCTTGCCAAAGCCAAGTTTCAGGGAAGTTCTTACGAACAGTGACCTTTGTGGTTGAAAAGACAGCTTCACGTGAGCTTTCAGCAAGAAGAGGAGCATGTATATCCAATGAGTCCACGCTAGCTCTGTAGTATACTATGCACATACAAGCATTGTTAAATAATAAGGATTAAAGTAAAAAATAAGCCTAATAACAAATATTTAGTTTACTAGATTTAAGAAATAATAATAAATAATTATTTCAAATTAAATTAAAGATAAGTATAACACAATGTACTACATCAAATACCAATACTGTAAATACACATGTTAAATAAATATACAGATTACTTTTAGTCCTATTATGCAAAGAGAAAAAAAATAAATGTACTTACTGGGTGCATAATATTCAAAAAGATATCCATTTGTCATAATCACGGCACCAGTGTTCTGGTTAATACATGTCATCATTAAAGTTACTTTTCAAAAATGTTTAAAATGTACAAAAAATAATATAAAAATAAAGTTAATATTTACCTTAAACACATCATCAGCTGTACCTGACCCTGGCCTCCAGAATGAACGAAAGATGTCTGAATATGGAGATTCTTCCACTGAATCATAAGATCTTAATTCTTGTTCTACTTGTTTCTGTAAAATATACACACAAAATGTAAAATATATATTCATGTATTTATTTGTTTGTTAATGTATTGTTTAATAAACGTATTACATACATAGGAAATATCATTCCCAGACTTCAACAAGAGAGAGCGTTGATCAACACCTAGTATGCCTATATATGAATTTGGTTTTGAAGTGATTGTCAAACTAACATCTTTTCCTGGTTCAACTTCTTCTGGTGCTACTTTAATGTCAACCTTAAGGATCACAATAAATTGTAATTATCATTGTATTAAAAAAATAATTAACAATAAAGTATATAAATACATACAAAATTTTGTAGTACTCCTTCAAGTTCCACATCTAATGCATCTGCAATAACTTCTCCATCATCTCGAATATAATATACAATTATATGTGCTGTGGGTGCCATGACATATGTGGCCAAAAATCTGCAATTTATTATTATAAATTATACATAAGGAAATATGCATACAAAATGCTATGTCCTTACTTACTTAAGTGTTGTTGTATGTTTATCTTGGACATATATAGAGCCTGCATCTAAGATATCACCACGGCCAAGAACTTCATAACTTAGGTATTTAAGTGGAGTTGTGGAATTAACTTCAATTTCAACTTCGTGATTTACCATAGGATTTTCCGTTTTTAAGATTGCTTGTATATATTCATCACTTCGGGACATAGCATGATTTGCAGAAGAAAACCACTCATACAAATTTAAATATTGTGCCTGACAAAATAATTCAACTCCATTATTTATACGTAATTACTATTAATTATACATTTTTTTAAACTATTTACTCTTGCATACCTCAATATTAAGTGGCACAAAAACATTATTTTTAAGATTAGGTGGATAAATATCTAATTGTATCATGCCATGTTCATCTAGAAAACGTGTAATATTGGTAAAAGCTGATTGATTGTAGGTGAATCCATATGCTATCAGAACAGGATTTTTTGTATCTTGTACAGGAGCTCCATCATGATAGGTCAATTTAATCTGAAAATTTTATGATTTACGTTATTTATAAATTAATATAATATAAAAAAAATTGTACTTACAAATGCTGTATATTTCAGTCCTGGTTTATAATACTCGGATGTTTTTATTAACTCCATCGTATATTTATGTTTATGTAAGGTCATATCCATTGAAACATTTTGCCTTCTACCAGTTAATTCTTCTTCTACCGTTGCTTCTATTCTAATAGGTCTTTCATTCTCATCCGTAAGTCTATAACATACATGATGTTCGTTAATAAAATTTATTTTGGATAGTTATTGTGAATTTTTTTTTTCGTGTACCTGAGCTCTGAAAGAATATCAAAATCTATGGTAACCTTTCCATCAATAGGTACAACTTTTCTTACAGGTTGTTGGAAAATTGGTTGAATAACTCCTGAGAAGATATTTGGGTAAGCGGTTATGGTAGCTTCTCCCTTGACAGGTTTTCCGTAAGTATATCTAAAGAATATGTAATATGGTATATCTCCTTTTGTATTTATTTATTCCGATTGTCATCTACTATAGTTAGCTACTTACTTGGCACGTACTGTAGCAGTAATTTTTGACTCTTTAAATGTTGCATGTTTGGGTGCATCTATGATTACCTCAAATTTTGGAAGCACATACTCAGCAACTTCGAATTCTTTTTCAAATGTTTGATCACCAACATTTACCGTAATCTTCCAAGTGCCTAAAACTGGAGACTTGGATAATTCAAGTTCAGCACTGACAATTCCCCGTGTTATAGGTTGTTGATTCCATTGTTTAATACGATTACCACCTCCATCCTATAAAAATAAGTAAATTTATGTCTATATGATATTGTCATTGAATTACTTTTATCCGTTAAAAATGTTACTTACTGTAATATAGACATCTACTTGTCGTGTCAGACTTGGTCTTAATCTAGAATCTAATATAAGACAACGTATCAGAACTTTATTTCCAGGCTTATATATTGCCCGATCCGTTTGTATAAAAACAGAATAACTCTTGTGAACATATTGTAAATCTGTTGAATTAGAAAATTGGATGCCAGATAGACCACGCGTAAACAGCTTGTAATGGCCTGGACTAGTATCTCCAACCTGTCAGTATATAAAAAATGTTAAAAAAATATAAATATATTATGGGTAAATAATATTTAAACTTGCAACTTTTTATCGTACCTTCAATCTTACAATTCTTGTAGAATACGGTTCTACAGTAACAATTTGGGATACATTAAAACGATCCCCATTGTCAAGATTTGCAGACAATTCAACATATATATTCGATGGTGTTGAAACACCAACTGTGCTTACAGTTACATGGTATTCAGAGTCAGGTCGTACTACCTTTGGCGCAATAACAGCGTAGTACCTTTAAAACAAAAATGTTATTAAAATAGGCAAAAGATATAAAAAAATTATATTTATTTCAATAAATAACCTGCTTCTATAGTAATAATAAGATTGTACATATTCACAATTCTATTTACTTACTCTGTACCATCTACTTTTACTCTAATAAAAGGCTCCACGCAGAAAAAGATATTAAAAATTAAAAAAACTGTTATAATCACAACAAACGCATGAATAGAGTAAGTAGAATATTTTTGGACAGTCGGGTGAGACCATTTGGATGGTTTCAAGTTTATTAGCAACTGCATACTTATTTAATATGCAACTAAGATGTATAATACATAGTTAAACAGTAATGGAAAGAATAACATTTGATAGACAACGTTTTTCTTGATGGTCACGAAATATGATATATAATAATAGTATAAATTCAGCATACAATGGTATAACGTATTTACGCTAACTTACGTATACGCGCAGTAATAATATAAGCCAATGGGGATTCCCGCCACTACTCGGAGGGGAATCCCATTTTCAAATATGTTACTTGCAGTGAGAACGAATACAGATAAATATATCTACGTACGGTTCAGCTACCGCATTGGTAACTATTCCCACCAGAAGAAAAGTGTACACGCATAGCCAATCCATTATCCAAATATCTCATCTGAAACATAACATATGATAACCCTTTTAAATTGAAACTTTCGAAAGGCTTCTTACGTCACGATTAAGATAGTTAATCGTAACCACGTATGCACGTAATGTGTGTAATCACGTATATTAGTGCATGTAAATACGATAATTCTTAGAAACCGAGGGTCTCTTCATTTTTAAATTGTCTAGTGTAATTATCAACGTGGGTTTTCCAACGAACAATTGCGTAATTTTCAAATACGGAAACGCGTCGTTATTATCTTTAATAAATTACTAGATGTATTATTACATATTACATAAGCAAGATAACCATATGAGTACTATACAAAATAATGTTCATACGATCAACTATTTATAGATATCACGTTATCAGCCTATATTCTATGAAATAAGTTACGATAAAAACAAAACAAAAAATGAAACATACTTCTGGAACAACAATGAAACAGGAAGTTTTGCATGTACCTGTTTTCTTTTATTCGTATCTCATTTGTACGATCAGATTTTAGATAAATTAAAATCGTATTTTCCCATTTACGCAATCCTCGGTATATAACAAAATGTATAATTTTGTATTAGCGAATTTAAATCAATTATCGTTTCGTTAATAGAAAGTTAAAGCAACGATTTTATCAAACACTTAAGAAAATTATTAATAGTGATGTTAATTTCATTCCGACGTACCATACCGTCGTTTTAAAGATAGTAACGAACTCTTGAAAATCCCACAATACTGATGGAACACAATAAAATAGAAACTGCCTGTACCGTGTGACACTTTCGTTAGTGTTCGAGTGAGACACTTCGGAATACCCGCTTTCACGGTTTATATACTGGAATAAATTATAAAACATGGTCGCTACTCGACATATATTTTTTTAATCGTGTTTTCTCCCTCCTTTCTCATTTATCTGTAGATACGAGAATACATTTCATTCTTCGATCATTCTACTAAAATTTTCTTACGCATTCAAATACTGCTGTCGTTTTATTTACATATACAAATAATCATTAAAAAAAAAAATAGACAATATATTAACAAATTGCCATACTCAAGATATAGATTTCAAATTTAATCAGGTTGTCGCGACACGATAGCTTCACGCTATACTTGCAGAGACCTAGTTTGTACCATCGAGATCACTCCCGGCACTGAAGCATGAATCCTTTCGGAGAACGTCATTTCGCAAAATAAATAGAATGACTCACCCAGCCGTCGATGTAGCGCGTCTCAAAACGCCACCTTTGGAAATGTTAAGATGCTTTCAATCGGGTCCGGATTTGAATGTGTACTTGAATCAACTCGACTTGGAAAACGAAGAAGACGAAGAAGAGAAAAATCTGATCAAAGCGATAGAGACAATCTCATCCAAGTCATTCAGCTCTCTTGCCGTCTCAAACGACGGCCGAATGTATACTGACGGCCACTACCAATTGCTACCAATCATGGAGGCAAGAAACCGGACGATCTGGCTTTCCCTTCCGTCTCTTTCTTTCTCACTCTCGCTCTCTCTCTCTCTGTCTCCTCCCTTCTCTCTTCTTTCAAGCAACCACGTCTTTACCGTTAGAGGAATAACGCCTCGGTCCACCACCACCACACTACCACCATTCGCTTCTGCGTTTTCCCATCATACTATTTCGATTTTAACAACAGCCATGCGTTACCGGCGGTCCCTCTTTGCCTTTGGATTACGTCATCGATCAATAGACTTCGGAGAACGATTTTTTCGGAGAAGCTTGATGCTACGCGTGCATCAAATCGAAGGTCACCATCTTGTTTTTCGAGATTTACGCGCGCGAACTTGTTTTAACGTCAATGGGCTTCCCAATAATTCTCTTTTATCATCGCACGTGATATCTTTTAATATCTCCGTTTGTTAAAATGGTGATTCTTATTTAATTACAACAAAGACCGGCTTTTCCATTTATTTTTTTTTACCCGTTCATAAAAAGAATCCGAATGTTATTTTTACCGATCGTTTTCTTTTCTCAAGCTCTGATATACATGTGTATGTATGCGTGTGTACATATCCTAATGAGAATATTAGGAGAAAGCATAAAAGTAGCTGAATGATTTTTAAGCGAATAAAGGAGTGGTGAATGCAGAGACTTTAATGCATGTAAATACAGTGTTATAAGTGGGCGCCGATTCGCCGAAGCGCCGCTGAATATTCGCGAAGGAGAATAAAAATAAGAATGTAGATGATTTATATATCCATTATTTGTATTAGCGTAAAACTGTTACGACGATATCTTAATTATTCAACATACGTAATTATACATCAATATAAATCATTTAAAAAGATATACGATACTTGTACCACCCAACCTCTCAATTGTAATCGTTAATGGTTAAACAAGCTATTTACAACTCAATTCTCTTTCAATTAATTTTATGTTTCAAATTATCGAACGCCGTTTTTATACACACATTATACACTTACAAGTGTGCATGTATGTGTTTATGTAATGTTTCACCTGTTAAAGGGAAGTAGCATCGGAGGACAATGGCTTCCCCTTCTGTATGGCATTTTCTTTGCCTGACACACTTATGGTATTATCAATGTGAAATAAATGAGAAGGGAGGTGTCGGCTACTACTTTCTTTAAAGTACGTATACATGGCAGTAGATATAAATTGCTCACCAGACGCGACTCCACACCGGTAGAAAATCTCTTATCCGTATAGAGAAACATATGACTGTGGCGGAGATCTTTACGTGCGTCCTATTGGCGTGGTCATACCTGCTGAGCGATTTATGACTCCTGCAATTTATGTACGCTGTTTATTACATTGAAAAGACCTGTCGGATTTGTGTCTACCTAGTCTCTAAACCGTTGGATTAAAAGAACTGTTAAGATACGTGGAGTTGATGTGTCCATATTCCGCGTCAACTTCTATGATTGAAAGAGATGGAGTTAGCATAGAAATGATTAGAAAGACAGCGGGTTGGACTAAATAGCCATAGACATTCGCGAGGTTTTGTTAATTTTTTTTTATAATATCGCTTTATTATTCTGTTTTTATGTTTTCAAGGTAATAAATAATCAACAGATCATATCAGGAATCGCTATTTACCGTAATAGGACTTTAAACATCTACGGACTGGATTTTGAGAAAAAAGGCGCGAAATACAATTAAATGATTAATGAACATACCTGCAAGTGAAGTTCTATCATAATTGCATGACGCGCTTCTTCCGAAAGATCAATCCCACTTAGCAAATATCCAATACGAATATTGGATTATTCTGAAGAAATGAGGAAACTAGATTGCGGTTGGAAGCGGAGTTAGTCAGAAATTTTTATTTTGACGTTAAAGACTGTGACGACATCGGCGTGTAGTAGGTCAAATCAGAAAAAAACCTTGCAAGGTTCCGTTTGCTAAATTTCTACTTTGAGAATATTATAACCTCGTTACATAATAATATGTGTTACGTTTGTATATACGCATATACGTGAAATAACGTAGATTTTCCAAATTTCTTCCTCTCAATATGTGCGCATTAG